>JAOXXN010000120.1:1842652-1874781 GCA_026770055.1 Myrmophylax atrothorax
GCCCCCTTGTCCTATTGCTGAGTGCCTGGGAGAAGAGACCAACCCCCACCTGGCCACAACTTCCCTTCAGGGAGTTCTAGACAGTGATGAGGTCATAGGAAGCATTGCAGCCTCTCAGGGTGTCTTGGGACATTTTAGGTGTTACAAGAGCACATACAACTCTGAATTATCCTTTAGGATCTGGTAGCAGTACCTAAACATGTAGATCTAATGAGCTAAAAATAATGCTGGAAAGAACAGGCTTAGTGTCTCTGAGTCACCAAATGTCAGCATCTGCCTTTTCTTCCTGAAATAATGTAGAGGAGGCTTTGGGGGAGCTGATGGGGGAGAAGGAAACCTTGCAGCACAGCCCTCATGGCCAAGCTCCAAACCCCTCACCTGTGTCCCCTTGTGCGGGCAGCGGCACTTCAGAAATAGCTGGGAGAGGTGGTTTCCAGGCAGCAGCAGCGCTGACGTCCCTGGGCATCCGAGCCCGAGTTCCGCAGGACTTGTGCGCTGCTCCCGGTGACGTCATGGCTCTGCAGCGGGGGGGATGCGGTGCCAGACCTGTCCCTGGGCACAACCGAGGATGTGGGCATTGCCCAAAGGCTCCCAGCTTGCCCAAAGGCAGCGAGCTGCTCAGGGCACAGAGCTGCGGCGATCCTCTGTCCTTTCCCTCTGTGGATGCGAAGCTTCGGTGCAGAGCAGGCTTTGCTGCATTAGTGGCGTTCATAGGTTTGCTTTGGGGGTGTGTTCTGAGTGGAGGAGTGTGTGGTTTTGACCTATATCCTGCTCACCATGCCCAGGAAGCCTGAAAGGGTGTAATGGGGGGAATGTACTCTTTCACGATGCCTCTCATTTTCACCTCCATTAATTTTATCGCATTGCTGCGTTACAGTTGGGTCGTAATTGTTAGAAACACAAAGGGAAGGAGAGGGGAAGTTGCCCTGTTGCTCCCTCGGTGATCAGCGTCGGGGATTCTGTTGTTTTAAAGCCACATATATGGAAAACAGTGCTGTCACTTAGTGTGGCATCGGGTTTGGACTGAAAACATTACAGCTTTTTTGTGCTGCAAGTATTACTTGCTTTGTTAGAGAGAATTGGTGAATGGGCAATTGCGGTGAAAGGAGACTCCAGCTAGCAGTGAGATGCAAAGTGTCTCAGCCTTCCAAAGCATCATAATGTGTTTTATTTGCATGAATTTTATGAGCCAGCTTTTCAAAAGCAAACAGAATTATCAGATCTGTTTGTTTTTCCCCAGCCAACTGATGTAGGGAAATGTAGCTGAACTGAGACCAGTGTAACCTTTTCAGGAGGGGAATGGGAAACAAATTGGCTGGAAAAACATATCCAAGGTGAGCAGATGGTGGGCTCACGGTCCCCTGTTTACAAAGAAGAGTCCTATATGAGTATTTAAAAGTCAGAGCCTGCCTCAGGATTTATACATATTTGTTAATGTATTTCTGCCTTCTTGCTTATTTTCCCTTGGCACCACAACCTCTGAAATGGCTCATGGTAATTCCTGTACTGCGCCTGTGCTTTCAGGCATTTAGTGCACTAATTCACAGTTGTTTACGTTTATACAAACTCAAAATATTTTCTTACCAAACCCTCCTGACTGAGCATTGCCTCATTGCTGTATCCTTTGTACAAACCCGTGTCCTTTGCGAAATGTGGCCCTCAGCTTCCACCTGCTGTTCAGAGCCAGAATGGCACTTCTGCCACAAGCCCAAGGAAAAAAAAATCATGCGACTATCCTGAGTTGGAAGGGACCCACAAGGATCGAGTCCAACTCCTGTCCCTGCATAAGACACCCCAACGATCCCACCACGTGCCTGAGAACATTGTCCAAATGCTTCCTGAGCTCTGGCAGCCCTGGGGCTGTGACCACTGGCCTGGGGAGCCTGTTCTAAGTATTAATATAAATTTTGATCCCACATACAAAATGTTGATGAAAGTGGAATTTAAATAACAATATGAAGCAGGTCCTGATAAGGCTTTTGGTTTGGTTCAGATTAGCTAGCTGGATTTTCCCAGAACTTGGATAAAATTGGTGTGATTTCCACTGCTCAGTTCGTAGCTGGTTTAAGAAGCAATTTGCTTTCAGTTCTGCAGAAATATGTTGTTCTTCTCTTTTCCAGCTAAAAAACACAGTGACACCCAAGTGTTCTTCTACCTGTGGATTATCTTCTGTTTCATCAGCTCGTGCTATACCCTCATTTGGGACCTGAAGATGGACTGGGGTCTCTTTGACAAAAATGCTGGTGAAAATACCTTTCTCCGAGAAGGAATTGTCTACCCACAGAAAGTGCGTATGCAGCCTGCTCTTACATTAGGAAAGGCTTTTGGTAGTTTAGCCAAACTTGCTGAGTTTAGAGTGTGTTGCATTTGGCCACTGAATGCTGCAGTCTGGGATTTTCCAGCATTAGAGTTGATTTGTTTCAAACAGATCATTTCTGTTCACTTTGCTAAAGATTAAGCAGCAAGTTCTGTAGCTTCCTGAAGAGGTCTCTTCTGTGCCGAGCATTTTGGATGAGCTGTCCTGTCCTGTCTTTTCCTCAGGCATACTACTATTGTGCCATTGTAGAAGATGTCATCCTGCGTTTTGCGTGGACCATCCAGATCTCCCTCACTTCCATGCAAATCTTTCCCTACGCTGGGGACATCATTTCTACTGTATTTGCCCCGCTCGAGGTGTTCCGGTAAGGCTGCTGGGCTGGGTGATTCATTTCTCTTTGGCATTTTTACTGTGTAACATCAGCACGGGGGAAGTGCCTTGATCTCCTTGGGCATGGAATATACCAGTCCTTGAAATGGAAATCTGTGTCTAACAAGAATATTTAATCCAAACAGGGTGCTGAGTGAAGAAAAGTGTAGAAGGCTCTTCCCCAGTGTGGGAGTGAGTCCTTCACACTGTTTGCAGTTTCTTCTGAACCTTGACATAATCTTGAGGGGTTCAGTTTTTACTAAATTTCTCCTTAAAACTCCCAGTTAAAATTTGCAGTTGGAATTTCACTTGATTACCAAGTTCCCAGTTTTCAAATTCCTTCTTCTTTTCCAAACACTAATTTGGGTTCTGCATCATCGATGTGGATCCTGCAAGGTTCCCAGGGCTCTTTGCACACTTGTACTCTAACTTCTTGTGTGTCTCCTCCTGAGAAGAACTTGAAGCTGACCCTCACTTGTGTAGATGCTGGAGGTTGCCTTTAGCTTGTAGGGCCTGATGCTTCCATGCTGTCCAAATTAGAGCTGTCATTGTTAGGACAAGGAATGAACCTGACAGTTCTGTTGCTCTCTAGAGAGTTGGGAAGATGTTGCAGCAGGTGCTGCTGTTAGTCACTGGTTGTTTCTCTGTGCTCCCAGCCTGTTCCCAGAGGCACTTTGATCCATGAGACGAGTCAGTGGTATCCAGGTGCACGTCCCAGTGCTTTGCCAAACACAGGTAATGCCTATAAAAGTGGAACTCGGTTGGTAATTTTCCCTTTTTCTCCATCCAGACGGTTTGTGTGGAACTTCTTCCGTCTGGAAAACGAGCACCTGAACAACTGTGGTGAGTTCCGTGCCGTGAGGGACATCTCCGTGGCACCGCTCAACGCCGACGACCTGACGCTCTTGGATCAGATGATGGACCAGGAAGACGGAGTTCGGAACCGCCGCAAGAACAAGCAGTGGAAGCGCAGCCTGAGCGTGTCCTTGCGCAGGCCCCGTCTGGCCTCACAGTACGTGTTGCCTCTCTAGTGCAGCAAAATCATGTCTTGGGGCTGCTGTTAATGCTTGGGGGCTGTTTACGGACTGGGAGTCAAGCAAAGATCTCAGCCAAGTCATTCAAAAGGAGGACAATGAGTAAACAAATGTGCCTCTGCCAGGGAATTGATCCAACTTTTACGTTTCTTGGGGTTCTGGTAAACCACTGGAAAAGGGAGTTCCCTTTTTACCAGACTCCCCTCCTCCAGAAACAGCCTACAGCAGTTGCCAGAGATTGTAAATGCAAACCTGGAAGAGAGGTTCTCTTCAACCAGCCATTTTGGGGGCTTATAAAAAGGAGGGAGAAGGACTTCTTACACAGGCAGATAGTGACAGGACAAGGGGCAATGGTTTTAAACTGAGAGAGAGGGCAGGTTTAGGTTAGATATTAAGAAGAAATTCTTCCCTGTGGGGGTGGTCAGGCCCTGGCACAGGTTGCCCAGAGAAGCTGTGTCTGCCCCATCCCTGGAAGTCTTCAAGACCAGGTTGGATGGAGGTCTGAGCAACCTGATCCAGTGAGTAGCATCCCTGGCCACGGCAGGGGAGTTGGAAGGACATGATCTTTTAGGCCCCTTTCCACCTAAACCGTTCTGTGATTCTATAAGATTGCAGTTATCCTTTGGTCAAGGCTATGTGAGATCTCAGGCTCCTTCCTCTCTCAAACCTAAACCCATGCATTTTTTTCTTCTCCCCCATCACTCCTGCACCCTAAAATGTTTCCCCACCCTGCACCCCAGCCCCTGAATGTGTTGACTGCCTGTCTTCCCTGCACTGTCTGTGCTCTGAGCATTACAGGGTGCTCCAGTGTCCCTCCTGCCCCAGCTGCACAGCTGCAGAGCCCTGCCCTTTGGCCAGGGAACAAGCTGGGGCTCCTGGGGATGCTGAAGCACAGTGGGTCAGGAGTGTTGTGCAATCCCTTCAGCACTGCATGGGAAGGGTGGGAGGAGAAGGAGGAGGAGGAGGTGGCTGTCACGAGAAGGATGTGCTCTGGCCTGAGCCACAGCCCTCAGGCTGTGCTTGGCTCATATCTATGCTGGCTTAAAGTACACAAATGGGACGAATACCAACAGCCTTCGTGTGGCTGTTAGAGACTTTATGCAGAGGGGATGTGGGCCAAAGCCTGTTCAGATTCCCTACAACCATTCCTGTTCACCCTCTGACACACAGTGAGCTTGCTGTTCTTTGTTAAGCCCAGTGGCAGATGGAGCAGGAACACTCTTGCTGCAAGGGTTTGGTGGAGTTTTGTGGGGGGAGCTGGAGGGATGCTCCACACCCAGCAGTGCCACGGTGTCCCTTGCCATTGTATGTCACAGCCTGGCAGGTGACATTGGCCATGGGTACAGGGTGGGCCGGTGTGGTGTGGCGTGGGCAGTGCCACAGGAGGAGGATGCTGAACGGCAGCTGGGGCATCTTTATAAGGCTCTGCTATTCCCAGTGAGAGTGGGAGGGTGTGAAACAGTTCCAGTAGCTTGTTTATTCTCTTTTTGCGTAAGAAAGGTGCTTTTTTCCCTGTTTTTTCCCCCAAGAGCAGCACTGGTTTACTGTCTGTGTGACTTAATGGGGGTTTCTACTTCCCAGTGAGAGTTCTCTGTTTGTTTTTTCCAGGTCCAAGGCTTCTGACACAAAGGTATTGATAGAGGACCTAGCAAACGAAGTGAACACATGAGATGGCCACGTTCTCTTATTCCGCATCCTTTGTTTTCTCGTTCTGTTCCCCTCTTCCCCAAGTAACCCGATCTCTGGTACAGTTCCAGCTGAAAACAGGAGAAAACACTGAACACGTTTTCCGAGCTCTTCCAGACCAGATCCTATGGACTCCAACAAGCTCACTGTGTTTCGTTTCTTTTCTTCTGGGTTAATTTTAATGTTCTATTTTAAACAAACAAACAAAAAAATAAAATATTTTACTTTGTTTTGCCAATAAAGAGGACAGTTCAGGAAAGAAGGATTGTTTACAGTCTCAACAAGGACATACAAACCTTATCTGGATAATGAAGCATCATAGGGACTCCCTCATGGGACAGTGCCAAGAGCACACTCAGTTTCTGCTTGGCCCGGTTTTGACAGGTTGAAACCGGACTTAAGTTTTTAAATCTGATTTTCTTTGTTGTTGGTTCTTTTTTTTGTTTTTTCCTTCATATCCAGCGCTGAGGCACTGGCTGCACTTGCAGGGAAAGTGCACTTAGAGCAGTATCTTCATTCATGAAGCTACTTTTTAATTTGATGTAACTTTTCTTATAATTTTTTGGAAATATGATGTATCTGTTGCATATAGTTTTCACATTATTTATGAAACTTAACAACCATATGAGAGTGACTTTGAGTCCTGTGCAATGAAGGTTGTAACGGTAAAACAAAGTGGGGAATGTAGATCTCCATCTCCAGGGTTGTGGGGTGATGCCCTGCCAATACCCCTCTCGTGAGACAACTTGCACCTGTGTGTACCTTCTCTCTCTTCCTTTCTTTTCAATTTTATTTTAAACCAAAGTTTCTCTTTCTGATATTTTTTAGTTGCTGCTACTGCTTCTGGGCATGTCTCTTGTGCCAGTTCAAGGCCAACTTTTCCATGCAGCTGTGTGACAGTAGTGCAGATGGTCTTAAGGTGGTCCTAAGGAAAGGAGAGTTGGTTCCCACCAACAGTGCAAAACACTGGGTGAACAAAGGCTTCAGAACTTCATCCTCCAGATCAAAAAGTGCTTTTCAAAGCCTTAATGACCCTTAGAGGGCATCCCAGTCCGAGCAGGGTGTTTTTACGTGTTCTCCAGCAGCTCAGCACAGCAAAGGGGACAAGGCAAGGTGTGGGACAGGGAGGAGGAGGTTCAGCAGGCTGGGCTTTGGGAGTGGTGTGTGTTTCAGGGAGCATGGAAAGGCCTGTGGTTTGCCCACCTGATGGGGAAGGTGAGATTGAAAAAGGCTCTTCCTGTGACTTCTGGTTTGACAAAAAGCCTCTGTTGGGTGCTGTTTGTGACTGTTGTTGCTCCTGCTCCTTGCCTCATCTTCTTATCCCAGTTGGGAAGTGGGATACTGTTGAGCTGATGTGGGTAAAGAGCAGCTGTATTGCTGAGCAAATTATGTTGGAAGAGTGATGGGAATTCGATGGTCTCACTGGTCCCTCCTGCTGTAGGAAGGGAAACATGGAAGCCCACAGAGTACTGTTGTCCTTCCCTTCTCTGTGGGTCTGCAAGGGACGGGTGAAACTCCTGGAGTAGGATCCTTGTGCTGATGTCTGCCCAGTGACTTGCCTCTGGTTTGGGTGATGGAATTGCAGGAATCTCTGCTCAGTTGCTGTTTTGGTGGTTGCTTTTTTTAATTAGCTATTAGCAGAGTTTCTCCCATGGCAGGTATGTTGTGTTTCCTCAGTTTGCCTGCTGTGCCTCTTGCCCAGAGGAACTGAAGAAGGAAACTTGGTTCTCTCCATTTAATTGGAAATAGATTAACACTCACTTGTGGTGCTCTCATCTCCCACTGTGTCAGGCTGCTCTGGTACGAGGACATCTGGATGAGCCAAGGTTATGCTGTCCATCGTCTCAGTGCCCAGGAGCCTGTTTTCCTGTATTAAACTAACTCCTTAGGTCTGTTGTTCGTACTTAAACAGAGCATTTCTGTTTGTGTGGCAGTGGAGTCTGAGATACAAAGCCTCTTAAAATATTTGAGGTTCCTATTGTTCATTGCAGCAGTTGGTGCCATGTCCAAACCTCAGGTAGGTGTTTCCAGAGGTGTGGGATGAGTGAAGCCATACCTGCCATAACCTGGGGGGTTAGAGGAGGGCAGCTGCACCAGGAGGGGGGGCAATCCAAAATTATTTGGATTAATTAAAATTAACAGCACTGGTGTTACTTAAGCACGTGGGTTTGTGTACAAAGAAACTGGGCTTTACTGGTGATTCTTCCTTTCAGAGGGAAGTTAAAAATACAGAGACATGGTGAGCAATTTGGTCTAGTGGAAGGTGTCCCTGCCCAAGGCAGGGCATTTGAACTATATGGTCTTTAAGGTCCCTTCCAACCCAAACCATTCCATGGTTCTGTGTTTTGGAAGTGATGCCAATCCACTGGGAGCACTCTGCCTTCCTCAGCTGGGCTGGGGAGAGCAGGGCATGGCTGGGTGGCCTGTGTCCATCTGTCCATCCTGCTGCTGCACCGTCCAACCCTCTGCTTCCCAGCCTGCTGGGGAAGGTCAGGGTACAAGGGATTAAATTCTTACTGTGTAGTTTACCCAAATCCTTATGGGAAAGAAGAATTTAGCATGTCCATCTGCTCTGCTCCCTGCTCTGCTCTTTCCCTTCCCTTTTTCTCTGTCTTTCCTGGCATGAGAAGTAAGGGGGGGGGAAGGGAGGTGGTGTGCTGTACTAGCAAACATTATCTCCTAAAATAAAACATCATCCCTTTTGGCAGTGAAGATGCTGTCTCGGGGGAAAGCAGCCTGAATTCCCAGAAGTGTGGCTTTTAAAGGCTCCTAGCTCCCAGCCCTGTCTGCCTGTTCCCTCCCTCCCTCCCTCCCAGAGATTTCTGAGAAATCAGGCGTGCGGATTCCTCCTGAGAGCGAGCACTAAAGCCGGGATGGCTCTGAGTCTATGAGAACATCTGGCCAATAAAGGGAGACCTAATGAAGCAAAGCAGATGGTGAGAGAAAATAGCCCTGATGCTCCTTGGGAGAGCAGCAGGAGCAAGGGGAGAGAGGCCATTCCCAGGGTGGCTTCGTTTCCTGAGCCAGGCTTTGCTAATAGGTGCTTGGAAACACCTCTGGAGGGAGAGCAGCAGGGTGGCAGTCCAGGAGGGACAGAGAGGGTGCTAAAAGGATCAGGGGGAGGTTTTATTCCAGTGCTTTAGTTGTTTGGATACAGCTGGATGGGAACTGTAAGCTGAGGAAAGTCTGTGCTGTGGCTTTTGGGTGTTTGGCTCTGCCTCTCCTCACAATTAGGTGGATTATAGAGGTTGTGATGGTGTGGAGCTGCTTTGGTCTGGTGAAACCCTTTAGGATGGTCTAGTCTAAGGGGAGGAGATGCCCTTTGAACATGCTCATTCCCTGTTGCTTTCCATTCTGCTGCTCCTCAAGGGATTTTCGGATTGCGGGGGGTTGGGTGTTGCAGCATCCACAGTTTATTTGCTAGCTGGGGTTCCCTGCACGGCTTTGGGATGGTGTCACCAGAAGCACCAGGTCCCTGTGCTTGGACAGGGTGATGCCATGCACCATGTGTGCACTCCTGAGGGGACAGTGGGACCAGTTTGGGATCTATGGACTCAGCAAGCAGGAGCAGGAGCTGCTCCATCAACAGGAACCGAGACTGTCCCACCACATTTTAAAAGAAATTTGCAGTGCTCACAGGTGCAGCCTCTATGTATCCAATAAGCTCCTACCTCTCGCATCCAGGTGCATTCCCAAAGTCAGCTGGTGCTCATCCTATGCCTTTCCCAGCCCTCCTCATTCTGCTGGTCTTTGCTGTTTGTCCAATGCCAGCAAAAGGGGATGAAGGCCAGCAGCCTTTATGATGAACATATTGGATTGGGCGATATCACCTGTGGAAATCTCAATAGAGTTGGATCCTGCTGCCCCTACTTCCCTGAAAGCTTCATGTGCTGCTTGTTCTGCCTCCATGCCAGCACTCAGCCACTGCTGCAGTATGGCAGGCAGGGAGAGAAAGCATGTTCCTGGTTCAGGAGATAACAATCCCTGGAGATTTTAGCTTCCAGTAACAAGGGAGCCAGTGTGAAGCCTTTGAACTTTGTCTGTGTTTTGCACCACTGAGTGAATTTGGCCTCGTCCTGCAAGGATGCTGCCGTGCACCGCTTGCCAGGACGTGGTGTGTGCCCCAGGCATTGGGGATTGTGTCCCCAACGTTGGGCCATCACACTGGGATGTGTGGCACTGAGCCTGGGACATCGCTTGACTCCAGTTGGGAAAACAAAAGCCACTTTGCTCACACACTACATCTCATCTCCATGTCCTCCCTCCTCTCCTCCATCCTTCTGCTTTGCACTCGCCAGGGGAAGATGATCTTCTGCCTTTTTTTTTTTGTTCCAGAAGGCAATTGGATTGTTTTGTCTCCTTGGAAAAGGGGCTGGGGCTCCTGGGGGAAGAGTGGAAAATCCCTACAGTCCCTCTGCAGCAGTCACAGCTGGGCTCAGTGGCTGTCACCTCATCAAACCTTGCTTCCTTTACATGACACTGTCCCAAATTCTGCACCTTGGGGCAAGCTGTCACCTGCCACCACTGCAGGGTTAAACTGGTGTGTCAGCATCCCTGGGGGCTTCAGTCCCTGCTGCAGCATCCGGGCTGCAGGGAAGGGAGAGGAAAGGGATAGTAGTGTTGGGTGTACCCAGATGCTGATGCCCCAGCCCTGTTCCCTGTCGAGTCAGAGGCCACTGTGGCCCTGGCACCGCAGTGCCACAGTGGGCAAGAGACACCGACCCTGCCTGATAGTCCCTCAAGCTCTAGAAACCAAATTGCAAACTCTTCACTCCAGAGAAGAAATTGGGCATCCTGGTAGAACTTGTGATGACCTCTCCATCCCGTAGGTCCTCCTGGTGAAGGATCGGCGTTTGGAAGGGGCCCAGGGTGGAAATGCCAAAGTTCCCCCTGGGCCCCACTGCCACCTTCCCCTCCCCTCCCCCCTGGGTTGGTCTAAATGATCTTTCTATGAAGCCCTGTAGATGTCAAAAGTAATTATGGAGTGTGATTAGTCCTCTGTGGGTGCTTTCTTTCTTCCCTCCTCCTTTCTCTTTTGCTATCCCCTTCTCCACTCTTCTGTTTTGGCTCAGTGGAAAAGGTGAGGACAAAGAATTGCCGCTTGCTTGGACTCATGATGTATCTGTGACTGCGCTATTAGCTGTCTCCTCCTTCCTCCCCAAATGGGTATAATTTTTGAAGTGTGGAATTCCCTTCTTGATAAGTAGGTTTAAAAAAAAAATACTGCACAATGTGATACTGTTTCATAGTTTCTAGGTGGTTGTATAAAGCAAAGTTACTGTGATTGTGTTTTTTCAAAGGAAAAAGTGATTGGTTACGAAATCTGTCCTTTTTTCATTATTACAAGCTCTTTGTTTTCCAATGATCTGGTGGCTCTTTTGTCCCTGGTCTGTGTGTGTGTCTTCCCACGTCCCACCCCTGTGCTGCTGCCGCTGCTCTGTGACCACGCTGCTCTTGCACCTTTGGGAGCTGGGGGATGTTACTGGTAGCTGCAAGAGGGGAACATCCGTGTCCTGGGAGGTGGAGGTGCTTGAAGGAGGGAGATGTCTGAGGAGGGGTTGGAGGTGGGCAGGAGGGGCTCACAGGAAGGTGCTCAGGGTTCAAACCCAACACACCAGGGGCTGATGCTGGAGGAAACCTCCTGCCCAGACTGTGCTGTGCCAACCAAAGGCTCCTGATCCTTCTGGAAGCCTTTGGTTGCCTCTCTCCAGCTTGTCTCTGATACAAGGTGGGTCCTGCTGGCACAGTGGGTGGGCAGGGGCTGAGCAGTTCAGCCCTGGGTTGTCTGGGGTCTCTGCTTTCATTTTGCTCCTTAAATCTCTTCATCATCTCTTGCAATCAATCTTCCTCCAGAAGAGAGCCCAGTGCCTTGAAATCATTCTAAGCCTGTTGCTGCTCTCACCAGCCACTTCCTGGAGGGTTAATCCTGGCTGCAGCTCCCTGCAGGCACTGCCTGGCTGGTGGCAGGAGTTTGCCTGCCCTTACTTTGGCATCTCACTGGGAGGTTGGTTTGTCCCCAGCTTGATGGGGACAACTCCGAGACGTGTTTCACCTCCTCAGACCCAGCAGAAGAGCCGAGATCCATTTTTGGAATGGTGTGGAGGTAAGGATGGGTCCTGGCATCATAGGAGAGGTTGGACTCCAGCACTGGGGTACAGGGTGAGGGCAGTCTCTCTGCCTTGGGCTATTCCACACAAAACTATCTGCTGGCACCTCCTGCTGGGAGCAGCTCAGGGAATATGCTCCGTCTGTCCGGTATGGAGCAAGGAGTCATTCCCGCTGCCAGTCAGCCTCCCTGGGCTCAGATTTGGCCATGATGGGCGGCCCCAGGGCCACCGGGGTGGCTGGGGACGTTTTAAGGAGATAAAAGTGATTTCTTGCTGCTCGTGCTGGCAGGGGCCAGCACGGCCAGAGCCAGGAGGATTAAAACAATTTCATAATCCTGGTGATTTCCTTTTGATCGGGATTATGAAACCAATCACGAATATCAGAAGCCACAGCTTAAAGCGGCAGCCGGAGCGGGGCCGGGACGCCCATGGCACCCCTCCTGTCCCCCGGGGACTGCGGCTCTGGCACCTCCAGGTAAGCACAGCCCACTCGGGCCCCTCATCCTGCCTGATGGGGTCTCATGAGAGGGGCGTGGGGGAATTTGGGGCGTGGGGAGCGGGTGTGTCATGCCGGATTTAAGGGTGATGATATGTGGATGCACCAAGCTCGTCTCCCCCCACCCTCCTGCCTGGAGGTGCCTGGCTGGCCCTGTCTCACCCTGGGACCAGGCAGGATTTGGCCTCCAGGAAAGCAGGAATGTTTAGCACAGCTACGAACGTGATGCTTACCAGAAGGTGCCGGCAGCCGGCAGGCTTTGCTTTTGGAGAAGGCTGTTGAAGAAACCCCCCCCACCCCACGGGACCACCCTCCCCATCTTTTTCGGAGCCCCTGGAAGCCCGAGCCACCGGTGCTGGTCAGACCCCTTGGCACGCAGCGCCTGGGGAGGTGGGCTGGCTTTGGTCCCGCCGCCTTTCCAGCCCGCAGCCCAGACAAAGGACATTCCTGAGAGCGGGCCAAGGCGCAGCTGGGATCCCTCCGTCCCAGGATGCTGGATTCCCCTCCTGTGGGGTCGCCTCGGTGGGCAACGCGGAGTGTTGGGTTGCCCCTTCCGTCCCCGACGTGGCGTGTGGCCACGGTGGCATCGCCGACGCGGGGCCGGGGCCGGGTTTGGCAGGATGCCCCGGCTCCGCTCCCCCCTGCCCCGCAGGAGGAGGAGGAGGAGGAGGCGGCCGGGGCGGGAGGCAGGGCCAGCCACGGCCCCACAGCCCAGCCAAGCGGCTCAGCTCGGGCTCGGCTGGAGGGGCCGGGATTTGCTGTTTTGTCCGTTGGTTGGTCTTTTTTTTTTTTATTTCTTTTTTTTCCCCTCCCCTGCTTCCTTCCCTTCTTCCGCTTTCTTCTCCCTCTTCCCAGCCCTCTCCTGATGCTGCTCCGGGGGTAAGGACAGCCCTCGCCTCCTGCCCGCGACCCCGTCCCACTCAAATGGGGCTGCGGCGAGAGCCGGGGGGGCGCTGGGGCCCGGAGGGTGCCCCGGGGATGCTCCTGCAGTCCCGGCCACGGGGGAGGCTCCTCCAGGGGTACCAGTGGGCACGGGACACTCTCGGCGGGGTGCAGGAGGGCAGTGGCACCTGGGTGCCACCGGGACCACGAGGCCGGCACAGAACCAGTGCCACGTGTGACCCCGCGGGTAGAGGCGGAGCAGGGGCTGCCGTCTGTCTGCTGGCACACTCGACGAGTTGTAGCCGGGAGGGATTTCTGTTCTAGGGAGTTTTGGATCCCTGATTTGGCACAGAAAGTGCCAGTTCTCTCCGGGGCAACTTGCTGGGTGCCCCAGGGCACATGAAACAGCATGGGCAGGGCACCCATACTGCTGCTCAGCCCTTGGCCACCTTCTTCAGGGAACCACCACTCCCCCACTGCTCCCCCACTGCTCCCCCACTCCCAGTGATGCTGGTGCAGTGTCAGTGCTCTGGGTGGGTGGGTGGCCTCGTGCTCTGCCACCTCCCTGTCCCCTTCCTTGCCAGGCACACTCTGCTGGCATTGCATACATTTGTCCCTCAGCCGAGGTATCCCCATCTCTGCAGAGCCTGGGGCAGGCAGGGTGATGTCCTTCATGGAGGCCCCAGGGTGGGTGCTGGGGAGGGCGAGGACAATGTGGGGATCACCCACTCTCCCCTGGGCTTTCTCTCTGCAGGACTCATGGAGGGGAACTCTCCTGCTGAGGCACAGCATGTGCTGCGGTCCCCCAAGCAACACATCCAGAGAGGCAGCCGGACCCCTGCCCTGGGGGAGCGCCCCGAGGCTGCCCGTGGACCCCACACCATCCTGGAGAGCAAGGTGAAGGCACTGAAGGAGAAGAGGGGGGGCAGCCGGCCAGGGACCCCCACAGCCACCCCTGAGCGCCCCTCGCCAAAGAAGCCCCGGCCCCGGCGGGGGAAGGCGGGGGCAGACGCGGCAGCGGTGGAGCCGCGGGCGCAGCTCCGAACATACCTGACAGATGGGCTGCTGGATGGTGGGGAGCCTGTGGATGGCAGCCCCCCAGCCCCAGCCCCTCGCCCTGGCACCCCGGGGCTCTGGCGGGTGCCAGCCCATAAGGGAGATGTGCCTGGAGGCACTGAGCTCCCCCAGGACAAGGGCAGCAGGTCCCGGCGCTCTGCTTCCCTCCACGAGAGACGCTCCCTGGATGAAGAGGCACAAACTCCTCTGTGGGACCGGGGTGGTCCCTCTGTGTCCCCCCCTGCAGTGGAGGGCTGGGAGAGGCTCTCGTTGGCCGAACGAGTGGAGAGGAACCGGCGGCTGCTGCAGGAGGTGCTGGGCCTAACCGCACCCGGTGTGTACTTTGGGAAGGTGGCAGCTGGTTTGGGAGAGCTGGGGGAAGCGGGAGGGAAAAGCTTTGGGGCAAAAGGGGGGCCTCAGTGCCACTTTTGGCCTTCCATGGTGTGGGTACAGCTCCTGACTCCTTCAAATCCCAGGGCTGCCCCATCCTCTTCATTGGGATGTAGGAGATACCCACAAGATGTTGTGGGTGCTGCTGGTCCCCTTCTGGTGAGGGATTTCACTCTTAAAAGCAAGAAACCCACCTTTTGGAGCACTCCAGGCCTGTGGGCATCACTGTCCTTTTGCAAGCTGCTATCAGAAAAGGGAATTAATTTCTCCTTCAATGTCATGTGCCCCAATAGCCCCACCCCCATAGTCCTACACAATGCCATGTGCTGTTACCCCATATCCTGCTCTTCTGGGGTCTCCCAGAGCTGAGCATCTGGGACAGTCCTGCAGAGGGTGTTGAGATGGGATAAAGGTGCTATCAAGGGGGGCAGGGTGGGGGCTGCCACCCAGCCAGGCTGATGCCTTTCTCTGTCCTGCATTTCAGAGATGCCAGCAAGTGATGGTGACTGGGACTCAGGGGTCTCGCTGCAGGATGCTGAGGGCTGCAGGTAGGTCAGTCCCAGCGTGGCAGAGATGGAGTTTTCCCTCTTTTACCATTGTACTTTAAAAGCATCCCATGAGGCAGCTCTGAGAAAGGGTTGTGGGGCAGCCCCCCAGCATGGCAGCTGGTGTAGCTGGGCTCCAGCGATGCTTTGGTGCAAGCTGGGGCAGGAGCTGGTTATCCATGAGGTGTCTGAGCACAGGGAATCCCAGCCAGGACCCCAGGGCAGGAAAGGAGCTGGGAAAGATGATGAATTTGCTCCAGGTGCTTAAGAGGATTGAGGTGGCAGGTGTGTGTAATCTTGTTGGACTAATGATAAACCTTTGAGGTATGGACTAGAAAAGGAGGTGGGATGAGCAGGTGAGCTGGGCGGCAGTGTGAGGGGCCTGGGGCTGCATGGGGGAAGAAAATGAGTGGGGATAGGCCCCCAGTATTGTGGTTCTGTTCCTCTCCAGTGGTTGGATCAGTGGTGGGGGATTGCAAGGCAGAGCCATGGATGCTGCACCTCCTGTGAGCAGGGGCAGCGAAAACCTGGGAAGAAGCCCCCCCATGGTGCTGCACAGGCAGGCCAGCATGTGCCCACCATCCTGCTCTGAAGAGGTTAAGGCCAGGCTTCCTGAAGCGACTGCCTGAGCTGATTATTTTAATCAGGAGGATTAGGGCCATGGCCAACCAGGAAGGCAGTACTGGAGCAGGGAAAGCTGACAGGTCCCTCACCCTGCAGCTGGCAGGGCTGGGAGTGCAGGGGAAGACCCCATGCAAGGAAGGGAAGGCAGCAAGGCAGCCAAGTCAGAGGGTCATCCCAAACCTGTCTGCCTCCCCATCACTGCGGGATTTACAGTGGTGGGGATAGGAAGCTGTGCCTGCCTCAGTTTCCCTGTCCACCTCCAGGATGCCCATGGTATAAAGCGCTGCCTGTGGCCCCCCTGTGGGTGCTGAGCCTCCCCCCAAAGCATCACCTGTCATTTGGGGGATACAGGGAGCCCACCCAGCCGACCCCCTGCACGGCTGCCAGCCCGCCCATGAATGGCGGCTGAGCCCCGTTTTCTCTGGGCAGAGCAGCCTCATCGTCGTTGTTAAACCACGTCTAATCCCTGTTATTTTTTCCTAATCCCCCTCCCCGCTGTGGGGCTGCAGGGCCTTTGTCCCTGGGCAGGAGCTCGAGCTGAGCCCGCGGCACGAGCAGGCCAAGCAGCTGCTGCAGCGCGCCCGCATGAAGGCTCGGACGAACCCCCTGCGCGCCAGCCACGACATCCTCCTCCTCCCCGCCACCGTCCCGCACGCCAGGTCAGTGCCACCACCCTGCCTGCCCCTTCCCTCCCTCCTCCACAGTGTTCCCAGAGCTGCAGCTGAGTTTGGGGTGCGACAGAGATGCAGTTGTGTGTGTTTGGAGCCTGCCTATGTGTGCAGGCACGCGTGTAGAGCCGGGGTCTGACCCACTGTGTACATGGTGCAGCCTCTCTAAACCCTGGATTCAGAAGCATCCCCTGCCTGACCTCTTTGCAGCACAATATTTGGGGGGTGTTTAATTAAATTGTGTTTTATGGTGATGCAGAGGCATCAATGGTGGGAGGGTGGTGTCTCCCAGCTGATGGGGGAGTGTTTTCTTAAGGGGAGACTTGATGCTGGAGGCTGGACCAAAGCAGGATCTCAGCAGTTTGTGCCGGGTCATGTGCAATGTGGTGCTCCCAGAATGATTAACCACACACCTCGGGGCAGGGGAAGGGTGATGGAGGCTGGAATGTGGCAGCCGGGCAGTGCTGCAGCCTCTCCGGATTCCAGCTGTAGGCTGGAGAGGGGAGCGGGCTGTACCCAGCCAGAGAGCATCAGATGGACTTTCCTCCTTGCCACATCTGCGCTGGGTTTCCTCCCCTCCCATCCTGCTCTCCCAAGGGAGCCGGGCAGCCGTAGCAGCTCGCCTGAGTCCGTCTGTCTGTCCCCATGGCAGGGAGCCCAGCGGGAGGCCGAACGTCGCCCCGCGGGACGGCGGGAGCCTGAGCGACTCGTCCAGCGGGGAGTCGAGCTGCGGGCGGCCGCGACGGCCGCGGGGACCGTCCCCATCCCGCGTCCGCTTCGAGGACGAGTCGGCCCGCGACGCCGAGGTGCGGTACCTGGAGCGGCTGCGGCAGCGGCGGGGGCTGGGCTCAGCGCTGTCCTCGGCGCTGTCCTCGCCGGAGCCGGCCGGCAGCAGGCAGCCGGGGGACGGGGCTGGCCAGCGCAGGGCACGGAGCGGCGACCTCACAGCCGGGGGCAAGTGCAGCGCCTGCGGCTCCTTCCTCGGTGCTGCCGCCGGCCGGGAAACAGACACACAGGCTGCCACCGACGCGGCCAAAACTAGTCCCGCGGCACAAAGAAGCAGCCCAGGGGATAGCAGGGGGCCAAGCGCTGCGCAGACAGAGCCCAAAATCAGGCCCCTGGGCCCCGGAGGGTCCCCACTGTGGATCCTCCCTTCCCGGCAGCGCATCCACACCGAGAAGATCAAGGAGACGTACATCGGGGACGTCACCTACATCGACGAGGTGGACTCGGCCCTGGAGAGCACCGACACCTCCGACGGCTGCCGGACGGACAGCGAGGAGGCGGGACCCCGCAGCCCCCACCTGCGGGGGCACCGGGACGCCCGGACTCGCGGCCACAGAGCCCCCCGTGCCACCCCACAGCCGGAGATGAGGGCCAGGAAGGGGACGTGTGCGGCCAGTGGTGGCCCCCACGGAGAGGACGGGGACTCAGGTGGTGCCACAAACCAAATAGGGGCCATTTGTCCCCCATCGCCAGGGAGAGCCAGCAGTCGGGAGGATGGGGAACCACATCGGCATCCAGGGGGTAGCAAGGGGGTGGGGAACACCACTCATCCCCCACAGCAGCTCAGTGAGCCCCTGGACCCTTCCTCTCAGCTGAGGAGCAGCACTCCCATTCCAGGCACCTATGTCCCTGCTCCCCCTCCCACCAAGAAGGCCTGCTCCCAGGTGCCTTGCAGGAAAGCCCTCTTCTCCAGCGGCAGCCGCCGTGCATCAAGCCAAGGATCCAGGGGCCCAGAGCCGGATGCTGGCAGCGCTGCCTCCCCCCAGCCTGGGGACACGCCGGGACTGGGGGGGCAGCGAAGCCCCTGCAGCCCCAGGTGGCTCCCAGGGAGCCCCCTCCGTGCCTTGTCCACCAACAACTGCAACAACACCCACAGGCAGGATGCCCAGGGGACAGGCAGAGGTAAGAGACCCGTGCAAGGGGTGCTGGAGGGGCCCCAACAATGCCAGCACGTGACTGTCTCACTGTGGTTACAGGGGCAGTGTCACACCCCACCGCCGGCCCTGTCATTCCTGTGCCTCAGGAGGCTGCTGGTCCCCCTGGGGAAGGTGCTGGGACACCTGGAGAGCAGCAGCAGCAGCGACACCCAGCTGGGAGCGCGGCACATGGGTGAGTGGGTGCGAGGGGCTGTGGCATTCTGCACAGTGCAGCCCTGGGCATCTATCCTGGGCACTGCAAGATGCCGAGCCCCCTGAGGCTTCCCATGGGACTCGACCCTCTGGTTCCAACACCTCACAGAAACCACAATATGGGAGTGAAAATGTGCTGGTGTGTTGGTGTGGGTTTGGGGAAGATGTGTTTTATCCCCCATCTGGTTCCACCAGGGATGCTACAGCAAATGTGATGGGGGTGTTTTGCTTGGTGTCAGGTTCTCTTTGGGAGAAAATCAACTGCCTTGGGGCTCCCTGAGAGTGATCCCACTGGCCCTGTGTTGTGTGTCTCAGCCTAGCAGGGGGCTTCAGAGGCAGTGCTGGGTCCTTTGAGCCCCTTCACAGGATGTGATCCCTTGGAGCAGAGAGCAGGGCAGGTCTGAGAGGTGTTAAACCCCTGAAATTTTGGGGAAAACGGTGAGGGATTGCTTTGGATGGTGACAAACTTTCGTGTGCAGGGTCACTGCTGTGGGGAAGCAGCTGCTCCCCAATCTCACCATGCACCCCGATTTGGGCTCTCAAGGCTGCAGAGGTGGTGCAGGATGCACCCCCAGCCCTGAGGCAGCTGCTACTGCCCCCCAGAGAGACACGTGGTGAGTGACCATCAGCCCTCTCCACTCAGGGAGCCGGGGCGGCCAGTGAGCCGCAAGGGCAGCGGTGCTTCAGCGTCGGGGCTGAAGAAGCTGCTGAGCAGCCTGAGCCAGAGCACCAAGCAGCGCCTGGGCCGGTTCCGCTGCTACAGCATGGAGCAGCTCCCGGCCCCTGGCGGCTCCTCACCAGGAGGCCCCAGCATGAAGAAGTCGCCTTCCCTGCAGTCCCTGCAGCTGGTGAGCTTGGACATCACCCCACACAGGGGGTGTCCATGGGGAGACAGGTGTTGCACAAGAGAAGGGTGCTAGGCTGGGGTAATGTATTCCTGGGCATGGTGGTCCTGGTGGGGTGTGGGGGCATGTGCCACCCCAAACCTGCTGGGTTTGAAAAGCAGGAGCCAAGTGGGGAGTGGAAGGGGGAAAGAGGGACTGTGGTAGAAGTGTGAAAGAGCAGATTTGCATGGGGAGTTGGGGTAATCTGTTCTGGGGTTGTGGCTCCTGTGTCCCAGTCAGATGAGCAGGGAGGTGCCTCCCCACAAAGCCCTGCTCCTCAGGCACATGTCCTTGCCCGGGCTGGGGATACTGGCTCCTCCCATCTCAGCAGTGGGTTGGAGAGCGTGCCATGCAGGTGGAATGCCCCAGTGCCCCTGTTCCTTCAGCTCATCAGTGGGTGAAGTGCTGCACAGTGTATGTGACTGTCCTCATCTCAGCCAGGTGCTTTTCCCCAGGTGTCACCCTTCTGCCAGCCCCCAAAAGCTGCCTCTACCCAGAACCTGCATCCCATCCTAGGCAAGACACCCCGTGCCAGTGCCTACCTCCTGCCCCAGACCACAGCCGACAGGTAGGACAGGGCCTGGCACATCCCCTCTGTGCCCAGGAAGGCTATTCCAGGGTGCTGAGCCACATGTAGTGGCTCAGTGCAGCTGGGGGTCCCAGCCCCTGGTTCCCAGCAGCTTCCCAGGTCCCTGCTCACCTTATGCCCCCCTCTTCCTGCAGGAAGGGGGGCTCAGGGCCACGGCGCTCACTGAGTGTGGAGGACATCGGGGCACCCGGCCGGCTGCGCGCAGTGGGACGTGTGGTGGAGGTGTTCCCTGATGGCACCAGCCAGCTGGAGCTGCAGCGACCCCCCAACGGCACCTTTGGGTTCTCTGTCACCTCTGGACACGGCCGGCCTGACACAGGTATGGAGGGATCATCCCAAAAGCTTTGGCACAGCATGCACAGTCCCTTCCTGATGGCTCTCGTCCCTCCTGGGGATGGGTGCAGGGTGCTGCACCATCCCTGCTGAACCCCAGAGGAGTGACAGTGGATGGGGGGATGCTGCCACATGTGGCTTTGGCCATGCACAATCCCATCTGTCCACTGGTCCTTGGCTGGGACACAGCCCAACCCAGAGGCTGTTATGAGTTTGTCACTGAGCAGCCTCCAGGCATCCTGAGGGGCCAGCCGTGGCCATGGGGGCAGGGTGAGGTCTCACCCACCCCGTGCCTCTCCACAGGTGTGTATGTGCAGGAGATGGCAGACGCCGGCACGGCCAAGCTGTACGCGGGGCTCCTGGGCGTGGGGGACGAGATCCTGCAGGTCAACGGCGCGGCTGTCTCGGGGCTGGGGCTGCCCCGCATCCACGAGCTGCTGCTCCAGGCGGACACTCTGTCCCTCCGTGTGCTCCGGCACCGCCCGGCGCCGCGGTAGCCTCAGCGTGGCTCCTGCAAAGCCCAGCGTGAGGAGGATGAGATCCCAACAATGTCCCGGGATGCTGCAGGATGGCACGGCATGGACCACATTGCCTTGTGCCACCAGGACCTGCCCTGCTCCAGTGCAGTACTTGGCTCCTCACTGCAGTGAGGGCAGGTGGCTTTTGTGGCCACTCCAGGAGACAGACCGGGATCAAGGACCACCCCTAGACGGTGTCCAGTGTCTCCAGAAGCTGCCCAAAGTATGGGGACAGGGGACATCCCAGCCCTGACAGAGCTGGGCAGGTCTGTCCTGCTGGGCACTGGGTTGACCAGCGTGGGGACACCCCATCTTGGTGACCCCAGGAGACACAGGGCTCCCTGCCAGCACTGCCAACCTGCACCCACAGGCTGGTGTGGTTCTTTTAAATTATTTTGAACCAAAACCAAAAATATATCTCTGCAATAATGAAATACTGCCCTTGGCTTGCAGTTGGCGTGGAGGGGCTGGAGTGGTGCTTGTGGGCATGGGCGGGGCTTGGTCTTTGCTGCCTGTTTTCCCATGGCACTGCTGCATCTACCTCCTGGCTGTTGTGGTGCTGGGGTGGGCCCTGGGCAGGCAGATGGGGCAGTGGGCTCAGCCACCTGCAGGGCTTCTCAGAGAGTTTGAGGGGTTCTTTTTTCCAGTCATGGAAGGGGAAATTTGTGGCAAAATGAGTCCCTCCAGCACACAGAGGTGGCATGGCAGCAATGGCTGCCCTCTGCATGGTGATGCCCCACATCTGGGCACAGCTGCCTGCCCACAGTGCAGAGGGAACCCCAGAACTTGCAGCTGCTGCTTATACCTTAAGAGCCAGGAGGATGATGCCTGGCAGCTGCTCATGGGAACTTTTCCCACTCCCTGGTGCCAGGACCACTGCCCCAGTTGTCCCAGAGCAAGAGTCAGGTGAAAAGGACCAGAGATCTGCACTGCTGTGCCTTTATTTAGTGTTAATGGGAGGGGCACCACCAGAGACAGAAAAGCAAATGTACACAGGAAAAGGGACCAGTCAGCTGGCTTGCAGTGATTCCAGCAGCTGGGCCACCCCTTGGACTACTGAAGGAGCAGTCCTGCACAGTTCCCAGAGGATGCACAACCACACCACCACCAACGCAGGGATTGGAGGTGTGCACTGTCTGGCGGCGTTCCCTGCTCCCTGGCCAGACTCACGCTCCTGGGAACCCGCTCTTGGAGAGGTATAAGCCCAAGGAGAGTGGTGCAGACACTGCGATAGCCAGCCTTGCAAAGCAGATACCGCCTATTCCTTGCAGCGTAACCAAGGGAAATGGGATGCTCTGCAAGGGTAAGGAGCCACTGTGAAATCACAGGAGTGCGGGTGGGCGCCAAGGGCACCACGTGTGCGTTAATGGCAAGAGCAGGGCGCAGGGAGGCTCAGTCGGCCCCCGTCCAGCTGCAGAAGGCACAGTGCCGCCGGCTGTGCATCCAGCGCCTGCGGCGGGGACAGGGGGGTCACACAGACCCTGGAGGGAGCCACAAACACAGTGGGGAGGAGTGTTCAGTCCTGGAGGTAAAGCCATCCGGTGGTGAGCTTCCAAGGCGGGGAGGATGATTTGGGGGTGATTTGCAATTTCAGCAGAAGTCTTTGCGTCAGTGCCAATTAACTTCCTCCCCCAGCCCCATCTGGGAGCCATAAGCCAGTCTGTCCTGAGTCTTTTCATGTTTGCAGCTTAAATATGGGAGCAGACTGGAGTAAAAAAACGTTTTCGCTTTCTTGAAGAGTCACCCCACATCCCACAATCAGTGCCTGCAGCATGACTCCCCTGTCTGCCTGTTCCTCCCAGGTGAGCTCTCTTCACTACAGTTTAGTATTGCCCACCTAGCTAGTCCACATTACCTGTATGAGGGAGACAGCTTGGCTACCTGACACTGCTGAGACAACTCAAGTGACAAACAACTTGGTGGTGAAAGGACTGGGAAGGAATACAGGAACATGATACAGCTTTGAATCTTCTGCCTTTTGGTTCCTTACAACGGAGGTGTCCAAAAAGTAGCAGTTGGGAAAAATTAAGACATTCTATTTACAAGTTCATATGCACCTAAAATACATCATTGAGCACCTTTCCTCTGATCATGCATGTTGTGCACCTGCAGAGAGAATGTGGCTCGGTCATCCAAAAAATCTTTAAAGTTTTTTCTTTTCCTTAAAAAAAATAAGTTATTTTAGACCTGACAAATCACTTGCCAAAGGGAAGCAACTGTTAAACAGAAGCAGTGACTCAATTATACAAGAGCAAAGAAAGCATCAGTCAAAGAACTTTAGAGGCCTGTATAATGAAGGAGGCAATTTTAAAAGCTTTAAGACATTCCCTCTCTAGCTTATGGCTGATTGCCAGCACTTGCCGTGCAGCAACCCAAGTTTAAAGCTCTGGGATGTCTAACGGCGCCCAGGTGGTTGATGGCAGAACACAAGACCCTTGAGCTTGCCTTCTGCCCAGGTATGGGGGGTGGGAAGGCTCTGCTGCAGACTCACTGTGCTCTTTTGGTGGCGAGTCAAAGGTGCAGAGCCAGCCCGTGGGAGGAGGGAAGGCCGCATGGGTCAGGGGGAGCGCGGCCCTGAGCCCCCTCCCTCACTGTGGCTCGTGGGGTCTCACACCTTCTGGTAACGCTCGTGGCTGGCACTGGCGACGCAGCTTGTAATGCTCAGTGAATTCATGAACTCCTCCTCCCTGTCTGGTCCTCCCCAGGGCTCGCTGCTTTGTGTTCACATCCCACCACAGGTGGCTCAGGACTGCTGCAACCGGCTCCTACCTGCACCGGATGGAAGTGTGGGGCTCGAGTCCCCCTCCAGCTCCCTGGGTCCAGATCCCACTGCACCAGGGGAGGAGGCAGCTCTAGTCCTCCAGCTCCTCTCCCCAGGGCCAGGTGAGATGCTGGCAAAGCCACGCCAGTCCTTGGAGGAGAATGGTGAGAGCTGGGTGCGGGCTTTCTTGACGGGGATCTCTGTAGGCGGACGGAAACAGTGAGAGTTTCATTTCCCCGTGCTGCCGGGGCAAGAGGGCGGGGAGGGGGCGTCTGAGGAAGTTCAGTCCATCACAGGACAAAAAACAGGATGAGCACCACCAGCAGGATGATGAAGAGAACGATAATTGCACACCACTGCCGTCGATCTGGAAGGAAAAGGAAGCATCAGTCTTCCTGCTACAGCGGGGAAGGAAAACTGGGGGAGCACGTTCCTTTGCTGTAATGCTACAAACTTAATTGAAGCTTAAAGCCATAAAACACCAAAACAGCAGTTCCTGTGGGAGCATGCCTCACTGCAACATACAGCACCACAGCCTTTCTGCTCCAGGATACATCGGGTTTTGGGAACAACTGTGGGAATTCTGAGGCTTCTCCCCAGCCAAGTTCAAACATTTGATAAGTTGGCTCAAAAGCAATTGGGAGGAACAAGCAGAGAGCTGCCGTGTTTGCTGTTCATTCATGGAGTAATGTTTGCTGGAGGAACAAGAAGGGATCTGGTGCAAGCTGCCCAGAAGAGCTCTGCCAGGAAGAGCTTGTGACATCTCCCCTTAGGAGAGGGCCAGGAATGAGGTTTCCCTGGACATCTTTACACCTCCTTGGCTCAGCATTGCATTGCCTCTGAGAGCTGCAGTCTGTCCCTGTGAGATGATGGTGGAGCAGTGGGAACAGGGCTGCTGGGACTCCCCAGCTCCTCAGCTCAGCAGCTCTCCCAGGAAGAGCCTTCCTGGTCAGCTCTGGTACATGAGATGCCAGAAGAAATGCTCTTTGCACAACACTTGGAAACACTGCAATGATTCATGTTTTCTCCCAGAGGAAAGGGCAGATATGCAAGGTTTGCCAGAAGCTGTGCTGCTGCTGGGCTACTGGTGACCCAAAGTGCACAGTCAGCACTCCGAATGGTCTCTCTAGGGCTGTATTCCCACCACCTCAGAAATCCCCCAGACAGCCTAATGCTGCAGAGCAGGAATGCTTTTCCTCCTGACTGGCTGCTGCATCCACAGGGCACCAGAGCACCCACAGGAGAGGGGTACCGGAGGAGGTGACGCTGGGTGTCCGGACAGCACTGAGAGAGGTGAGCCGATGGCGGGGGACTTCCCAGCAGGCACGCCGGGCTTCCTGTTTGCTCTGCCCATGGCACTCCGCCAGCCCACCGCGTTCAGGCACAGCCTTATAAGGACTTTTCTGTGGGTTCAGCGCTGAATTCAGCCCTTTCCTCCACCAGCTGAGAGAGACCTCATTGACAACAGGCCTGCAGGCACCACCAGCTCAGGGCAGGTGGGATTTGGGAAGGGGCTTGCCGCAGGCATTCCAGTGTGGGGGAAGCCATACATGGTGACCAGTGTTAATGGCACCTTGACAGCTTTTGTTCCACAGGCAGCACGAAAACTGCAGCAGAGCAGGAGGCTACAGAGCTTCCTCTCCTACCAGCTAGAGGGGGATTTTCCCAGCAGTAGCAGCATAAATAGAAAGGCATCCGTAAATAAAACAAAGGCAGCTGCCGGACTTGGAAGTCTTCTCCCTCCCTTCAAGCACTGAGAGCTGCTCCCTCCCCTCTGCTGGGTGGGTGAGAGCACATAGTGTCCCAGCCAGAAGGTCCAAGGGCTTGTCTCTCCCTTTCCAGCACTGGATCCCACCTCCTAGAACCTACCACTCGTCATGTGAGACACTTTGGCGAGCTTCTTCATGACATTATCAAGCCGCGACTGAGTGCTGTCTAACTCGTGGGAGAAGTCGTCCAGCATCCTGGGGACACAAGCAGGACATTGGTCAGCAGGTGGCACATCCCTTTGGGATTTTGCAGTGCACTCACACACACACTGATCAAAACACTGAAGTGACCAGAGTATCACATCTTGGCAGAGAAAATAAATGTGCCCCAATCTCCTGGAAGCACCTAAGGGGTGAAAAAACCTGCTGAAGCAGCAGCACTGCTTTGGTGTGAAGTAATTCAGGACTCCTGTCATACTGAGCACTGCTGTGTGTGGCTGAGCTCTCACACTTTTGCAAGGTGAAGTGTGGGGAGTTTCCTCCTTACAAGAGGAACGTCTCATCTATAATCTGTGAATAGAAACTGGTTAGATCTACGTGCCAGGTTGGACTTAAAATCTCTTGTTCAAGGTTTGCAGTTGAAACTAAAATCTTGTTTCAGTCATGTATCAAGCCAGAATGAGATCTGCAGTTGCTCTGAAGGTGCTTTTTAAGCTCTGTGTGGAAGTTACCCCTTTTACTTCCTCTACACAGCAACGGTAATGAGTCTGAAAGCCTTCCTGAATCCATGCTTTGTCAGTGCCATTACACATCCAGAATCAAGGTACCAATCCAGCCGGTGGGACTTTAAAGCTTAACGTGTTTAAAAGGACAGCTTCCTTCATTTGGAGTTCCAGGGCACTTGTTAAGCCTTCATTCAGTGTAGAAAGAGTTGTAAAAACCTCACTGTGGTAGTTGCATGCTAGTCTAGCAAGCACTAAGGGCTTGTGTGATTATCTGAAAACAGACACACCACAACGATCTCTTCAGTGAAAGCAGAGGACCTTCACACTGCAGAACTTCACACAGGAGGTGGGTTTAAAGTTCCCCCTCTCCATCAAAGGGGACATGACTAGTGACATGGCCCTCCAGACTCCTACCAGCCAAACAAGGAGGGTTTTTAGGCATGAACCCTTCCAGCCTCTCTGGAAGCATTGCTGTTAGCCTGCACAACTGGGAACTTGTTTGCAAAGGACAAGAACTGGGAGAGAAATCTAATTTATATGTAAATGGGTGGATGCAAATGACTTTGTGAGCTGCCCTTTAACCCTTTGTGTGGGTGAGGGCTATTTTTAGCTTTAACGATGAAGAGCAGCTCTGTGTTCTGTGTTTCAGGGCAGCAAGGAAGAGCTGTGAGAGCTCCCAGCTCCAGCAGTTATCCAGGGTCAGCACAAAACCCTGTGGAGTGGGAAAGTACTCAGTAGCCCCCATTACACAGCACCTCCCTCTCTTATTTGTTGGCTGCCTGAGGAGAGTGTGAAAAGAAGAGAGAAGGAAAGGTAAGCTGACAGGTAGGCCTGCCCTAGGTGCAGGCTTCCAAACGAAAGAGGCTGCAGGTGGATCCTTGCAGACTGCAGTACAAAATGCTTTCCAAAGGAAGGCTGGGAGAGCCTGCCTGAGGGACCAGTAAATTCAAGGCCCTAACAGGGGCAGAGATAGGTGTTTGAGGACATCCAGCTGTGTTGCAGCCCCATACCGGGTTTTTGTTGCTACTTCTCACACTTACACTGCTTGCTCCTCCAGCTCCCCACCAATGCGCTGGGACATGTTTTTCAGCACCCCGATGCTGCCAGAGACCAGCTCCAACTGCTCATCTTGCTGCTCCACAATCAACTGGGGCCAAAGAGAAAGGAAACAGGCAATTACAGGTCTGCCTCCTGCAGCTGGGTTGGAACTAGCTGATCCAGTGCACAGGCACTTGCTGCTCAGCCAACATCAGCTGTTAGGCCTGGGCTCAGATTTAAGCCACCAGGAATGAGGACCACATTCCTAAGAAATGCTGGAGAGGTGACAGCCACAGGAAAGCCTCTGTGGCATGACATCCCCATGGCACAGCAGGCTGCAGCCTTCAGATATCCCTGCAAATCCAGCCTCAGCTCAGTCACAGCTAAAGTGACAGTGGGAAGCCACAGGGGCTGGTCACCAAAACCTTGGCAAGGTAAGCAGGTACAGTGGCGGACACCTGGGAGCCATCCTGATGCTGTGCCTGGGAAATGCAACCTGGAACATGCTGCAGCCAACAAGGGGTTAGGGTAAGTACGAGGCTGTTGCAGCTTCTACATCTAAAAATAGCCAGCCTGGCTCTGAATGTGCCAAAGGAATAAGTCTGCTGATGTTTTAAGTCATTTTCAGGGCAGAGTCATGCTAAGGATTAGAATTACCCTAGTTACCTATTTCTCAATCTATTTATCTTCCCAGAGTCAGTAGGTAAAACACGTCTGGAAGCCAGGGCAGCATCACAGCTCAGGAGCTTTAGCAGTCTGCCACCTCTGAGAAGCTGCCTGTTTAAAGTTGGCTGGGCTGCTGCACACAGGTCTGTGCTTGGCCCGGGCACCTCTCCAGGCAAGCTCCTCTGTCAGCTGGGAAGTGTCTCGCAGGGGGTTCTCCCAAAGCCCTCACACAGGCTTTCTCACTACTCTCACAGTGACAAAGGCAGGAAAAGGAAGCAGGCACATGCTCCTGCTCCCAGCCTATTCTGATGGAGATGCACAAAACAACAGCAAACACTTATTAACAAGGGGAAGTTGCATAAGAGAAACGGGCTCTTTTCTGTTTGCAGTCTTTCTACTCTTCCAAGGATTTCAGCAAACCTTGTACTATTACAGCTTAGAATGCTACATCTAGATCATGACAACTGCCTTCTAAACAGAGTAGAAGCCTCATGCCTGAAGGGTTAAAAGCTCAGTGCCAAGATGCATCCAAAGGAAATGCATGCACAGATATATGCCACAGGCAAAGAGGAGCTCCTGGATCCAGACCAGCCAAGGATTTTTTTTTGGCTCTCACAGCCTGTACTTCATCCCCCCAGCACCCATTTGGCAAGCAAAGCTATTTAGTCCACATGGTGCCAGCTGCCTTACCTGTTGTTGAGCTTGCTGCTCCTCAATGAAGTGTGAATTTGCTAATTGCAGCTCCCGGTCCAGACGGCTGTATTTGTCATGTCCAGAGCTCCAACTCTGACTCCCACTCTCTCCCAGGAGTGCCTAAACAGATGCAGAGAGCCCTTAGCAACACTCCTGTGTCTGCTCACAGCCTGTCTATAGGGTGTAGTGGGAAGGCAGACAAGGCAACACTCCTGTACACACACACACACACACACACACACACAGACACACACAGACACACAGACACACACACACAGAGCATCCCTTTCCTCCTGCTCCGTTGCTACTCAGCCAAACTGCTGTCACGAACTAAACCACTACAATGCCAAAATGCCAGCCTGGGAAGTCTGGCATCTGGTATTGCAGATATGCCCCTCTGGCAGCAGGAGAGCTGGAGTGCAGCAGGAGGTCTGCACAGCACAAAGGATTGGCAAAAGCCTGCTCAAGAGGCAGCACTGTGCTAGGGCAGGCGAGCTGGGAAATATCTGGATACATTGTGTTAACAGATGTATAGCTCGAACTGAGCACTGCCCTGCTAATGACAGGGGCTTAAGAGGGTCTGGATAAAGTACTTAACCAGTTGAGCTCAGGGTAAGATAGTGCAATATAACCACAGAAGTGCTGTATGCTTATGTTCTGTGATGCAGGCTGCCTACTCCTCCAGCAGGCTGTTCAGTTGCCAGCTTACAAGGTTACACCTGCTCCCTGCCCCACAACCTGGATGAAGAAATCTTGTGCAAAGTCAGCAGAGATGTGGCTTTCCAGCCAAGTATGTCTGCTCCCTGGAAATGGAATAACACAGGCAACAGATGCTGGAGAATGGATGTGACCTGCAGGTGAGGAGCTCCACCCTGCAGCACCAGGGATAGGTCAGGGAGCTCTGCCCATCAGTGTGGAGGAAAGGGTGACTCATAACGAGACTGTCCCAAAGCTCCTGGCCATGGGCAGGAGGGGACTACTGAGTATTTGTGGAGAACAGCAAGGCAATGACCAGGCTGCTGTGTCAGGCTGAAAATAAGAGAGTCTCTATGGTTTAAATGCCTTACAGTGTTCAAGGAGGGGTGAGGAAAGCTGACAGACTGACTGTGCAGGAAGCCAGTAGGACATCTGGCTTTGTCTGCCCCTGCAACACTGAGCAAGCTCCTGGTTCTCTTCAGTACAGCTACTGTTTACTAGTTTTATGTGCACTAGTTTTGCTGTATCTTCAATAGAAAGGCCTCTGTCTGGCAGCCTTAGCTGTGAGGGTCAGGTTCCTGCTAGCAGCCCCTCAGACACAGAGGCCAGCAGCTTCTGCAGCCCAACACAAGCCTTGTGGGCTGGAGGAAAGGCCAGGGGCTGGGAAGGGAGAGGAAGGCAGCAAGGGGAAGTCAGCTTTCCTGACCAGATGTCGCCATGTGAGCTGGGCCATATGGTCTCCCACAGCCAGCAGGAACCTTGTGCAAAGGGAAGCAACAAATCGCAGGGAAAGCTACAGACTTGTTTGAGTAAGGGTGTCAGGGACTTTGCTGCTTCGAGTGATTGCCAAGCACGTCAATTAGCCCTGTGACAAGCTCAGGAATCAGCTCTCTGCTTCTCAGTGGCTTGTTGGGAGTTTCTTGGTTTTGCCACAAGTGGTAAGGCTGATGCAGAACAGGCAAGTTAACTGTGCACCCCAGCTTTACTGAGATGGCTCTGGAAGTCATCTCTGAGATCTCCTTACACCCTCCCCATCAGCTGGGAAGGAGCAGAAGCTGCATCTAGTTCTATTTCTTAGATTACAAGTGCAGACAACCCAGACTCCTTGAGCTCCCTCCATCTTCTTACATGGCTATTATGAAAGGCAGCTGTGTGAAAGGGTATTGCACCATCTTGGCTCCTAAATCCAGCAGAGATCAGGATTACATTCACTGACATGGATTCTGAGGCGGTTCCCCTCGAGGAGGAGGGAGATTTCCCTTTCCAGGGGATGATGCAACGCTGACAGTTGTACACAACCAGATCTGAAGACAGAGACAGATGGCAAGTGCTGACTTACTGCTTTGAGAGACAGGCTTGGAAGAGGGTGGCAGCAACGTGCCTGTGAGAACCAGCTCTCCCAGGTCAGCCAGACACAGCTCAGAGAGCTTGGCTGCAGCATGCAAGCCCCTTCCCAGAACAAAGGTTTTGTAAGGGGGTGAACTACAGACAGGATATACATTGTAATAGATATATATTGCCTGTTTCTGGTTCTCACCTGCCTGTTTTTTCTTTCAGCCAGTGCTTGCATGGAGGAGTTTGACATCTGATCCTTCATATCCTGTTTTTCAACAAAAGAAGCAGCATGTGAGCATTGGATTTGAGGTGACAGACAGTTTCAGGGTGTTACAGGGCTGTCTATAAACAACAAGGCTTCTATAGGGGAAGTGAGGGAAGGGATATTTTCTTTGAGAATGTACAGTTTTGAAGAGTCTGGAAGGATATTGTAGAAAGTTTCATTGCAGTTCATATTGTTTTACTTAGGCTAGAATCAATGGCGATGGGATATTTTGAAAATATTCCTTATTTACTACTTGTTTTGCTCCACTACAGCCAGAAACACTTTTATTTGTATAATAAACTATTATTCCCATTGATAGAAGGTAAGGAAGAGTAATGTTTGTCAAGGCCTTGAAAGTCTGTAACCCCCTGTATTTTATTTCCAGGTTTTATACTGCATAAGATGAGGTAGATTCCTGTCCTGTGGCCATCCTCTCTGACTGCCTACATTTTCTCCTACCAATTACCTTTTGCTGTGGAATTCCTGCAGAAGGTCATTAACCACAGAATGCTTCCCATCTCAACATAATTAGTCCAGTTTCTATAGATTAGCAAGTAGTTGACGTGATCTGGCAGAGGTTGATCCACCAGCACAGTTCTGATGTCACCAGAGCATTCAGGTATGTTTTACTGTCAGAGATGTGGAAAACATCACCAAAGGCACCAGATCCCCTCAGTTATTTCTCACTGGCTCATGCATGTGCTGCTGCACATCCTGAATTCCCCCCTGAAAACTGGAAATCAGCCGCATACTGCCACTAATGAATTTACCAGTAAGAGACACTGCTCCAAAAGCCATTAGCCAGCAGTTTTCAGCCAGGGAAAGAGGACCAGAGAGCAGGCTTGCCTGATCCTGCCCATCTGGGAGTGGACTACACTGAGGGCAAGGCAGTGAGCACATGCCTGCTTCCTGGGGCCAGTGTGGTTTTGGAATCAGTTCCCAGGTAAGCCTTAGGAACTGCACCCAGACCGTGGGGTAACAAGCCTGCTGCCAGCCACAGCAATGCATTCTGTGGAGCAGGAACATCAGAGTCATGAGGGGCAGCAGAAACTCTGTGTAGCTATTAATAGAGAGAAAACTTCCTAACTAGCAGTTTGTTACCAGGCACTGAAGCTTTTGGGAAGACAGTTCTTCTCTTTTTATTGCTACCACGTTGTTAAAATCCCCGTTTTGCTTCTGAAGTGTGAGCTTAAACTAAGAAAAAAAAAATCATCCTCGAGTTAAAAATAAATCTAGTGGTTGTTTAGACTATTTTGCAGGGGTAGGAAGTTGAAGTCACCATGTCAATAATGCCAGGCTTTAACCATCTGTCAAAGTGGTGTCTCTGCTTTTGAAAACTAGTGCTACAGGTGGCCAGGACAGTCATGATTTCCCTCAACCCTCAGCATTGCAGTGGGGTCTTTACTCTTCCTCCCCAGTTACTACATGTTCCCAGGCTCACTAATGCAAGACAGGTCTGAAGACATCAAGGGGCAGCAGCAGAAAAGGAGGGAATGCCATGGGGCACCTGCACCCACAAACCCCCTAGGCAGCCCCAGGTGGGAGCACATGGGGAAGGGGAGGAAGCCTGGGACAAAGCAGGCAGCAGATTGATTCTCTGCTCCCAAG
>JAOXXN010000120.1:1892707-1909976 GCA_026770055.1 Myrmophylax atrothorax
AGGAAATTGTGTGGGATGAGACATTTCAGTTGGTGACCTTTGGGAGGTGATGGGAAGGGACTGGCCCAGCTTCACTTGTGCAGGTGCTCTCTAGGAGAATCCCACAGTCAAATTCCCCTCCCAAGGGAAATGGGGTTACCTCAGGATCTCTCCAGTAAATGGAGAGCAGCAGAAGAAGGAGGGTGGCTAGAGAGGACTATACCACCAGCTCTCCTGCTGCCTCATGAAACTCCCTTGTTTGAGGGCCAGAAGCTGGGCTGGAGGATGGAAAGAGCCTCCTGCTCCTGTACCAGCAGTTTCCTTCCCAAGGCCGGGAGGAGCAGGTTTCAGTCTTGCTCTTTGTCCACCAACAGCACCTCCATGGAAGTGGATGGTTTTCCCCACTCCCAAATTCTGAAATGGGATGAGGTCACTCCTCATCTTGGCATTTCTAAAGGTTTTCTGGGCATCCAATCCCTGAAAGGTCCCCTAGTTCTGTTGGTTCATATGGCCCTGGTGTCACTGCACAAAGACCCAGCCTCCCTCTGGCACAGAACACCAGCAGTGCTTGTATCTATTCCATCTTCCAGAGAAAAGTTGTGCAACAGCTTAATTGCTGCTGGCCTCTCAAAACAGGGCAGAGACTGCTCAGAGATGCCCACGCAGCTCCCTCGGGCTAATGTGACCTCCTGTGGAGCTACCTGAGGTGAGCGAGTTCTCACATCCCCGCTGATGGCCACGAGCTGTGTCCCTGAAAGACCCGGCCCAGCTCCATCTGCTGTGCCGACACACGCCTCGCTTGCTCCTGTGGCTGTGTTTTTATGACGTGTGGGGTTTGCTCCCTGGGATGTGCGTGTCCCTAAGGGAGACTCAGGCTGCTGTGGCCGAGGGGGCTGGAAAAAAAATAATGGAGACAAGATAGTTGCTGCTGGCTTGTTACAGGGGTCTGCAGCAAACAAGCCTCAAGTTGAAAAAGACCCATAATAACATCACTGTGTTCCTTTTGGAATCAGTTTTTCTGCTCTGTTTTGTTCTTTTTCCCCTCACCCAGTGTCTTTTTAATTCCTATAATCACTTGCACCTAAACAGGCTCTGTTTTCCTTAATTCATCTGTTCTGTCATGCTGCTTCAACCCCTGGACTTCTCCTTCTGCTCATAGTGGTGTAGAGGTGAGGGTGACAGATGGGACAGCTGAGCAAGGACTGGGGAATGAGCTTGAGGGGAGGGTAATGACCCAAACTCACTGCCCAGGCCAACACCGAAGGAGGGAAGAGAAGTGCATAAATAAGCCAGATAAAAATAAAAACTTCCATCACTAGGAAGAGAGAGTGACTCCTATGGAAACTGCCTCACGGGGTCGAGGAGGATATGACTTAATGGGAAGATGGCACGATCCTCACCTTCCGAGAATAGCAACGAGCTGTTGGAAGCGCTCTCCGGGGCTGCTGCCCTTCCCCCAGTTGGGGTCAGGTCCCGTGGGAGAGGAGAGGTGCTGGGAAAATCCCTTCGCACAGCCGGAGGGTGGGATAGATGCCGTAGGCGGGGCAGAGAGAGCCGGGACCGTGGCAGCCAGGCTGCCAGGGTGATGGTTGGGAGGGAGGGCAAACAGCAGGCTTTCACTTTTCTCCTATTCTAATCATCCTGGAGCGATCCCTGATTGAAGCTCCGGGCGGGTGAGCTGTGTGTCTCACCAGGGATACCTTCTGGGGAGAGGGAACGATTTAAAACCGGCTCTCACCAATCAAGTAGTGTTAATGGTGTGAATCATCCCGACTATTAAAGGTGTCTGGCCCGGGCCAGGTGCCAGCAGAGGCTGGGGGATACCCGCGGGGCTGGGAGGTGATGGCAGTGAGGGGCTTGCAGGAGGCTCCTCGTTTCAGTCCGTCTACTCTTGCTTGCTCCTGGCCTGATGCAACCCTGCATCACCCGCCCATCCCTCCTCTCCTGGGGCAGGGGAAGGGGAGGAAGGCCGTGCACACTCATTGCTGCAGCATCCTGTGTCAGCGCTCAGGAATCTGTCAGGCTGCTGGGAGGGAGGCGGGAGGCAGGCCAGCAGCGGTGCTGTGTGCCTGCTGGGGCCTCTCCACGCCTCGGAAACCGTGGGGAGCCCGGGGGTACTGTAGCATCCCTGGGGGCTGTGTGCCTGCTGGAGCTTCTCCCCACCTGGGTAGCCCAGGGGTACCACAGCAGCCCGGGAGGGATGCTTTGCCAAGGGCTAATCCACAGGACAGTTTTTGTTTTGTTTTTTTTTCTTTTGGCAAGGAGGAATGCAGGAGTACTGTGGCACACTACTGTGTGCTTAAATGATTGCTCCAAAGGCTGATGAGAGACATGCTTGGATCTCCCCAACCCTTGTGCTGCTGCAGGACTTGCATCTGTCTCCAATGTGCTGTGCTTGCTGGTGATGCTCTGCCAATATATATTTAGGGTGGATGGAGGGACCCCAGTCCCCAGCAGGCTGGGAGGTTCTTGCAGGGGAGCAGGGCCTTGTCCTTGCTGCTCTCACTGCGCAGGGAGAGGCTCCGTATTTTCCTCAGCAGGGTGCTCCAGCACAGGGGAGGCAGAAGCTTATTGGCGGGCTGAGGCTCGCAGAAAATCCCTGGACTTCTCCCAGGGAGTATCCAAGCCTTTCTGACGCTGGAGTGGGGCAGAGAGAGGGGCTGGCATTGTAAGAGGATGACTGGAGCATGGAGAAGCTGGCTGGAAGGTGCCCAGAGCTGCCTTTGGCATGGAGGGACCCCAATGAAGCAGAGCTATTCCAGGCCAGCACTTTTCCCAGAGGCAGGGTCAGGGGCCAGGCAAGCGCTGGGATGCGGCGACAAACACAAACAACTCCCTTCTCCTGGTCTTCTGGTTGTGATTTCTGCTCCCGACATGCAAACCCTGCGGGGCCCCCCTCCCCTCCCCTCCTTCTCCCCAGCTGGGCGAGGGCTGGCCTGGCTGCCTAATGAAATGCAGAGCTGCTTGGGAGAGCACGGGGAAAAAAAAGGCTCTGTTTGAGGTTTTGTGCCTCTGGTTTCCTCTGGCCCTCTCTCCCAGCGGGGTGATTTATTGGTGATAGAGCCTGGGGAGAGGGGGAGGGAAGGGCTTAGAGCTTCAGGCAAATAGTCATCCTGTATTTCCCAAGCACTCACGAGAGGCAAAGGGAAAATGGGAGGAGAGGGAAGTTAACTGCCTGCACAGGGGCTGAGTAGCATCGTTTACTGGAGCTGAGCTCTCCTGAGCTCCCAGCTCCGAGGTGGTGTTGAGTGCTTTGCACACCAAAGGACTGGCTTTGTCCTTGATGCCCTCTTCCTCCATTCCAATTTTCCCACCTTCTTTCCATCCCAGCTTCCCTGCTGGATGGGCAGTGGGAGTGCTGAGACCTGCCTGCAGGTAGCTGGACTGGCTCTTCTAGCCCAGCCCAGCCCACAGCACTTGCTCCTCTGGTGCAGCCGAGGGGGACAGCTCATCCATTCTCCCTTTCCCAAGGAAGCCAGCTAGACCTTTCCCAGGCTAGTGGAGAAATGGAGTTACTGGTTGCCACTGACCTGTTTTCGGGCACCTGCATGCCCCAAAAGGCACTGACATGCTGGGACCTGCCTGGCAGCAGATGCATTTGCTGCCTGCAGCTACTCTGGCTCAGAGTAGACCAGGCTTTCGGTCCTGCCGTGCTGCTCGGCACTGCCAGCAGCGAGCTCTCCTTCTCCTGTGGGATGCTCCAGTGTGGTGCGGTGTTGCAGGCTGACCTCCTGCAGGAGAAGCAGTCAGGGCTGGTTGTTTTTCATGCTCGCTGCTCTGGTTGGGAACGTCTGTGGTTTCCTAGGGGGAAGGTCTCCTCCTCCTCCTCCCTCTCTTCGCCTCTGCTGACAGTGTCTGACCTCAGCTGTCGTCCCTGGTGGTGCAGGGGATTAATCTGAGCCTCGGGACAGGTTGAGGCATGTCCAAGGCGGAGGAGAGCTTCATGCATACAGACACAGAGGAAGGAACAAAAACAATTCCCAGGGAAATATTTTCCTGCTGCTTTTCCTGGCAGCGAGCAGAGCGGGAGGAAAAGACCTCACTATAAATTGCTTGCGGGAGACTCTCGCCCTGGATCTGTTTCCCTTTAAGCTTCCACCACCCCGTGAAGCTCAGCCCTCACCCCAGACCCACACGAGGGATGGCACAAAGGGTGCTCAGCCCCCTCGAGGTGCCACTCAGCATCCACGGGCTGTTCTCAGACAAGGCACTGCCTCTGACACCCGCTGCCTGCCAAGCTTCCAGGGCGCGCGGAGCCAACCCAGAGCATTTGGAAAGCGAGAGGAGGGAACGTCCCCACGCCGGAGCAGCGACAGGGTCTGCGGGTGGACTCTGCCCTTTGCCTGCTCCGGCCTCAGCCGCCCTCGTCCTCCTCCTCCTGCCTTGTTTGCTTTGGCACGTCCTGGGCTTCACCGTGCCAGTGGCGTCCTGCGGTGCCGGGTCAGGCGGAGCGGGGGGAAGCCGGAGGAGCGGGGAATGGAGAACAGGGAGGGAAATGGAGAAGCAGGCTGGGCTGCTGGGACACACCGGCCCTGCCGCAAAGGGCAGGAAGAACACGGCTTGCTCGGAAATCTGCAGGGTGGGCAGGGAGAGGCAGGAAAGGAGAACGAGGACAGGAAACAGGGAGCTTGTCCAGAGTGGGATGCAGAGATGGGAGCCCCAGTACTGCCCCAGGCTTGGTCTATGGGAGTCCTGTGGGTGCCTGCTCCCCTCAGCCCTGGACTAGGAGGTCTGGCATGGCGTGGTGCCCTGCTCCCTTCCTGGAACAAACAGAGGATGCTGGCAGTGTGGCACAGCAGCAGGGGATCCCCATGGTACTATCCTCTTGTGGAGCTGGGGTCCCAGCTGGAGTCTGGCTGGAACATCCCTGGAAAAAAAAAAGGGTGGAAGTGGCTGTTCCAGCCGTGTCCCACTCAGTTCTTCAGACTGACTCCTGCAAACCTGGGCACTGAGCAGTGCAGGCAGGTGGGCTTTGCCAGCACACGTGGTGTTTCATCCCAGCTCCCTCCATCTCCCCGTGATGGCATGCCAGGGGTGGTGGGAGTGTGTGGCAATGGAAGTGCCAAGCCAGGAGCCAGGGCAGGAGGCAGGTTTGCCCCTGTGACATTGTGTTGGGGCTACCAAGCTTCCCTGCCTTGCCTTGACTGGGGCCATAGGAGCAGAGCAATGTTATGTCTCCATGGCAATGGGGCTGCTGTTTTTCATGGCAGGAGGAATTTGTGTGGTTTTTCACCCAGAACTGGCCCAGGGCAGTGTTTTACAGGAGTCAGAATGCAACATCAACAAGCATTCACAGTCTGAGGGGATGGGGGACATGTGAGGGGCAATGGGATACCCTCACTTCTCTGGGGTGAGAGGAAAACCTATGGACCCCAGCATTGCCCCAAATCCAGGGCTGAGTGCATTGACAATCCCCAGGGCAAGGGTGCAGGGAAGGGCAGAGCTGGCCACTGCCCCTTGGCAGCCTCATGTGCTCCAGAGGGAATGAATATTTGACCCTGTGAGCCTTTGACACAGTGGATAGCCTGGGTGGAGTCACATCCGGAGGAAGGCACAACTCCCATGGAAAGACAGGAAGGTTGGAAGGACAGACAGGGGAGGGTACTGGGACTTTTATTCTTGTTCTTTGGAACAGGTTGTCTAGAGAAGCTGTGGCTGCCCCATGCCTGGAAGTGTCCAAGGCCGGGTTGGGTGGGACTTGTTGCAACACCATGGCAGTGTTTGGATCTAGATGGTCTTTAAGGTGCCTTCCAACCCAAACTATTCTATGATTCTGTCATTCTCTGTGATGTGGTGTGGTATAGCTGGCCAGGGAGAGCTGCAAAATGCTTGCTGGTGTTTTCAAGCTGGGATTTACCATGTGTGGGACTGTTGGGGCCACACTTCCCATCCCAGCTCTGGCACTCGTCAAGGGTTGGTGGCAGCACCCATTGCCAGAGAGCCTGTACCACTTCCTTCATCTCTGTGGCCCTTCCTTGTGGCTTTTCTATTAATGGAATTAAAGTCAGAGGGATGTAAACACTGGCTGGAGGGAGCTGGGTACAAGTCCTGGATATTTATGGAACTGTTCTTTCATCCCTTCTTGGAGCATGACTCTGTTTCTAAAGGGTAGCCTGTTGAAGGATGCGTTTCTCACAGCCTTATCCTTGTTGAGGTTTTCCAGGGAGAATTGATGTGTTTTGTGTTAAAGAGCTAATCAGCAAGGAGGTGGCTGGGGTGACGCATGCCTCCTGCATGACCTTGTCTCCCTTTGGCTCTGGCAGTGCTCCCTGCACCGAAATTCCCTTCCTGGAAACAGCAAAGGAGTGAGCGTTTGCCTTCAGCTCAGGAGAGTGTGACGTGATGTCCCTGGTCAGTGGCCAGGTGGGGAGGGACCAACCACCCTGAGCTCAGAGTGGTGACATGGGGCTGGCTGGTGTTGAGAGAGCACCAGTACACACTTCTCAAGGGGGTCATATCCAGGCAGGAGAGAGGGCTGTTAAAAATAAACAAGGTGACAAATGGCAGGAGGAAGGAGCCACCTCCTTGGATAAGAGAGAAGGACTATAAGGCAGTGCATGCTGCCTGGAGAGCTGAGCATGGAGCAGGGCTCTGATATCAACCCTGCTATGGTGGCAAGGTTGGGCCCATCCCAGGTCACTGCAGTGAATCACACTCCTGGTCACAGCCTGCCCCTTCCCTCTCAGCTCACAGTGGAGGCCCAGCAGTCCCAGTTTTGTGCCTGTGGCAGCCTCTGGAGCTGCAGAGGTCGCGTTGCCGAATCAGGCAGAGCTGGCTGTGTCTTCCCTAGGTGGGGAGAAGCTCTCAGGCACCGGGAGGCAGTGGGGAGGGTGGCTGTGTGCTCAGCCGTGGCTCGCTCCACGCTCTTTTCGGAGCACAGCCCGGGGGGCAGCAGCCGCTTGGCACAAGCATCCGCCACATCCCCCTGCGGCTCCCAGCCTGCCCGATCACGCGTCGCTTTTTGTTAGATCAGGAGCTTAGGAGGCTGGAAGTGACCTTGAGAGATGGTGTGTGTCCCTCAAGTCAGCCAGGAGATCGCCTGGAGAGGGATGGGCCACGCTTTGCCCTCTCGGGACTCAACCCCTGTGAGATTAAGGGGCTGCCCTACCTCAAACCTCACTGTTCTGGGGATGTGTTTGACTTTCAGGGATCTGGGAGGCCTTCAGCTAAGGCAGTGCTACCCCAAACCAGCTGCATCGCTGCATCTGTTCAGATAAGAAGTTTGTATATCTAAGGACACGCTCAGGGCTGGCCAGGCCAGGTGCAAGGTGCTGCTGTCATATCCCGTAGCCAGTGGCCTGCGACTTGCCCCTACACGTACCTGCACCATGATTCATGTCTCCTGCTAAAGACCAGCATGAGTGCGCATGGAAATCAAGGTGAATTCTTTTGGCCATGCCAGGGGCAGAAGACTCATCTTTCTCTCACCTCTCTCCTGCTCCTCCTCTGCCCTGTGAGTTCCCACGGTGGCAGCCCAGCGGGCACTTATCTCCAGGAATGTGTGCGTGGGAACAAGGGCACTGCCCATCTGTCATCAGATGTGCTTCAAAGCACTCGGCTCTGGTGGGAGGAATTGTGGGTGACAGCCTGGAGCCACCCAAAATGCAGTGACCAGCTTGTTGTGCAAGCAAGTGCTGGAGGCTGTGTCCATTTTTTGGGGCCAGGTTTAGTTCCAGAGCCCCTGGGAAAGTTGGACTCAGCTGTGGCCACCCTGGGATGCAGCTCACCCAGAAAAGAGAGTCTTCAGTAGCAAAACAAGTGAATTTCAATGCTGTCACTAGCATATGAATGTCACCTTTGGGTGTAATCCTTGCTGACTGTGTCCTGCTGGTGCCTGCTAAGTCCCGGGTGAGGTGTGGAGAAAAGTCAGGACCTAACTGGAAGCAGGTTGTAAATGGAGCTCTGCTCATTTCCTTTCTTTGTACAGCAAAGCCCTCTCGTGGAAGTCAGCAGTAGCTTGCCAGGGAAAATCTGGCAGCTGCAACGTGCTGCTTCTTCCCAGGCAGATCCAATCTGTTCCCTAGGACATGGTCCCCTGGGGTCCCATGGCCCCATCCTGAGAGGATATGGGACAGACCCAAACATACCATCACACTCCTGAAATGCCCGTATGCATGTCAGTGCTGTGTGGCTGTGTTTTATTCCATGGGGATTCCTAGGTTTTCCCAGGGAGCTGCTGAACCTGCTCTCCTGGCTCTGTTAGGAGGTGCTTGGCACCTGGATCCTTCAAAAGAAAATGAGAATGGTTGCAACTTTGGCTTTCCTTATGGGCCACCACTTGTAAGGACACCACAAGACACCCCTGGCCTGTAGCACCTGTGACACTGGGGTGGGACAGCATGTGCCTGCTCCAGGGCTGGTGCTGCCTAGACCTGCTCCAGACCCTGTGCACATCCCTGCAGCCTTGGCATGGATAATTCCCCAGGGCCAACAGAGGATGGTGTCAGGCTATCGTGGGGTGGCCTGACATGAAAGAAGCTCAGAGATGAAGCCAAGCCAAGGTACTGCATAAACATCAGCAAACCTCAGCCTTCCTGGGGCAGACATGCTGGCTGGCAGAGCACAAGACAGCAGGATGAGTCACTGCTTTGCTGCAACTTCCCTGCCTTCCTACAGGAGGCAGTGGCAATACTTCCTGCAGGTGCAAGGCTCCTTAAGAGCTGGCTCAACAGTGCATGGACAGGGTGGTGGGTGGCTTTGTGTTATTCTGCACACCCTGGCAGAATCCCTGTCCTGCCCCGAGCCATCACTGTCCAAGGTGATGTTATTTACTGCAGTGTATCTTGGCTCACCTGGGAACATCACAGTTAACAATGGCACCTGGGTTGCCCACAGCAGGTGTGAGCAATGTCCTATCACTCAGCATCTCTAGTCCTTCACAAACTTGAATCACCTGCTTCAAGTAAACCTTCTTCTCTAATGCAATACAGCCTGTTTGGCTCTTTAATTCAGCAGAGAGGAGCTGTTGCTTCACCTGCAAAGATGGGTCTCAGCTGGGCATTCCACCCACACCCTGTACCAAAGGCTATATTTAAGCTCACACCAGGGCTCTTGGTTCCTGGTTTGGCTCTCTGGGGGAGGCTGTGCTGTCCTGGTTGAGGTTCCCCCTTGGATCTGGCTGGTGTGTGAAGGCAGAGGGAGCATGGACCAGACTGAAGCAATATCTGCTTCCCTGCTTACAGCTGAGGATGAGGAGCTCAGGTAAGGTTTGATCTTGGAAAGCACAGGTTGTGGGGCTGGTGGGTTTTGTACTCAGCTCTGGGACTCTTTCTTGTGTGCTGAGCTGCTGGAGCAGTGTCTTTCACCTGGTTAGATATAACATTTAAGCACCTGGAACAGTAAGAAAGTAGCTGTAAGGAATGATTTGCCTTTTATTTTGAGGCACTGTTTAGTGGTGACATTGTGCGTATTCCTCTTTTGTGAGCCCCCAAGTCCTGGTTTAATTCCAGACTGAGTGATTGTATCCTGCTGCCATCAAATGCTTCCCTCTGCCTCAGCATCTCCCCTCCTGCAGCACCTGGAGAAGGGGGTATTTTTCATCAGGAACCCCTTTTGGTGCTGCTGACAGCAGCTGGGTACTTTCTCCCCTGATCCTGGCTCTGATATGGTGGTGGGTGAGAGGTGCCCTTGTGGCTTGGGGCCACCAATACGTCACAACCACTAAACCCCCCTGAACCCCCAGGAGCCAGGCTTTTTCTTTTCACTGCTTAAGCACTCGACTCCATTTGTCCTGAACAAGTTTAATCACCTATATCTGGTATGTTTAAATAGTTTTCTGACGCTTTTAGTTCCACAAAATTGTTATGCTGGCTGCATTTAAATGGCAGAGTTGCCACGTCCTCGCCTGAGGGCTGATGGCAGGCTGTGTAAATATTTAGTGTTTATGCTCCTCTGATATCAGCCTCTTGGCTTTCCCAGCCCACCTTCTCTGCTGGCATCAGCAGGGGCTTGTTCCTCGGGCTCTGGGGGCTGACTTACACCTGTTGGAAGTGATGGTTACAATATTAATAGTGCCTCTGGGTGAAGAATGGCTGCATTTCTGTCCTAGTGTGTGCGAGGAGCAAATCCATCTACAGCCTCGCTGTGACTGACTGAGAGCAGGCGAGTCTTGTGTGTAGGTTGCTGGGTAAGACTTTGGTGGGCTGATGGGGCTGGTTTCTGGTGGAATGTGGAAGGGAAGTAGTGCTGAATGTGGTCTTGTTTCCCTGTGCCCGCCACAATCGTTTTGCTCAGAGCCAGGAGAGCCTGCCAGCAGCGGTGGCCCCTGGATGTTGTGTGCCTTGGTGATGTCCCCTCACCCCGCGGAGCTGGGATGTGCATCCTCCGTGGCCAAGCCGGCAGATGGGGCTCCTGCCCACAGCGAGCTGCTCCCGAGGAGGCTGGAGAGCTGGGCATCCCTGGGCAGGCGGTGCTGGCAGTGACCCAGGGATGCTTGCTGGCTCCAGTCCCTCCTAAAGGGTTTTTGGTCCATTGCACAGGCTTTTTTTTTTTTTTTCCTTCCCTTCTCCTTATCTCACAACAGCTGAACTCAACATTTCCTGGAGGCTTCCCTTGCTGTGCTGAGCCTGGTCACACACATGGACATTTGTGGTGAAGAAATCCTTGATATCTGCTCAACAGCCCCTGCCCCAAACCTACCTCTGAGCTGCTCCTGGCCATGCAATGGAGGGGGTCTGGAGAACAGTGGGATCTGGGGGACCCTTTTCCCCTTGGAGGGGTGTTTATGATGGAGTTACACCCTGCAGGATTTATGCACTGAGTTGTCAGGTCTCGGTGTTGTTGGCCCTTTCTGCTGGGCTGAGCCCAGAGGAGGATGGGGTTGCTGTCTGTTTAGGATCTTCTCTTTGACCTTTTCTAGACTAGAAGTGGTCTGCAGCCAGGCACTTGTGATTAACCAGTGCAAAGTTTAGGTCAGGAGGGTAGATATTCATGCCCTGTAGTAGTGATGTCCCCTCCGTTCCTGCTGCGCCTGAGCACCCCACAGCCAGATGGGATATCCCATCTGCTTTTTTTTACCTTCCTATAAATGTCCCCAAAAACATCTCCTGGCACTGTACTCTCAGACATGTCCCTTTGCAATCCAGGAGCTTGGGTGCTCCACAGTCTCTCTGCACCTCTCCCCCTCCACACTCTGGCACCTTCCCACCCTGGTCAGCTGTACCTCTATAAGCATCCAGATGCAGCATTCACTTTAATTTTTAAGCAACATCTATGATCAATAAATTACCTTCTGCCATAGTAATAAAAACCTCCTGCGTGTAGGATGAGGTGGTTGAGATGAATGATTTTTCTTGTTGCTTTGCTCAAGCTCAGTCTTTTCCATCCACTGTGACTCCTGGCCTCTTTCTGCTCTGCAGATCCCTGGGGAGAGTTCTGGTCCAAGGGACTTGGCACCTTGAGGAACAGCCTGGGACATTTGGCTCACCAGGCAGCTGGGAGATGGCTGTCAGTATCATTAGCCCTGCACTACCTGGAAATTGCCCCTGGAAAATCCTCTTGGATTCTCTTGGCTGTGATGCTTGTTTTGTTTGCAGCTCCCTCGAGTCCTTGCTGTCGCAATTAGGTGTATGGTGATGAATCCTGCAGGTTAATTGCATTTGTATCTAAAACAAAAAACCACAAAGGAGAAGATCTGTCTGTTTTTATAAACTCGTTGTCCTTGAATTCAGGGCTGGTTTTGTTGGTGTTTGTTGCAATAGAGACAGCAGAGCTCCTGCCTCTCATCCCGTTCTGCTCTTTTCATTCTCACCATGGCTGGGAGCTCTGCAGTCACTCATTGTCCTGATCTACTACTGGTCTACTCCTTTCTGTATCCCATGGAGCTGAGATTCTTGGAATTCTTGCTGTAAACTACCTGCAGCTTGGGGAAGTGCTTCCAGTGCAGAAGCATTGGTGTATGTCTTGTGGGTTCTCCCAGGGACTTGTAAAATCCTCCTCTCATGATTAAATCTGTCCCCTGTTGCTGTAATGAAACTGTTCTGCTGTTACTTGGACCTTTCTTAAAGATGCAAGTGATGCCTGCTATGACATGATCTTCTGGTGCTGTGACCCCCTTTGTACCTGAGAGGTTGAGAGTTTCTTTTGACATAGCTATGTATGAATCAGGGCAGAAATTATTGTGCTTGGCACCTGATGTGCTGGAACCCTGCAGACTGCATTGTGGTGGGCTCAGAAGGAGCTGGGGAGAAGCACATCTCTAGGGGAGGTGGATGAAAATTCAGACTGCAGCAATTTAGTCTTCCTTCGGCTGACAAAACAGTTTTCCCCATTAGAAAACTGCAGTGCTTCAACATTCAGCTGCTTCAGGTGACAAATAGAAGGTGGTTATTCGGTATGGAAATTCAGAGTTGTGTTTTGGAGTGCTCTCAGAGTTGAAATCTTGTACTCCCAGATGCATTGAAGTGACCTGAAATGCTTAACCCGAGCACACACAGCCCAGAGCTGGATCTCTCTCCTGGCAACACCATCAGTGTGAGGGAGGTTTATCTGGTGACTTGTCCCTGCTTGCTGTCTGAGTGATGCTGTGACAGGGACTTACAGATTCATTTGCAACCACAAACCCTTAGTGCCCTCCTTGGTCTGCACTGAAGAACTCCCCAGGCAGGTAACAAATATGTCCCTGAGGGTACCTAAGGCAGTATCTGATATTGCAATGAGGAGGGGTCTATCTTTCCTGGGCTCCTGAACCCTTGGAGTGGTCTTGGTCCCTGATAACACAAAAGGACTTTGCATTCTTGGTCCTTCATGGTCCCACCAGAGCCTGGCTCAGGGCTTTTGCAAGCTCTGCCTTGCTCTGCACCCTTTCCCTTGTTGTGAGAGTGAGGAGGGCAGCCCAGGAGTCCCAAAACGGCAGGAAGAGCTGATGTTAAAACCTTCCCCTGCTGTGCTACATCCCCAGACTATGGGCAGAGGCTTTTAGTGGGATTTGGGGTGGTGATGGCTGCATCCATCTGCCTTTCAGTTGTAGCAAGATGTCCTGCCAGACGTTCTGCTGTTTTAGGGTGTCCCCCTTGGCTCATTTCTCTGGCAGCATCTCCTTGCAGGGAGTAATTAGCTCAGTGCTGGAGCAGTTTATATTGCAGCTGAGGTAGATGGAGGGGAGCTGGGGACGGGAGCACGATGCTGCCATGTGCTGTTTGGTGGGGGGGGATGAGACCCCCCCCAGGGCTGGCTGAGCTAATCTTCTCAGCTAGTCTTAATTACAGGCTGGTCTGGCAGGAGACCCTGCTGGCAGGACTGCTCCCAGGGTGGAGGGGATGGCAGGAGAACCAGAGTGTTCTCTGCAAGTGAGCCACCTCGGGGCTCTGAAGCTGTCCTTTGCTGTGTTGGCAATGCCTTGGTGCCAGGCTGGGGGTGAGTCCATGGCAGGAAATGGCCTTTTTGATGGGAAATGGCCTTTTTGGGCTTGAAGGATATTTTTCCCAAAGCAAGGGGCTGTCTGGTGCCCTTAGGGGCTCATGGCAGCTGTGCACAGCCTCATCCAGGGGTGGCTGTAATATGCTGAGGTCTTGGGTTGCCTGTGCACCCACCCTTCAGGAACACGGAGCTGAGGGCTGTTCCTAGAGCATGGGCTGTGTAGAGGAGGTGGAGAGAGCCCCAGGCTGCAGCAGGAGAGGCAGGTGAGGTTTGGGTGGGAGCTGGAGCTGCCCCATGGGAGCTAGAGGGCTCTGGCTCCTGTTGAAGCCACACAAGGGATCTGCTTTGCCATGTGGTGGAGAAATGCTCTTGGAAGCATCAGCACAGCTCTGTGGGTGTCAGCTGAACATGGAGAGAAAAAATACCCCCCTTGGTGTTCATTGCCTGGGGCAGGGCAAGGAGATAATGTTTTCAGTGGGCTTTATCCAAGGGGGTAAGAGAAACAACAGGAGCAGGAAAAGCCAGGAGAGGAAGTGATTCATATGTTTAATTCACCCTCCAGTTCCTATTATCCCGTTTTATTAGTGCTCCATGGCAGCATTTGGAAGCCCCAGCTGAGATCAGGGTCCCACATGTGCTGCTGCTGCTTAGCCTGGAGTGGGAGGCGCAGTGAGAAGAAGGATAAACATCCTTCCTCTGTGGGGAAACCAGATCATGGGGTGGGAATAGCTCTGCTGGCTGAGCAGAGGCTGCACTGAGCCCTCTTCCTTATTTCTGTCAAGAAATGGGCAGTGAAGAGGGGAGGGGGTTCCCTGGGGGACATTCTATAATCTGCATTGGTATAAATTTCTCTCCACCCCTGGATGCTTCTGCTACATATGGGGCCATTCTTTGCTCATTCCATCACATCTGTTGGGCCCTTGACAAACACCTGGGTCATCTGCTGCCCTAAACTTGCAAGGTTTGTATTTTGGAGCTTTAGCAGTTGTAGCCAAGATCCCCCTGGGCTGGCAGCAGGAGGGCAGCTGCACCCCTGCTGTGCCACATGGGGCTTCAGATCAAGAGGAATGAGGGATGTTCTCTTCATAATCCCCATATTGGGCACTGGGCAAAAAGGATGGAACTCAAAAAAGTCCCTCAAGGCAGTGCCTTGTGGCCCAAACATTCATTTAACCATCTGTTGTCTGTGCTGAACTAGTTTGCCACTGAGCAGAGCTGGCCAGAAACAAAAGGCATTTTTCTCCTACAGGCAGCAAGTGATGTGCTGCTGTGGCAACAGGCTGGAGGTGGGTCTTGCTGGGCTTTGGGGGGCCCAGAACCCCCCCCCCCCAGAGTGTGGCTGAAGCCCTGGGGATGTCCTCATATGTAGCAGCTCTGCTCAGAGCCTCTGCAGGCAGTTTTGCAGTAGGGATATGTGTGCGTATAATGAAATGGAAGAGATCAATCTTGTGCAAAACATGTATTTTAGAGAGTCACAGAATATCCCGAGTTGGAAGGGGCCCACAAGGATGATAGAGTTCAACTTCTGGCCCTGCACAGGACAATCCCCAGAATCCCACTGTGTGCCTGAGGGCATTATATAGTACAGCACACTCAGCAAGACAGTGCAAGGAGAGGCTTTTTTAATGTAGAAATGGGTATTTTCTTTTCAAGGAGCTTGTAAATGCCTCGTAGATCTCCCTTTTGTGCTTAGCCTGAGTTGCTGTATATCTCTCTGCAAGGCTGGGATTAGCCAGAAAAATTCCCAAGGGTTGCAATGCAGACACTGTCAGAAGAGAAAAATTTAAACAGGCTCTAATGTGTTCCCAGAGGCAGGTAGGAGAAATGTGAGCATTTACAGGGTGACAATTTTGTCTCTAGTCTGTGGAATGACAAGGACTTATGTTACTGGTGGCAGAGGCCTGCTGTCCCAAAGGATAGGGATCTAGTGCTCATTGCTGAGCCCAGCATCCAGTGCATCCACACTGGAGAAGAGACATGAGAAGCTGGCCCAGGTTCCTGCAGCACAAGGGGAAGCAAGTGCACCCCAGCACTGGAGTGATTGGAGGGGAAACCCCCTCCATAAAGCCTTTAATGGGTGCCAGCAGGCCATGACATTCAATCCTGCTTGCTTAGCAGATGTGCTTTTCTGATTAGCTTCAGCATCCTAAATAAGGATCTAATTTGCAATTATCTGGGCTGGGATTAAGTGGATGATGTGCCTGAATTCAGGGACCTGTGGCTCGTGCCAGCCTGTTCTGCCTGGGCATTGCCAGCCCAGTGCCCACAGGTGCTCCTCCAGCCAAGGTTCCTGAACAGTTTCCCAGCAACTGTTCCCTCAGCTCCTCACTGCCTTCAGCTGAAACTGCCCCAATATGAGCTCCAAGAGAGGCTGGAGTGGGAGAGACAGGCAGTGGAGCTGAATCTTCTGAAATCCTGCGATGGAAAGCTGAAGCTTCTTCCTGCCTTCCTCAGAGCAAAGCATTAGGTCTTCTTTTGGAGCACCATTTCCATATGGGGCAGTGCAGGCAGCCCTGGGCTGCCTAAGGTGAAACCCAAGGGAAATATGGAGAAGCTTTTGGAAGTCCTGCCCGGGTGAGGTAGGTTGGGGTGAGCCCAACATGTCCTGCAGCCCAGGTGGCTGCAGGAAGAAGGGAGGGGAGAGCAGAGAGACCCAGCTGAGAGCAATTTCTTTCTCCCTTATTCCATTGCTCATTCCAGGTTTGAATTTCCAGATTTTAAAAATAGTGCAGTAGCTTCTGCTCTCCATCAGCTGGGTAACAGGCTGTGCTCAGAGCTGGTACATGTAGGCACCCATCGTTTCTGTATTTCCCCAGCCTTCTTATAATCTTCATTTTTTCATGTAGTTTTTGGACCACAGGTTCTCCCTTGGCACAGTCAGCTTTAAATCTGGATTTCATCACACTAGGTTTGTCCTAGAGGTGGCACAACTGGCACTGAGCTGCTCTGATAACACATCCCAGCATCCTGCTGGCTACTGGGATCATTGGAACCTGACTGGCACACTAGCTGAGGAAAGCTGTGGTACTTTTCTGTGTGCCTTTATAGCTGTAGGCTGATGTCTTTTCCTCAGTGGGGTTACCAGCTCCCCCTGGATTTAGCTGAATTGTCTGGATCTGAAGTTTCTCAAAGACCCCTTGAAACATCATTTCTACTGATAGGCACACTGGGAGAGCTGTGTCAAAGCTGGTAAGAGCTGGCTTGGAGATCTCAGCATTCATAAAATACAGCTGCTGACAGCTGCTCCTGTAATGCCTTAACACCCATTGTAAATAGCTCCAGCAAGCACGGGGATAAGAGCAGGGTGTGATAGCTGTGGCTTAGGATATGTGCTGATTTAAGGTGAGCAACTTGGGGATTAGATGGAAGCACTGGGAACATGGCTATGGCTCTGCAGGCAGCCCTGGGAATGCTCCCTCTCTGGCTGCTGTGGATTCTCATCCACCACTCCCATCAGTAGTCCTGACTGCTGAATGACCACACTCACCCCTGCTCCAGCACCCTGTCCCTGGCCTGTGCTGCATGCTGAGGAGAGGGCAGGATTCATCTTTATGGGGCCTGTGTCTGGTTTGCCTAAAGCTGGGGTCCTTGGGGCTAAAAGAGGAATTTCCCTGTGGGCAGAGGTGGGGATCACAGAACAGTTTGGGTTGGAAGGGACCTTAAAGACCATCTGGTTTCAACACCCCTGCTCTGGAGACACAGATACCTTCCACTGGACCAGATTGCTTGAAGCTCTGTCCAGCCTGGCCTGGAACAGTTTCAGGATACAACATTCCATATAGTGGAGACTTTGCAAGACACATGTCTATCAATGCAGTATAGAATCATAGAATGGATTGGGTTGGAAAAGACCTCCAAGATCATCAAGTCCAACCCTTGGCCCAACTCCAGTCCCTTTACCAGATCATGGCACTCAGTGCCACGGCCAAGCTCA
>JAOXXN010000120.1:1910159-1944454 GCA_026770055.1 Myrmophylax atrothorax
CTTTCCTGACCTGAGGGGCCCAGAACTGAACACAACACTCAAGGTGTGGCCTCCCCAACACAGAGTCCAGGGGAAGGATGTTTGTTTGGTGTAGAGGAGAGACTGCTCAGGGACTGGGACTGAGATGAGCTGCACCAGGAGGAGAGAGATGCCAAGAAAAACTGTTCAGCATTATAAGCTGTTTCCCTCATATACATCTCTGGGTGCCTCCTGCAGCGAGAAGCTCTCCCTGCCTGCTGGCAAGAGGATCCTGTTTGGATCTGTTTAGACATTATTTCACTAATATTGTTGTTTATCATGTGTTGGAACTGTGCCTCAAAGCCTGAGCAGCCCTGGAGATGCTGGCTGCCTGGCGTGGTGTGTGCCTCCATGTTCTCTGGGCAGGATTATCCCGCATGGAAACAACACTGGCACTCCCTGGGGGAGACCCATCACCTGCTCTCAGCTTTGCTCAGAGGGTCTTTATCTCTTTGGTACCTTCCTGTAAATCTGGGGCAGGCTGGCAGTGTGAGGATTCCCTAAGGACCTGGCACAGTGACTGTGTGTCCCCCCCACTGCAGTGTTAAGGTCATTTTGCAACTATTTGTCTTCAAATTCCTGGGTCAGATCCCATTGGATAAGCCAGTGTGTCCTGGTAAATCCCTTGGTTAAAGGCTTGGGAAATAAAATCTAGTTTGTTTCTGGATATCATAGTGGATAGAAAGAATGGATTCTTTTGGACTTTTGATCATCTTGTAGGTCTTTTCCAACCGAAATGACTGTTCTATGATGCTGTGTGCTAAATTCCTCTTGATAAAGCAGCTGAATTAGGCTTGAGCTGCCAAACACCAGGGCATCCCAAATGAGTGGCACAGCCTGTGAAAATTCCTGGGGCAGCTGAGCTTCAGGTGTTTGGGTGGATGTGCTTGGGACAAGGGATATTATGTGGTTCCCTGGTCTGGAAGTTGGGGTGGGGATCTGACTGTGCCTGAACTGCTGTTTCTGCCCAGGTCAGGGCTGGAGAAAACTGGGGTGATGAGGGCAGATGGGGAAACCTGCAGCACCCGCTGTCCTGCTCTTCCCATGGGTCCCAAAAGGCTCTGTTCATCCTCTGGCACCTTACACAATTCAGAGAAGGCAGAACTGTTAAGTGTTGCTTTTTTTTGACATAAAACCAGATTGAGTTCACAACAGATTATGCCAAACTGACTGCTTACTGTAGCTGAAGTTACTACCCCAGGCCCTTGTCCAAAGTCCCTCTCCACCTCTCTTGTAGCCCCTTTAGGCAGTGGAATGGGCTCTGAGATCTCCCCAAAGCCTTCTCTTCTCCAGGCTGAACACCCACAGCTCTCTCAGCCTGTCTCCATGGCAGAGGTTCTCCAGTCCTCAGAACATCTTTATGGTCTCCTCTGGACTTGCTCCAACAAATCCATGTTCTCTTTATGCTGGAAGCCCCAGAAAATGGGCCATAACAAACTAACTTGGTGTTGCTCATAACATCACAAAGATGATATGTAAAAGCAGTGGTCTGGGAGTTAAGCTTGACTTGAATAGGAATCATGTTGGGAGAACTTAAAGTGAATAAAAAGTTTTCTGGTCCGTTTCAGTGTTACTGTGAGTGGAGAAACATTACAAGATGTTTGTTTCTGGAAGCATCTCAGCCTCAGCTCTAAGCTGTGCTCATTACTACTATTTTTAATAATTCGATAATACTTTAATAATGTGAAAAACAACAAAACTGCTGGTGATGTCTGCAGCTGACAGAGTAGCAGTGTGTGATGAAGAGGACAGGAAACCAAAATGTTGCTGCTGGGTAACCTGGACCCTTCTCTGTGCAGTACTTGGGGTGAGAAGCAGTGTCTGGAGAGGAATAGGGGCTGCTTTGGAAAATCCACCAAGCCTTGCCTGAAACCCACCTGGGTGAGCCCTGGGGTAGGGGAGGAGCAGCCAGAATGTACATATTGAAAAATAACACATTTTAAAGTACTGCTTTTATTTATTCTCCTGAGATAACACACCCTGTTCTAGTCTACAACCAGGGGGATGCTGAGAAATTGTCTTGGAGCAGGTTCAAAAAGCATGATTAAAGGTTTGTTGGGAAAAGTGCCATGCAGCCAGGGACCTGGAATACTTTGAGTGTTGCAGACAGATGATTTGATCTGTCTCTTGGGTTGCTCCAAGAGTTTTAGGGTGGGGATTTGTCCATTGTGCCCAAGCATGAGGAGCATCGCATGCTTTTTGGGGAAGATAGGAAGATGCCATCCAGATAATGGAGTTGGGGACAGTGCTTCCCAGCTGCCCTCCCAGAGACTCTGGTGCTATTTTGTCTCTCTTCAAACCCTCCTGATTAGCTGTAGCTTTTGGATATGGAGCAGGGGTGGATTTGGGGAGCCACATTGCTGTGGGAGCAGGTGAGGAGATAGCTGGGCAGCACAGCAAAAAGCATCCTTGACCTTGTCCAGCACCCAACACACTTGTTTGTGTTGGCTTTTCCCCATGTGTGGGCACCAAAGAGCTTTGCCAGTGCAGGTTATTGCGGGGAGCTAATTGACTTTCCATCATCTCCTCGGGTCTCTCTGTGAGTGAAATGACTAAAAAGCAGCCACAGGCTTCCCAGTAAACAATGAGCAGTTGGTTTCACATGGCTCCCTGTCAAAAATCCCAAACTGGAAAGGCAGGAAAACAAACAATCAGATCAGAAAGAAATGGGTTTTTGGCATGTGTTCCCTCCGTGTTGACTGGGCTGTGAGACAGCCCCTGAGAAATGGCTCAGCTTTGAGTCAAACGGCTCAGGCATGGATGGGGAGGGTGGGGAAATGGAGAAAAATGTTTCTGTGCTGAAACCCAGGCACCTGCAGTGGCAGATGAGCAGAGGAAGGGTACAGGTTCCTGTGTGCTTTTCAGATGGCAGACACATTTTAAACTCAAGAGGTGTAGTTATACCCTGGGTACTGAAGCAGAACAAGTGCCAGGAAAATATATACTTCAGCTGAAAGATGGGAGCTTGGAAGTCAAGAGCAGCACTTGTTTTGTAACTGGAATATAAACTACGGGTCTGAGGTGGAGCAACAGGCGAGGAAAAGCATCTCCTCCCTGCTCAGATTTCCCAGTGACAGACTGGAACTTCTGCCTGTCTGGTCATAACAAAATCGACAAAAATTGGCCAGGGAGGGAAATTGGCTGATAACTTTTTAAAGACAAATTTAGTGTTTCTTGATCATTCCCATTCAAGGTACAGCTTCCTTGTGATTCAGCTGGTTGGAAGTCTGGTCCCAAAAGAGAAAGATCCATGCTTTTGTCTCCTCCCACTGCACTCTGGTATTTTTCTTTTGCAATGTCTTGGAAGTTTCTGTTACTGAAAAGTGTTTTCCAGGGAGGATTGTCTGGTTTTGGAAAACTTCCTACTTTGGGAAAGTTTAGTCTCACTTTACATAAACATCCTGAGATTTAGGGCTTTTTTCCCCCCTCCTCTGTCCTCATTGCAGTGTTCATATTACTGCGAGAGACTAAATATTATTAAAGATGTTTCAGGTTCCATGGGCTCTCCTGTTGTTAAACAGAAGCCTGTAGTTTGGCACAAGCAGGTCCTTAGGAACAGACCTTATGGGACCATGTAGCATTTACTGGAAGATGCTTTTTTCCCCCAAGTTTCACAGATTTCTGAGAATTTACTAGGCATGGAAAATCACACAGCAGCCCTTACACAATTTCTCTTCCCTATGGCAATTGCAACCTCCTCTCTCTAGGAGACCAGCTCCTGTTCCCCATGGAGGTTCATGTGTTTCAGGTGGATCTCTCCAGCTCTCACCACTTGATGGGACCAGCAGACAATTTGGCAGCTCACATATGGGTGCTTCCAGCAGCTGGGTTGGAGGCTTTGCTGAAAACATGGGGCTTCTTTTTAAGGATGCTTCTGGCTGGCCTGGGCTTCATCTCTTACCTCCTTAGCTCTGTTTAAAATACCCACAGGCTTATTTGGTAGAAAAAGACACAGATCAACTTGAAAGCAATGAGAGTGGAACTCAAGGAGCACGAGACTAACAAAACAAGGATCTGAGCTTTCTAACCCAGACTTGTCATTTTTACAGATATTGGTAACCCAGAGGGAGGGAGGAGTTGTACCTCACCACTAATTCCTCCTATGAAGGGGATGGTGGGTGATGCCCCCCTACTGAAGTTCCTCTGGGATGGGAGGTGGTACCTGCATGGTGGTCCCCGATGTGCTGTGGCTCCTAAGCCCAGGACAGACAGACATAAGACAAAGCCGGGTGTTCCTTTGCCCCAGAACAGCCCTGAGCCTGTGCTAGGGAGGGCAGGCAGAGATGCTGTGGTACCTGTAATGCCGTGGGTGCTGCAGAAGGTGGAGGCAGAATAACCTGTGGGAGGCTTTGGTGCAGGGTTGGGCATGGTGTGGTCTGCATCGCTCCCCAAAATGCTGTTGGTCCCCTCATGCTTGGCAGAAACCAGTGCAAATTTAGCTTTAGCTAGCAACTAAGTGCTAAAACCCCAGGACAGGAGCATATCTTGCAAGTGAGTCCTTTTCCCAGTGTCAAAAAGGGAGCTGCTTCATCCAGACCACCTCATCAGTGTTTGTCTTGCCTGTTCTCAAATCCCAGCAGCTTCCCATCTGTCTAACCCAAAGCTTAAATAATTTTTGCCAGTGAGGTGTTTTTTTCTAGTGTCTAATCTACAATTTACAGCCTATTACTCCTTGTCCTCTTCCCTGTGGGGTTGTAGTACAATTTATTCCCACACCCTTTGCAGCAAACTTTTACGTAATTCAAGACTGCTATCAAGTCTTTTCTGCCTCCTGATTTCCATACTAGACAAACCTAGTTCTTTTGGCCTCTTTTTACCAACAGATTGTTTTGCTGCTCTTTGATTGCTCTTTTTCCTGCCCTCTGAACTGCCTCCTGTTAGTCCACACCTGAAGTGTTTGTGGGCTGTATGTGCAGAAGGAGGAGGAAAGCTGGTTAGGATTTTGTGCTGTGTGGAAGGAAAGCAGGATTAAAAAGTGGGAGGTCCTTGGGGTTACTGTCCATAGTGCTGCTATATAGGTTAGCCAGCCAGCAGAGAATGGCTGACCTCTGCTTGGATCAAGTCCAAGTGGTACTGGGTTTGGATGAGAGGCTCAAGTGTCTGCAGGTGCTTTCACAAAACTTGGGGTTGCACAAAGTTGGGTACTCTTGGATGTAAAAGATGCTTGTTTCTGTCTAGCTGAGCATTGCAGTTCTGCATTTTTTGGCTCTGTCTGCAGCCAGCAACTCAGACTGCTAATCTGCACTCCGGGCCCTCACCTTTCCTTTGGACACTTGCAGGCAAGGGGAGCTCCTATGAGCCCACTGGGAATGCTGTGGGTGGATGGGCACTGCTGCTGCTGTTTGGCTCCCCTGAGACGACAGCAGCTCAGCACTGGGATGCCAGTGCTGCTCCTGATGCTGTCTCTCCATATTTCGTTCCTGTCTGGCTCTGGGTGGTGGGAGGAGATGCTTGGCTTCGTCTCCACACCGATTGGGATTGTCTTTTCTTTCAGGATGAGGAAGCTGATCTGCATTCGTGTCTAATCATCCACGGAGCTGACAAAATTATTCATGTAACGAGTTCTAGGGGAGAACCTCTCTTCTCTTCCCCCTTGTGCTGCTTTAGTGGGGATCTGGGAGCAGCCTTGCTGGGAGGGCAGAAGGGCTGTGGGGATGGGGAGAGAAGAGATGGGCAATGAATGGTGAACCCCCTGAGTTCAATTAACCCCTTGCTCCCACCGTGAGCAGGTAACCATGGATACATCTGAATCAAAGGCATCATTGGTCCCCAAGTACAGCATATCTGTATATTTAAATAAAGACCCTGGGCTTGTCACTGAGGAAGGGGTCTTAGAGCATTTGGGATGTCCTAGTTGCAGGGAGGCCATGGAGGGCAGAGTTTGGGGGCACCACACAGGCAGGGCTGTGTGTGAGACGCTGTCAAAGCCCCTTCTCTGGGGAGCTGCAGGTATGCACCCTCCCAGGGAGTATTTGCATACCTACCAGTGTCAGCTCATAGGAACATGGGAGAAACAGTCAAGAACGGGGTTGTTGACATGAGTGGAGCCTCTGGCAGCATTTGTACCCTTCTGGACATGCCAGGGTGGCCTTGCTTTGGCTGGATTTTGGTGTGCAGTGCCCTGGCAGGGGGATTTCTATCCATCCCAAAGAGGATGGGTATTTGTAGGTTTTTCTCTGTGCCTCCTTTTTGAGGTGCTGGCAGGAGCATGAATGAATGGGAGTGCTGGAGGAGACATTTAAATGAAGCACTTATCTCCAGGGTTTTCTTCCCTTAGCTTCATTCAGATTTAGGGATGAAGGTTTTAAAGAGATAGCACCCAGGCTGTGTGTCACAAGTGGGCATCCCTGTGAGGGGATGCTTGGGTGTGTGAGCTCTGCTGCTTTCCCAGCCCCAGAGATGCCAGTGCGGCACTGCAGAGCCATGTGGTGTCTTGACAAAACAAAAGGAATATAACCTGGTGCCCTGGCTCTGTGTGATGTGCACCTGTCGTGCTGCCAGCCCATGCAGGTGATGTATGTGCCAGGGCTGGGGTTGTGCCCCCTGCAGTAGCACTTGCCTGGGCTCAGTGTAAGGGGCAGCTTTAGGCAGTTTTTATGTCCAGGCCTGAAAGCTTAAGAAGTCCAGGATGCTGCCAAGAGGTGTAGGTTTGCTGGGATGCAAAGGAATGATGTGGTGAAAGGGCTTGGAGGGCATTGGGGTGTGGAGACGTTATGCCCACCCAAACAACCCTTGGTTAAGGCTGCAGTGGGTAGTCAAAGAAGCCAGCAGTGACAAGACTTTAGGGGTTCCTGTGCAAACCATCTGGGCTTGTGCTGGGCTGTGCTGTGCCAGGGCTTCTCTCTACCCATGCTGAAGGAGAATATAAGAAGTGCTGTGTGCTCCTTTGGACCAACAGCCCCTTGGCATTATTGCTGTGACAGTGCTGTGAGGTCCTTGACCGAAATGCAGAGAGCCTGGATCACCACTAGCTCCTCCACCTTGCACCTTCAGTTCCAGTTTTCCATGGGTGCTGCCTGGGAAAGCAAAACAAAGCCCAAGCAGAAGCTGTGGGGTTGCACCTCTGCAAACTGGGCTGAAAAAGTGATTTAGGAGGAGGTCTGAAACGCAACCCTTTCCTGCCGGGAGCTCTCGGATGCCGTGGGATCAGTTGCTGGCAGATGGATCTGTGTCCCTCGTCCCCACCACTGCCCGTGTTTTGGCTGGTTAGGGTCACCATGCTCTGGTGTGTGCAGAAAGGAGGAGACTCGGGCTGCGAGAGAGGGGTCGGGGAGCACCAACGCGGGCTGGTTGGGGGAATGGGGGGGTCCTTTGCTAGGAGTCCCAGCCCCAATATGGGTGGGATCAAGGCGGTTGGGCTCCAGGTTTCTGGATGCTGCTGCTGGCCTGGGTGGGCAGAGAGGAGGCTGCATGTCCCGTCTCTACCCCGGGGGGCGTGTGCCCGGACAGGTGCCGTTGTGTTTTGTCTCGGCTCCTTCCCTCCTTTGTTATTCCCCGTCTGCCCCCTCTGGTTTATGTGCGAGTTCTCTTCCTCCGATTGTCAGAAATTTCTTTTCCACTGTGTGGGCAGGAGACAGATTTTAGCTGTCTCTATTTTCTCCCCCCCTCTTTTTTTTTTGTATTTCGTTTTATCCCCCCCTCCCCCTTTCCTTCCTTCCCTGCTCCTCTCGTCTCTCTCCCTCCCTTTTTTCCCCTCTCTCCCCGCGGCTCTTTTCCTCCCTTTTCCATTACAAATAATGTCTCTGGGATAACCCCCGGCCGGATCCATGCCTCTCTCCTCAGGTAAGCGATGCCCAGCGGGATGGTGGCCCTGGGCAGCTCCAGCTCGCTCTCCCAAAGTCCGTGGGGACATCGTGTCCCCAACCCCCACTCGCTGCTACCTGTTGGGGACGGCCGGGAGACAGCAGTTGGGGCTGTCTCCATCCTCCTCCCTTCTCTCTCTGAGCGATTCCCGGTGGACACCTCCTCCCCTCCCTTCTGTCTCTCCGGCTCGCCGGGATGCGCGGGGCTCCGGGAATGGAGCGCGGGGGAAGGAGCCGGCGGCTGCCAGCAGCCAGAGGTGGGTTGTGACTGAGGGGACCGAGGGGCTCCGGCAGCGCTTTGGGACAGCACCCCAAATTCCCGAGGTTTGTGGGACGAGGGGATCGGCTCTCAAAGTTTGTACTAAGGGAGCCCCAGCTCTCTGCTTAAGATGGTTTGGGGGGCTGGGGGTTCTGGGGGTCCTTCCACCCTCAGGAAGGAGCTTGTGTGTGTGGGCCTGTTTTGAGGGGCTGCCCAGCCTCATGTCCTGGTGGATGGGTGGATGAAGCTGAATTGGGATGTCAGCCCCCTCTCTTCCCCTGCCTTGGGTGCCCTGGGGAGCCCTGGGTGGGATGCAGGACGACAGTGGGCTCCTTCAGTGCCAGCCCAGGGCTTCCTAAATGTTCAGGATCTCTTTTCTCATTTCCTCTTCCTGCCCTGGGTACCCAGTGCTTCATTTTGTGCAGTCTCCCTGAACCCAGTCCCCACATTCTGTGGGTCTGGGTGCTGCTCCCGAATTTGGTCCCTGCCTGGGTATTGCTTGTGGCAGTGGTCCGCTAAATCAGGGTTTGTTTGCCTCGTTCCTCCAGCTCTCCTGGCTGCTCTTGCATTGCAGAACATGTGTTTTGGTGCTTGTGGCTCCTGCTGGCTCTTTGCACGGCTGGAGCGGGGCCAGGGATAACTCTTCTCCAATGATCCTGGAGAGACAAGTGCTACTTGTACCCTGGACCACCCTGCTCTCCCCCATGGGCTGCATCCCCCCAGTGTGGGTGATCTCATCCTGCTCTCTGGGCTTGGTCTGTGCTGCAGATGGGGGGCTCTGGATTCAGGATGCCGTGGGATGTGGTGACACTCTTGGCTGGTCCAGATCCACGGCTGGGGTTGTTTGGCAGACGAGGAGCAGCGTTATGGAAGGCGCTGTCAGCGAGATGAGCCACGCGTTCGCAGCCTCAACTGCTGCTGGTGTCTTTGGCAAGGCTGGGGCATAGCTGCCACCCCCTGAGTACCTGGAGACTGAATGCCGTCCGATTGGAGTGTGTTTTGGAGGGGTTTCCTTCAGCTCCCTCTCCCCAAAGTGTTTATGCAGCACTGCAAGTCTCTGTGCTGGTGGGCTGAGCTCCCCTGGATGTCGGGACTGTATATTGTAACTACAGGACTAGGAGGTGGTGGCATCAGGCTGTCCCCTAGCACTGAGCTCCCCTCTGGTCTCTGCTGCTGTCTGGCTGAGTTTCCTCACTCCTTGATATTTCTGGAGTACCTGGAAAGTTTGTTCTCTGTAGTTGGGGATGCATTTTGTGTCCTTTGAACACCCAGAGGTTTCCTCATCCTCTGCTGTCACATAGGGCAGTGTAAATCTTTTGCCAGTGAAAGGATGAGGGAGAGCCTGGCCTGCCCCTATTGCCCCTTGGCACCTATTTTGGACAGGTGACAGCTGATGCTGAGGCACAACCTCCTTTGGGTTCATCCATGCTGCTGAGGGCACTGATGGGGATCTGACCATGTGTATACGATCCTGGTAGTGGTGCCTTTGATTTTGTGTGAACAAGGCTGTCCTCGTAGCCCTGTGAGGCTGCAGCCCCCTGTGCCCCATCCCAGTGTAGCTGAGTCAATGCACCCACCCACTGCATCCAGTGTGTGACTCACAGACTTTTCATGCACTGGTGTGAATCACTCACACACAGCCACACTGATGACTTTAGTGGCAGCTGAAAAGGGAAAACAGTCCCCTTACCTCTCCCCCAGCACCACTACTGCTGCCAGATAGACTCCTTGCTCACAGTGACCTGAGAAAACTTCTGCAAGTGGTGCTCTGGTGATGGCAGCTGGAGTTTCTGCTCACTTTCTGCATCCCAGGCTTGGGTTGATCTGTGGTTGCCACTGAGGATGCTCATGGCTGGAATGGATGGGTGAACACCGGAGTGACACAGTCTGGGGGATGGTTCTTCTGCTTTGGTGCTAAATGGGCTCTGCTTGCTAGATTGGGTGAGCCTGGTGTTGTTCTGAGCCACTTTCCCCAGGGCAGGGCGCAGTTTGGGCCAGTTTTCCACTCTCCACCTCTGTCTCGCTGGGGACCATATGTGGTGACGTGGAGCCCTATCAGGCAGCTTTCTTCCCTCTCCCCAGACCCCTGGGGTGCAACAGGACTGTCTGAGCCCCATTGTGAGCATCTGGTGATGAACAAGAGCTGCCAGGAAAAGAGCCAGTTTCCCCCCATGGCTTCGGCTGCTGCTCTCCCCGGTGCTGCTGGCTGGCAGATGGTCGTGGCCAGCAGCTCAGCTGGTGGCTGGGATGCTCTTTGCTCCCCTGCCAGAGTCTGGGGCTGTGTCTCTGCTGGCTGCCCTGGGGCCGGAGGTGACTGTTTAAAAACAGGGAAGATACTCATTAATTAACTTCCCCAGGGATCATGTTTGTCACCTTCCTGGCTCTGCTGAAGAGAGTCCAAAAGAGGAGGATGGTGTCCCAGGTGATCCTGCATCCCTCACCACCAGGTACTGGCTTGCTGGGATTTGGTGGTGCATCCCTGTGTTCCCACTCAAGCAGTGTGATTAGGAGGTGATAAATAAATGCAGTGCCTTGCAGCTCCAGGGAGGGCACAGGCAAGGAGCAGAGGGGATCAGACAGGCTCCCCAGGTGTCTTCCAGATCCTAACCCACCCCTTGGCTCTCTCCTGCATCTTTTCTGTGCTGCTTTGCTTTATCCCTGCCTGTTGCTCTTGCCAAAGCTCTTCCTGCCCTTCCTTCTCAGTGCCGGCTCCCCACCAGCATGTCCCCTCCTTCCTTCCTGCTCCCTGCGGCTGAAATGAAGTGCTGGAGTGTTTCAGGGATGTCAAAACATACCATTAGTCACAGGCATGAGGCCTCGTGCCCGGGGAGAGGCTGCTGAGCTCTTGTCAGGCTGAGAAATGAGCAGGGCAGGCGGGAGCTGGGGGCTCCTGGGGCAGAGGCTTTGGGCTTTCTCCCTTTCCAGTACCTCTGGCATCATCCTGACATGGCTCTGAGCAGCACGTTAGCTCAGAGGTTGCCTGGCATCGATTATTCCACAATCCCCCTGTGATGTTGGGGTCTGGCATCTGCAAAATGGGGGGCTAGTTCCCACCCTGCTTTGCTGGGGTAAGTTTCTCCCTGTGATTCCCATTCCAAGGCCGAGGGGACCCTCCAACCATGTCCAGCCATGTTAGTTGTTGACTCAGAAGGGTTGTTTTTCCTCCTCTTCAGCAGAGAAGCATTATCTTTAGTGTTTTCCATGCTGGGATATGTGCTCCCTGCTTCAGAGGCTGCCTCTTGTGGATTTAAATCAAATACTGGGTTTTCCAGGCAGTTGTTTAAACAAAGCAGTGCGGGCACTGGAACACCCATTCTATGCAGAGGAACCGAGCCCTGCTGCCCAGTTTGCCATCCACAAGCATCTGTGCTTCCCAGTCTGGCTCAGGTTTATTGTTCTGTCTCTTTAGTACTAAAACACTCTACGTCCTTTCATTTAGCAAGCAGGGAATGGGGGATCCTGTTAAAAATACACTGAGCTCCTGGTGTACAGCCTGTCTTCTGGCACTGGCAAGATGTTAGAGATGCTGGAGCCTGATTTCTGAAGAAAAGGCAGCAGAAACCTCAAAGCTGTCAAGGGGAAGAGGTTGAGCTTCATCTCCTTCCATTATTCACTGAGGACTACTGCCTATAAATAAGCGCAAACCAGCTGGAAAGGTGCAGAGGTGTAGGCAGGCCTGGGTGATGCTGAGCCTTACCCCTGTGAGCACATCCCTGGAGAGAGCCAAAGCTGTGGCTAAATATTTTTGTGAAGCTTTCTGGTTCAGCAAAGCATTTACATTTCCCTTACAGTGTTTTTCCCAAGCTGCAGGCAGAAGGTGGGCTTTAACCTCTTGTTACCCTGGGTCCATCTGCTTTGTGCCCTCCAAATGGGACCAGTGTGAGTGCTTTTAGCAAACTGATCCATGCTGGAAAGCTGGTTTGGTGTTGAGGTATCACGTGTGATTTTTGAGGTCAGTGCTGGAGGGTTGGATGGCTCTGTGCAACCTGGAACTGTTAGTAAAGAGCCTTGAGAGAGTGCAGGCAATGATCCTTCTCCCAAAAACCTGGGCAGGGTGCAGGAATCTGCTTACTGTGCGATGTGGGTCTTGTGGGCATTCATGGGATGATGGGAGCACATGGTCATTGCTCTGGGGAGAAACTCCATCTCATCTACATTCAGAATATGGATCCAATCCTGGCACTGGGTGGGAAAAATGCAAACCTCTCCCCTCCAGCATCTGTTCTCTAAAGTCATCCTGTGCTCACTGAGGTTTCCTAAGCAGGACTGGGAAATCATTCCTAGTTGAAAGTTAACTAAACCAGATCCTTCAAGGAAAGGAGTACCTCTTGTGCATGTTCCTGTGTCCTGGACGAGCCCTTTGGTGGGCTGCAGTGGTACTTCCAAGTCGGGGGTGTGATGAGTTTTAATTGAAACCTTGTGTGCTGACTGTGCCTGAGAGAATCAGGCTGTAACTAATGGGAGGTGCTCAAGATGGTGGTTAATTACCATGATTAACTGAGCAGCAGTTGGCGTGACTCCTCCTTCTGCCCTGCCACGCATGCTGGACCCTGGGGAGTGGCTGCAGCAGCCAGGGAAGGCTCACGCCCTGCTTACCTGGGGGGGTCAGAAGGTGGTGCACAGGCCCCCAGCAGTGGGGCGGTCTGCCTGGCTGTTGCTGCACCTCTGCTTTCCATATAAGTGGGGGGTTTTGCTCTCTGGAAGCAGCTGGTGAGGGGAGTATTGGTGCTGTGGGCATGGCTGGAGCTGGCACCCCTCCTGAAAGATGATATGGGATGAGAAACTCCATCTGAAAATCTTACATGTGTGAGTTGAGGCATCTGGGAAGTTGGGAAACAGGGTCCAGCCCTTGAGTTTTTCCCACCCTATCCTCCTCTGTGGGATTTTTTTCTCTCATGGGGTCCACCCTTCAGTTCTGCCCCATGTGATGATGGCTTTGGATGTTTGATCATGGCTTGCTAAGCAACCTCAAAAAAAGCTCTGTTTACAAACCCTGTCCCTGATGCGAAGTGAGTCTGGTTCTGTGGGCTGCCACTCGCGGGCTCCGCTCGAAATGTGTCACTTGCACTGAGTGTTATTTTTAGAGCTGAAGTTTGCAGAATGCAAAAGCTGGGCAGGTTTTTCCAGGGTGGCAGATTCCTGGGAGGAGGAGGAAGAGGGGACTGGGGTGATCTCTTGCTCTCTGCTGGTGTATGGTGGCTGATGCTTTCTCTGTTGTCCTCTGGTGAGATGGTGCTCACGTGGCTTTTCCACATCTATGTGGGGATTTATGGATGCTTTATATGCATTTCTCCTGGTCCTCTCTGCTCTGTGTTCAGTGATATTCCTTCCTACCTACTCCATCTTTAGTAGCTGGTGCTTCCCATGAGGCTGCCCCAGGTCCCTGCTGTCTCTGCTAGAGCGATGCAGCCCTGCCTGTCCTTCCAGCCCTTTTCCTTGCCTGGGACTAGCTGGACTGTCTCCAGGGTCAGTGATGGGATGCCCAGGCAGCAGGAATGGGTTGGATGTCAGTCTTGCTCCCTCCTCAGCTGCCCTAGGGATGGATGGGTGCAGTGACCCTGTGCTGATGGAGCCCAGTGACTGTGGAAAGCTCGTCCTGGCAGGTGAGCATTTCTTCAGCCACTTACCTTCATTCCTGTCTGTGCAGCTCCTCTATCCCCTTCCAACCTGCTTCTGACCCCACTCATCCTACAACCTATAGCTTAACCCCAGCCTACTGCCTGCTCTCTTGTAAACCCTCTTCTCCCTTTCTCTGAGTGCTGAGCTTTGGGAGAGTCTTCTTCCCCTGCCAGCCACACTTTTCCCAGAATTTTCACCCCAGAAACTGTCCCAGAGCTGTCCCCTTTGTACCTACTGAGGCATCAAAAGTGATGCTGGGTCTTGAAGCACTTCCCAGTGTCACAGGGAATGAAGGATGCCCTGAAATGCCTTCTTGTGTGTTGGACTGGTGCTGAGCAAGGGGGGAAAACAGCTCCTAGTGGTGCAGTGTGGTGATCCAAGGAGTCCAAAGACAGCCTGCATGATAGACAAGGGTGTAGTCTGGTGATCATGCATGGAGCTGTCCCCAGCCTCAAAGACAGCAGTTTGGTTGAAGTAAAAATGCTTCTATGGAGTGAAGCTGATTTTCACTAGGCAAATTCATGAGAACAAGTAAGAAGGGTGAGGAGAGTGTAGAAGCTTTAAAAATGTCCTAATATGATGATGCATGTTAGAAGTCGAAGGTTGGAGGCTTTAGGCTCAAAAGACATCTTTAAATCTGGTGCTGTATTTCCTCTGGTGGATGTGATATAAAAAGCAGAATTGAAATGAAGCATGTCTGCTGTGTTGGAGTAGACATTTTCCACCAGATAAACTGACTTATTTCCTTTTTTTAATTTCTCCCTTTCTTGGGACTTTTTTTTTCCCCTGTGCTACTCGTGGAGCTGACACTGTGCTCAGCCAGTCTGAACTGCCCTGTACCTGGCTACTTCCCCACACCCTGGGCTGTCAGTGCTTGTGTATAAGTTATTAAAGGTCTTGGAGGGAGAATTTATCACTCTGCTGCAGGATTTTACCATTCTCCTGCTGGGTTATGGTCCAGGTTCTTGTGTCAGACCTTTGGAGTGATGTTCTCCTCCTCCCAGCACTGTGCGGCCAAGTTGCAGCTGGCTGTGGAGCTGAGCAGCAGAGATGCTCTGCCTGCTTTCTGTTCCAGTGCCTGTTTCCAGCCAGCTGCAAAAACTTACTCAGTCATTCTTATGTCTCACTCGACTTTCTTGTGACTGTTGTGACTTTGTTTTAGTCACTTTATCTGTTTTGCTCATGCAGAAAGCTGTTAGTACTGCTGGGAGGGTTTATTAGCCTTGAAGCTGTTACCTATTTCCTATTTGTTATTCCAGGTATTTAATTTTCTCTTTGCTCCTTGAAAGCTGGAGCTTGTTTTCCCTTTGTTTCCCTCTGGAGGAAGGTGTTTTTGCAGCTTCTGCCCCAGAGAGGTGGTGTTGGAGTGAGCTATTGTGTGCCTGGGGATGGGGTTGTGGCTCAGAGCTGGGCTCAGACCTGGCACTATCCGTTGTTGGGATTTTTGGGTGACTGGAGCTCGCTCAGAGCAAAAGCTGTAATCTGAATTAATGTTTTAATTATGTCGGTCTCTTCCCCAAAGGCTGTTCTCTTTGTTTTTAATTTGTAAAGCTCTTGCATGCGATCTCGCTCTTCTGCTCCCATCATTTGCACCGTGCAGTTCACCCTGGGAAATGAGCTGCAGGCGTGGATGCTTTCCCTGACAGGAACATGAACTGCTGCTGGGGCTGTGGTGTTGCTCCTGGAGAGCAGGCTCGGGCACCTATCCCACCAATGCTCCAAAACAGGCAAATTTCTTGGTTCAGGTTTCCAGAAAAGGGTAATGAGATGGGGAGATGCTGTGCTGTGCATCTCCAAAGCAGCTTCTCCCAGGGTTGCAGGTGATGGAGGAGAGTGTGATGCTTTCACCTTGGCATCTTGAAGGTGTTGCCTGCTGCTAGGGGTGTGGATGCTGCTGGAGTGCTCCATGCATGCAGGGTGATGAGGATGGGGACAATTCCCAGGGCAATTCCCACTGTCAATCCTGCACCGAAGCAAGGAGTGGGGTCAGTCCTCAGCAGCTCTGTGCTCCTCTTGCCATGGGGGGACATGGACAGGGTAGGAGGCTCTGGAATGCTGCTACATGTTTCTCCATGCCTGGAAAAGGGGGAGAAGGGAAAGCAGGTGTGTGCACATGTATGTGTGATATTCCAGGCTTGTCATCCTCAAGGGAATGTCCTACCTGTGCTAGTGGAGGAGAGCTGGGGTGAGGCAATGAGAAGAAAGGTTGAAGCTGCTCTGATGGATCAAATATGTATTTTGTTAATAAAGGCTTCCACTGTGATTGGAGTGCCCAGCAGCAGGAGCAGAGTCAAAGCAAGGATTTAAATGCTTTGAAAAATCAGGTTGGGTACAATGGAGAGAGCAACTTATGCTGTTTTCATCTCGCTCTGTTATTCATCAGTTCTCTTAATAATTCAGGTGGATTTTTTTTTTAATATTAGAGGTGACTAGACTTGGCAAAATAAGTGGAATGTGGCTCCTGGAGCTACAGAGTAAGTACTGAGGCTTGACAGATCTTCCTTCCAGGTGATATTGGGTTCTTGCCATTAGAAAACATGAGTATCCTGCACCAGGAATTGATCATCCTGTCTTGTGCCTCTGTGGCACGTCAATATTATTGTTGCTTTATGGGATTGCATTGGGAAATGTTTCCATCTGCCCAGGTGATGCTGCTTTGCTGTGGTGGGCTACCTCACGCTGGCACGGTGGGTTGAGAAGGACCTTCCCATCCCCTGCCTCCATGTGGAGCTTCTGTAGCCAAGGCTTGACCAGGTAGATGTGGCCAACAGCGATAGGTGCTGCTTGTGTGATGCCAGGGCCTTCCTGCACGCCCTGTGCCACCGGTGTTTAATCACCCAGCTGCCGGTGGCTATTGCTGTGCATCACTGTGAGGAGAAGACAAATCACTTCCCTCAGGCCATTCATGGTTCCCAGCACAATATATAAAAGCTGTCTTGGGGTGTTTAATGTGTTTCCAAACAGCTGGAGGGTATGAGTGATTTGAAAAGGTCTCTTTGTGCACTGGTTGCATTAAATGTCTTTGTTTGGGTTTTAATCCCTTTTCTCCCCTTTTTTGGAGGGGTCTGTGGGTTTGTGCATTCAAGGGTTGAATGCTACAGGCTCTGGGCTGCAATATCGTGCTGTTTCCTCCAGCCAAGGAGATGTAAACATCACACTGGGGTATAGGAACATGTAAAGCTTTCAGCTTGTGGTCTAAAAAATGATGTAAAAAACATTTGGCAGTTTTTGTCCTAACTTTTTCAGGTCTATCTGTTTTCTGAAATTCTATAGCCAAGGAGGGAGGACTGGGGGAGGGACTTCTGGTCTGCTCTTGTTTTGGCTGGGGAACATTTTGTTCTGGAAGTCTCTCAGCGGTGCTCGGTGGGGTTGAAGATGCTGTTGCCTGCATTTCATCTTCTTAATGCCAAATAACTGTGCTTCTCATCTTTGTTTTGAACTCATGGTTTTGCACATCATGCTTGTTTTCTAGGCTCTTTGGTAAATCAGCAGCTTGCTTGGTGTGTGTTTTCTCTGAAGCCTCAGTGGCTGGGCATGCTGTGGGAATTGTCAGGCACTGCTGCTCATCTAGTTCTGAGCCAGGATTGCAACTCCCTAGCACGGTGCATTGAGCTTGGCCAGCCCATCCTCTGGAGTGAGCTGAATTTTCCCTGATTTCCTGCTTCCAAACACCAGGGTTTCATAAATAACAAAAATATCATTAGGTTTGTAGGTTCCCTTGGGCACACTGTGGTGTATTGGGATGGCATCATGTTTTTAGCTCCATGGTGGGATGTGGAGGGGGCTGAACTTCAGCCAGAGCATCCCTGCTCTGCGGCTGGACTTAATTGAATGCTGGAGATGGGAAGGAGCAGGTTGGTGGGTGGCACTACCCCATAACTCTCTCCCAGCCTGGAATAGTGGATGCTGGCAAAATGCATGGAGAAATCCCACAAGGAAGAGGAAGGAGAGCTTGTTCCTGCCAAAATGCTGCAACTCTCCTGCCTGCTTTTTGCTTCCTGGGCTGCTGGGGGTTTTCTCGCTCCCCTGCATCGGACAAGGGGTTTGTCATGTGCCACTGGCATTAGTCACATTGGGGCCGAGGTGATGATGCCTGTGTGAGCTGGGAGAGTCAGAGGTGCAGAGCCTATTTTTAACAAGGACCACTTTGGATCCAGAGGGGACTAATTGGTGCTGGTGCAGAGTCCCAGGACACCACGATGGTCAGATGAGCCATTGAAGGAGCTGCCATAGGTGTGGGTGGTGCAGCCCAAGGTAAGCACCCGTGGATTCCCCTCCTGCACCCTGTGAGTGTTCTGGGACTGTGCAGCTGCTGTGAGGCCAGCTGGGCTGAGTGGTTCGCTACCCAAGGCTTTCCTGGATGGAAAACTTATGGCTGGGTTGGAGTTGGCCCTGGCAATGCTGAGGAACCTCCATGCAGGTTTGGGTGGGTGGTTCACGGCCACACACCTCTGTGACAGGGCACTTTGTATAGGAGATGTCTGAACCTTGAGCATCCCTGTGCATCACTTTGGGGGAAACCCAGTTACAAGGGTGAAATTGTGCCAGTTCTGTTGGGTTTAGGGTGAACTCTTGTCCCTCTTGCCACTCCTGGTTAAGTCCTTTTAGGTGACAGCCTGGTGGCTTCGCTCTTCCCACTCTCCCAAGGAAGCCTGTGATTCTGTGCCCTCTTTCAGACCTGGGGGCAAAGGTGCAGGATTTACTTCTCAAATAACCAGCTGTTGTAGTGAATGCTGAATATGATGGCAGTGGCAAGAGACAGTGGTTACTCTTGTCCTTCTGTACACAATACTAATCTATTATGGAAGAAGTTCTTTTTCCCTTCTTCCTTTTTACTTAATAATTTGGCACTGGCAGCACAGGGGAGTTTCTGGGAGATGCCATGAGGCTGCTTTTTCTATGTGTTTTATTTTTTCCCCTCTTTGCTACAGTAGCTTTAGAAATTTATCATCACTGCTTTGGTGTGGAGGTTTTTTATTATTTTTTTTCCCCCTGGCATATGGAAGTAGCAAGCTTGGAATAAATGCAACTCATTAGCCGTTTCAAGCAGGCTGTACATACCCGGTGCTCCACGTCTCGCAGCAGGCTGGGATTTTTAGAAACACTCTGCACTGGCCTCACGTTACAGCTCCCGTGGGATGTGGAAAGCACCCAAACCTCTCTCAGAGGATGGATTGCTTGGTGTGTAGCATCCTTTGCCGAAGCTTATTTGGGAGGGTTAGGCTGTGCAGTGGGGTCTGTGTCTGTAGTGCTGCTTCCAGGGCTCCAGATGTGCAGGGCCACATCTGGACCAAGCAGTGCACTGTAGGCATGCACTGAGTGCTGTGGTCCTCATCTGTGTTGCTCACTTGGATTTTCAGAAGAGATGAAAACCCTTTGCCTGTAGGCAAGGGGGGCTTGACCCAGAGATGTTGGCTCAGCTCCTGACTGTTTGCTGGGTCACTGTGGGAGACCCTGGCTCTTGGAATTGAGGTTTGCTCTTGGGCACACAGCAAGCTAAGGGTGATTCAACACTTTAGGTGGCTGGAAAGAGCCTAAAATCCTTGTGGACTATTCTTGCCTCCAAGAAGTTTCACCAGAGGTGCAACTTGGCTGCTGAGGGTTGTGTTGAGTCTTGTGCTTTGAATCTCAGCCTTGCCTCCCGGCACCACAGGGATGCTGACAGCTTGGGAAGCTCTTTGCAGGCAGCTTGACACTTCCTTTGGGCACTTGCTGGTGTTAACAAGCTTTGCTGCTGAGTTTCTGGGGCCAGATTTTCTGTGCAAAATAAACCTGAATGTGGTGGAAATGAGCCAAGATACAATCTGTGTGTGCAAGGCTAGGAATGGATGGGGAGACATCCAAAGGGGATGTAGGATGCATCTGGGAGGTGGATCATACATGAGGAGTCTGCTCTGGTCTGTGTTTGGTTGGCAAAGGGAGTAGCCCATGTGCAGGTCTAGTTTAGCTTGAAGGTGCTCAGTGCTTTGGCTCAAGGGCATTTTTGGAGGAGATGGGGCAGGTTTATGTCTTGGTGTCCAACTGGTGCTTCCCCAGTAAGGGATTGTATCCAAGAATGGGAAGGGGCAGGGGCAGAGGGAACAGCAAAGTGCTGGACACAAAGCCTGCTTTACTCCCTGTCAGGCTGCTAGAGTTGTTTCACTCAGAGACTTTAGGCAAGAAAAAGCACCAGGACAGAGCAGTTGTCTTCACTTATTTTCCTGGACCCATGATTGCTCCATCCCTGGAAGTGTTCAAGGCCAGGTGACAATGCTAAGGCTGTGTAGCTCTGGAATAGAGCCTGAGAGCAGCTCTTGGAGCTGGGTGAGGCCAGAGGCTTGGCTCTGGTATCCACTGCTTTAGGGGAAGCCTCAGTTTTGCTGGACAGCCCTGGGGCTGGCCCCTGGGAACCCTGTACTGGGTGCCCTCTGAGATGGGGCATCCCATCTGGGTGCTTGCAGGCTTTCAGCATCTTCTGTTTTCGCTTGGGACTGTGATTAATTGCTGACCCTGTTAGTAGGGGTTGTTCAGTCCATTTCAGACGGGAGGAAGGGTGTAAAATCCAAGCAGGCAGGAATGTTGTATTCCCAAATGGTGATTCTGTGCTAGTGTGTAGCATGATGGAGTTTTCATGCACTCCAGACATACCAACAGGCACTGGAGGAAGACTGGAGCCCTCACTTGTGGTTCATTGGATAGCTAACACACAAACAAGGTTTAAAGCAAGAAAATGACCTGGTTTAAACCGAAAATGTTGGATGGGAGTCGAGTACCAACACCAGCCTGGGGAAGGGTGGATGTGTCAGTGTGGTACCCTCCTGTAAGGGATGAATTTTGGTTGCTGCCACTTGTAGGTATGCAGATGGGGGGCTGGGGACTGTGAAGGGTGTTTTCTTGGTTCACCCCAGCTTGATCAAGCATCTTGGTGGTGCTCTGAAGCCTGCTGGCAGACAGTGGATGGCTGGCAGGGGAGAATCAATGGTGTTAAACTATTTAGGAAAGAGCGAGTGGGCAAGAGGAGAGAGGGGGAGTGATGCTGCCAGAAATAGCACTGCTTGTTTATGAGTTGCCAAGGGTCTGGAAGCAAATGGGCTCTGCTGGTGTCCAGCGTGAGCAGGCACAGGGTGGTAGTGAGCAGAGGGGCCGTGCCAGATAACCTGGCAGTGCTGGATGGCTGTGCCATGCTGGAGAAGAACCCCCCAGGTGTCTGCAGGCTGAGTGACATACGCTCTCAGTCTCGCACTGACGGTCCTCAGCCATCCTCGAGATGTCTAAAAATTACAGATGGCAGTTCCCCAGTGTAAAAAGAGCTGTGTGTTGCCTGTGGAGGAGCCTTGTCTGCCTTCCTGGAGACGGATGGATGGGGGTGCCACCAATGAGTAGCCGTTTGCGTGTGTTGCAATGTGAGCGCTGGTGTTTGCAAATATGGCCAAGTCCAAGCACACACACGCTGCTGCAAAAGGGCCAGTTTCATGAGTTGTGAGCTAGTTGAGCCTTTGGGCATCATTTCAGTAGGGACATGGGGCTGGTGAGTGAAGCAGTCAGCTTGGGTCAGAGCAAAGCTCCTTCTATTTCCATGCATGTACTGGCTGCTCAGCCAGGACTGGAGAGAGGGTGCTGGACTGGACCTAATGTGCACCTTATTTCTCACACCATTCTTTATATTTTATGGGATGTGTGTTGCTCCTTTCCAGCTGGATTTTCCCAGGCTCTAGCTATCAGCAGCACAGAGCTTGGAGGTTGGGGCTAGGCTGTTTTCCTGGCTGTGTCTCTCCTCCTCTTCCCTGTGAATTAGTCTCATCCTTAATTTGAGCTCATTTACACTACGCTTAAGTGTCCCACAAAGCAGCTATCTGGCAGGAAGGTTGCTTTGGTATAAATTATTCCGAGAAACGTGCTGCAGAGGGATGAAACAGCAGAGATGAAATAATGCCACAAATAAAGAGGAGAAGGAGGGAAGGCAATCGCGGCTCGGTGCCAGCGATTGTAGCAAACGGATAAAAAAAGGGAAAGCAGAGCTGGATGAGCTCTCGTTGTAAGAAGAAATGTTTTGAGGAGCAGAGGGAGCCTGATGATAAGGCAGTGGCTTTGGTCCAAAGGGAGATGCTGGAGTTGCTGGCTGTAAGGAAGCAAGGCAGACAGTGGGTGATCAGCACCATTGTGGCTGTGGTTTGGAAGGGGAATCAGCACGGGGAATTGGGGCAGACCTGTGTTGCTGGTGGGAGAAGAGTCCACCCATACAGCTGGGCGTATCCAAAAGACCAGTGCCTAAAAATGCTGTGCTCTGTGCCTGTCCTCTTGTCAGGGTGGTTTCCAGAAGTGCAAACCCTTCTTTTGGCACTTTAGTCAAGTGTTTGGGCTCATGGTCTGGCTGGCTTAGCTCACCAGTCCTTAGTCCACCAGTGTGGCTGTCACTGGGAGCCAGAAGGAAGCAGCCAGGCTTTCCCAAGGGTCTTGGTCATCTCCCCTGGGCAGGAGAGTGGCCCCTGAAACCTACCTGGGGATGTGTGCATTGGGTGGGAGATGAGGACTGGGTGCTTGCTGAGCCAGGTTATTAGTCCTGGTGGAAAAAGCAGGATTGCTGAAATGTTCTTTTTAGCTCTACAGTAACGTTCATTTCCCAGGGAGAAACTGGGCTTGGAGGATGAGCTCTGGGGTGTGTGGCAGTTTGGGGTGGCTGAGGATGGCAGGAACAGGGAAGGGTGTGGAATGGGAGGAAGGAGAAGGGATGGTTCAAGCTTTTGCCCCTGAGCAAATGTCCTGGGACATGCTTTCCTAACCAGCAGGGAAGCTGGTTACTTGCTGAAGGGTCCTGAGAGCCTGATTTGTGCATCTGTGAACAGGTAAGAAATTCCTTTGTTGTCCATTTATCCCGTGCCTGCTCAAGCCAGAACAAGGTAAAAGGATAAGGCAAATCCAGTCGATTCTCTGCAGTGTGTGAGGTGAATAAGGACTGGTTATAGAACACTTGTATGAAGAAGCAAATGGAAAAACTGCTTTTCCTCCTGTAAGGTGGAATCAGGATGGTTTTACTCTGTTTAGCAGTGATTTGGGGCTCTGCACTGTCTTTGTGGCTGTAGATGCTGGTGAGGGCCCTGCAGTGGAGGATACATAGCATGTGTTCTTCACATAATGCTGGAATGGTTTGAGTTGGAAGAGACCTTAAAGATCACTTCATTCCACTCCCCCTGCCATGGGCAAGGACACCTTTCCACTAGACCAGGTCACTCGGAGCTCCAGCCAACCTGGCCTTGAACATTTCCAGGCGTGGGGCAGCCACAGCTTCTCTTGGCAACCTGTGCCAGGGCCTCACCACCCTCTCAGGGAAGAATTTCCTTCCCCAGCATGGCAGGACAGACTTATTCTCTATACCTTTCCCTTCTTCGCAGTGGAAGAGATTGACTTCATTTTTGCACAAACAGTAAGACCTTTTCAGTGAGTCTTTGTACATAATGGAACTCAAGCCAAAGTAGAATAAAGCCTGCTGTCTCTCACCTTTACAGCATCCCTTTGTTTTACCCTCTCAGGGGTGCTGTGACTCTTTGTGCCGTGAATCTGATGTTTGCATGATGGCAAAATTACCTTTGCGGGTCTATTAAGCAGTGACACACGTTGTGGTTTGTGAGTCACCTCCGAGAAGGCACTTTTGGAAATGAGAACTTGTTCTCCCTGGCTTTGCCAGGTTAAACATTAATTTTGTGGCCACGGGATGCCATCCTCCTGCTTTGCTGTAGTCCAAGCCACGTGTGTATTCTTCCTGCTGTGTCCCAGCAGGCAGCTCCTGGCTAAGACAGGTGATTTTGGGGAAGTTGTAAGTTAGAGCATGAAGTGGGAATTGGGACGTGTGCTGACAATGCCTGGGATGCATCAGGTGCCACTCAGACCCATGGCAACTCTCTGGGGAGCCCAGAATCAGCAGCTCCTGGGTCTCATGGTTACCTCTCCTATGGGAACTGGCTGCAAGAGCTGAGATTGTTCAGCCCTGGAGAGGGGAAGGCTGTGGGGAGACCTTAAAGCCCTTTCCAGTACCTAAATGGACTCCAAGAGAGCTGGAGAGGGGCCTTGGGTGAAAGCCTGGAGTGACAGGACAGGGGGTAATGGCTTCAAACTGACAGAGGGCAGGTTAGATTAGATATTGGGAAGAAATTGAGTGTGGAGATGCACTGGCACAGGTTGCTCAGAGAAGCTTTAGCAAGGTTAGTTGGGATATTGGGAAGAAATTCTTCCCTGAGACAGTGGTGAGACCCTGGCACAGGTTGCCCAGAGAAGCTGTGGCTGCCCCAAGCCCTGGAATTGTTCAAGGCCAGGACAGCTCTGAACAGCCTGGCCTAATGAAAGGTGTCCCTGCAGGTAGGATTGAAATGAGATAATTTTTGAAGTCCCTTCCAACCCAATCCATTATTCTGTGTTCCTGTGACCAGGTGAGGTCAGCCTGCCTTGACATGGGCGTACAAACGTTTTCCAGGGCAGTGCACAGGAGACCTGAATGTTTCATGAATGCCTCCATGTTTTTCCTTATGTATCTTTGCATCAAATCCTCTTCACATCTGTGGTTTCAAGCTGACCTGGGTTTCTGACGTCCCACATCAGCAGCAATGCCCTGATTCAGCCCCTTGCTGCTGCATTTCAGGTGCTCTGGAGCAAGGAGCCAGGGCTGGCTGCCTTCTGCCAACAGCACATCCCAGAATCTGCTCTATTTATTTTTAAAAGCATTTTCTTTCTCTGTCGCACAGCAACTTTTAACACATCCTGGCTCGTGCTGGCAGCTCCTGCTCCTCTCTATACCTTGACAATCCTTCAGCTGCTTTTGGACTAAGGCAGATGAGGACCAGTGCTGAACCTTGATGTCACTTGGGGTCCTTTGTCCCCTTTGAAATGTGTCAGCTCAGGCTGAGTTACCAGACTTGGCAGCACTGCTTCCCATATTCCCGTTCCTTGGGTGCGGGAGCAGCTGGGTTGTGACGTGCAGAGCCAGCACTGCTGCTGCTGTGTGCTAAATAAATTGTAAATTCAGGCTTTCCTCAGGGTGGTGGGGCTCTGTCCATGGCTCCCCACATGCACTGGCTCTTGGATCACCAAATATTCAGGGAATGGCGGGCTGGGATGTGGAGATGTCACTCTCCCCATGCCCATTGGTGGATGAGGGGACAGTTTCAAGGACTGTGAGCTTGGGGCTGTTTCCATAGGTGCTTTACATTGGCTTTGGCTCTCTGCCCTGCATCTGGGGGAATGACAGGCAGCCCAGGAGCATTGCTGGGCCTTTCCAAGGAGAACATCCTTGTGGTGGGAGTGGAGGGAGGAGGGCAGTGTAACTCTGTAGGGGTAACAGCCTGCGCTCTTGTGCAGGAACAGAGTTAATTCCTGGAGGGTGGCCTGGAAATTATCTTAAGAAGCCCTGGCTCTGCCCTTCTTTGGAAAGCAAACTCCTAAGGGCATGCTCTCTGGCTACGTACAGCTTCAAGCACTGCTGTGTTCTGGATGCTGCTGTTGCACAGATCACACTTGCTTTCCCATCCTGGATTATTTCTATTGCCGAGCTCAGCCTGTGCTATCTGCAGAGCAGGTCACTCTGGAGCAATACCTCTCCTCCTGGCCCTGCTTGGGTGGAAGAGCTTGTACGAGAAGGGGAACATCGAGTGTGAGGCACTGCCCCACTTCCCCCATCCCTGCCCACGGCTGATGGCACACACCCCCTCAGGTCTGTCTGTCTGCATTTCCTCTGCCTTCCTGGGCATCTGGGATGCTAGTGTGGGGCTGGAATTGGGGGTGGCAGGTTGTAGACGTGTGGTGAGGGGTGTCTTGCCTTGAGCTGCAGGGAGGAGTGCAGGAAGAGGCGATGAGATGAGACTTTCTCAAAGGTGCTGCTGGAAGAAATTCCAGCATTGCGTTGTTTGTCAGGATGGGTGTTCCCAATCACTGTGACACCTTGCTGTCCATGCCTGGGGCTACCCCTGTGTCAGGCCAGACAGAGGCCTGTCTCTCTGTGCCACCCCAGCTGTGCCATGCCTGCCTATGCCCTGAAAGTATCCTCAGGGCTGGGGCTCACTGCCTGCAGCCAGCCCTGGAGACCAGGATCCCACTCCCCTGGCAATCTCTGGCTCTCCCGACTCTTCATGACTGAGATGGAGGGGTGATTTCTTTGATGTACGTTTATATAAATAATAATGGAGTTGTTTAACAGTTGCTCTTAAAGGGGAGATGAGATAATTTCGTGTTTTGATATTCTTAAAGCTGATCCCCCTGGGAGTGATGCTCTGCAGCAAGGCTCTTGTACTGGGGGCTGTGATACCCTACTGCTGGCACAGGTGAGCCCTTGGCCCCACTGAGGTCTTGCTGGCCTTGGAGATGCTATCAGGGCTCAGTGCAGCTTTTCCCAGGAGCAGGAGCAATACTGAGCGCTGAGGAGTGGGCTCTGCTGCTGGAGAATCACTCCAGCTGTAAAAACCCTGTCATGGCAGAACAAAAGCTGTTTCCCAGACAAAAGGTTTGTCTGATGTCTGGTGCTAGAGTGTCTCCCAGCCTGAAGCAGCCCCTGGATATTCTAAGCTGTGCTCTTTCTGCCATCTGATCTTTGCAGATGTTCCAGGGGCTTTTGTTGTGATGTTTTGGGGCTGTGAAGGCCTAAAAACCAGTGAGTTATATATGAATGGGTGATGAATATTTCTTGAGAAATGAGCCAAGTGGTCTGTCTTTGATTTCACCACGTCCCTCTGCCCTGAACACACTGGTGCATGGAATGCTGCCTTCCCTGGCTCTCCTGTATTGGGACATTTGACTTGGTCCTCTCACCTGCACCTTTTGCTGAATGTAGGACTAAGTCTGTGCAAGAAACCTTTGCCTGTAAATGTCTTCTTTCTTTCTTTCTTTTTTCTCTTCTTTTCCACCTTGCTTAAATCTCTCTGTTCCTTGTGTCATACAAAGCTCCCATGCATGGGATGCAGCCCTGGCTCTCACTGAGCACCAGGGATGCTGGCATTGGTGCTTGCCAGCAAAGCCACTGCAAACCTGCCAGAGGCAGGGGCTTTGAGAGGGGGGGTTAATCCAACCAATTTTTCCCCAGTATCTAATGACTCAACTAAACATAACACCTTCTCCATCTGTCTCCCACAGCCACTGTGCCACACAGACCCAGCTGGATGGGCTGGAGGACCAGGGGGTCTGGAGCTGACCCAAGCAGGGCTTACCCACCATGGCATCCATGCCACTGTGAGGGGAAGTGCACGTGGCAGGAGAGGAAAAGGCCACGAGGATGAATCAGTTGCTCTTGCAGCCCATCTGTCTCTGTTTGGAAGGGCCCCACGCTGAAATTCTTCCGAGCTCTCTGAGGTTTAGTGCTCTCCTTATCCACTCTGCATGAGCTCTCCTCCTCCCCTTGAGCAAGCACTAATAATTAGCAGCTCAGGGCGAGCATGGCTGAGCATAGAGAGGCAGATGGCATTTGATAGTCTTGAAAATCAAGTGGCCCCCATGGCCTGGGAGAAGCAGGTTAGTGAGGTGGAGGGAAGGAGTGGCAGGGGATGGATTTAGAGCATCCCTATGATCCAGGAAGGATGGAACTAGGCCAAGATATCTGAGCATGTGAATTCCCAGGGAAAACAGCCAAGTTTGGGAAGAAGAAATGTCCTGTGGGCTGGTGAAGCAGAAAAACCCTGCCTGGCTTGGGGTGTGCCCAAGATGCTTGGGAGCAGCATCCGAGATGCTCTCATATAGGTTTATATTTTCTATATATACACAATATCCTATAAAATTTATATATACACATATATATATTTAACAGTTTCTTGCTCTGATGCTGCTGTCAAAATCATGCCCCAGATCCCCAGGGAAGGCTGCTGGAATGCTGGACTGTGGTTGGAGGACTCCAGCAGCTTCTCTGTCTGTTGAATATACCATAGCCAGGGTTTGTTCATCATTCCCTCTCTGGGGAGGGATCTCTGTCTCCCTGCTCTCCTGGGGCTCATGGCAGTGCTGGAGCTCAGCATTGTGGTGCTGGACCCTTGTGCTGGCTGGGGAAGGTTAGGTCCCATGGACCAGCACAGCCTCAAACCTTTCTGCTTTAACTCCAGGGGTTTTGGTGAAGCTTATTCAGATAATGGAAGCAAAGAGCTCACCCAGTGCTTTAAGTGCTGAATGTAGTTATTATAGTAATACACAGTTACTTGGCTAAAGACATGATTGCTGCCATTGTAACACAAACACACATGCAGAGACAACCCCTAAAAGGAATTTCCTCTTTGTAGGTCAGTGGTGCTGCTGGGAACCCTCTTCTCACTGGAACTCTTCATTAGTTAATCAGCTACTAGAGGAAAAAAATGAAGTATGTTGTGAGGTTCCAGAGTCTCTTGCCTGCTGGGGCTTCATCCCTTGGATGTGGCACACAGTTGGCATTGAGATAACGGAGCTGAGTCTCTCAGCAGTGTGTAGCATCTCTTGAGGACACTGCAGAGAGATCTGTTTGTGTTTCTTCTTCCATCCTGTGGGCTCTGGTGCTTGTAAAGGCTCTCCTCAGTGGTTTGTGGCTGGAGTGCTGCCTTGGCTTGTGTTTTCAATGGTTTGCGGGGTAAGATGCTGCCTTTGGATGCTCGTGTCTTGTTTAATCTCACACTGATATACAGACCCAGGGGCCAGAGCTGCTCACTGTTCTGTCCTTGTCTGGCTGTGGCAATCCCGTGCAGGAAGGGATGGATGGGTGCTGGGTGCAGTCCCTCTAATGAGATCCCCATTAGATGGGGGGAGCTCCAGGTGTGTCAACACAGCTGGGTGGTCTGTGTCCTTACACATGCCCTGGGTTGAGCTGGAGCATCTGGCAGCTCCCAGCCACTGTGCAGGTGAAAGTGCCAATGTTTTTGCAGCTGAATACCTGCTCTCTAATTCAGTTTGGCCACTCTCAGTGCCCTGTGGCCCTGGTTTTATCTAGATGATTTCTAGGTGGCAGGAGCAAACAGTAAATTTCCTGACTTTTATTACTTTTAGACTGAAGTTTGGGAGATAAGAGCCTCTAGAGACTTCATTTTCAGGTATTGGAAGCCTGCTGTGTATCACAGCACAGCAGTTCCTTGGCTCTTCTGTATCAAAACTAGACAAATGTACCATTGCTGGGCAGTAATGTCCCCTGCTCCCGTGGCAGTCGGGGTGGCAGGGGCTGCCCAGAGCCCTGTGTAGGTCTGCTCTTATTGCATCCCAGTCATGCCACCAGGAATATGGAAAGTGAGCATCAGTTGGGGTCACCTGTGGGAAACCATGTGTGGGACTACTGAGGGGGTCATACAGGTGGATATGCTGTTGTCCTTTGCTTTTTAAACTATTAATTGTCATTAATGGAACTGAAAAGCCATCTGTTAACAGGGAGCTGTGCAGAAACCTGGGTTTATTCCCAGGAAAGGGCTGATTTGCAGCTGGAAGGGCTCAGAGGCACCAATACCTGAAGGAAGCCTACAAGAAAGATGGATACAGTCTATTTATAGAGGCTTGAAGTGACAGGAGAAGGGGGAATGGTTTCCTGCTGCCAGAGGACAGGGTTAGATGGGATATTTGGAAGAAACTCTTCCCTGTGAGGGTGGCGAGGCCCTGGCACAGGTTGCCCAGATTTCATAGAATCATAGAATGGATTGGGTTGGAAAAGACCTCCGAGATCATCAAGTCCAACCCTTGGGCCAACTCCAGTCCCTTTACCAGATCATGGCACTCAGTGCCACGGCCAATCTCAGTTTAAAAACCTCCAGGGATGGGGAATCCACCCCCTCTCTGGGCAGCCCATTCCAATGCCTGATTACTCTCTCTGGAAAGAATTTTTTTCTGATCTCCAACTTAAATTTCCCCTGGCAGAGCTTAAGCCCGTGCCCCCTTGTCCTATTGCTGAGTGCCTGGGAGAAGAGACCAACCCCCACCTGGCTATAACTTCCCTTCAGGTAGTTACAGACAGTGATGAGGTCACCTCTGAGCCTCCTCAATATACTAAATACATTAATGTATCCTAAATATACTAATGTAACTAAAACAAAAGTTCCATCATAACATGAGGAGAAACTTCTTTCCCTCGAGGGTGGGAAAGCTCTGGAACAGGCTGCCCAGGAAGGTCATGGAGTCTCCCTCCTCCAAGACATTGAAAACCCACCTGGAAGTGTTCCCATGTCACCTGCTCCAGGTGATCCTGCCTTGGCAGTGGGGTTGGACTGGGTGATCTACAGAAGTCCCTTCCAACCCCAACAAGTTTGTGATTCTGTGATCCTGATCTGCTGAGCAGCCTTACACCTGCTCTGCTCTTCCCCCAATTTCTTTTTTCTTCTTGTGCATTAATGTTGTGACAGTTGCTGGAATTCTTTTGTGAGGATTTGATCTTGGAATCATTGACAATTCCCTAATTGGTAGTGAATTGTCATCAAAGGGGTTATGTGTGAACCTGTGGGTTTAGGCACTGTGTATTATACTATTATACACTGAGGTCAGGCAGATTTAGGTGCTTCAGGCCAACCCGATTTTATGCCTCTAAGAGCAAAAGGGGAAGGTGGCTTTTTGTCCTTGATATTTGTGCTTCAGGAACAAGAGTACTAAGAGTTTGGGGGTTTATGTTTTTATAGTTGGAGTTAAGAAATAGGAAGAAGAATAAGAAAAGAAGAGAAAAATGCAGTGGCTTCATAGAACAGGACAAATACCAGCCTTCTCAGAAGTGTGCTCAAGGGGTTTTTTTCCCCTGCTGTTTTTTCCTTCCCCCCTGTTTTGACAGTGACGGTCACAGTAATAAGTAAATTGAGAAACCACAGACTAGAGGAAAAAAGCTCTACTTAATCTTTAGCTCTTTGTTCCCATGTTTGTTTGAGAATGAATATGGGATTTATGCTTCCTATAATTCTTTTAGTTAAGAATTAAGAACTTTGAGAAAGAGACTAAAGCAAGACAATAGAAGAATAAATATCATGGTCCTTTTTTCCCCTCCTGCTTTTTGATAGAATTTGCTTCTTTTGTGTCTGAAGATGAAGTTTAATTTTGTGGCTAGAGCAAGGAGAGAATGTAGCACCTTTTTTACTCACAGTCACTGCAGAGCATTGCCAAGAGGGAGGAATGTCAGGTCTACTCTGTTGATACCAACAGAGTAGTTGTAAGACAGGCAGGTTGAAGATACATCTCAGTCAGTCAAAATGCTTTACTAAACCAATTGGTTTAGTAGTATATGATTAGTACAGAACTAAGAAATGAGATCCTAAAGGGAATTTTGGAAACAGAAAGTGCAGTTGTTGATCTTTCATACTCCCAAATAAATATTTCCATGTGTGCAGTACTTGAGCACCAGTTCTGTCTGTCCCATAAAGCAGCTGATATAGAGGACCATTACAGTCTGTCCTGAACAGCACATTTAAGGAGAGATTCAACTTCCACTTTTAGTGGTTAATTTCATTATGTTAAAAAGTAAAAAAAGTGGAAAAGGTGTGCATTTCAGTATCTTCATAGTATAAATGGTTGACATTTTCAGTCTGAGTAGTTCTGTGATCACTGATACCTGTTTGTGCAACCAAAGTGCTTCCATTCTTGTGGTCTGCTGTTTGTCTTTATATAAAAATTTCAAATATTTAAAGCATTTGGAATTACTATTTCTACTGTTGACAGCACCATTTACACTGTTTGAAAACATATTTCAGAATGAAAATGCATTTAGATTTTTGCCTTTTCAGTGACAGAACAATTTTGCAGTGAAAAAGGAAAGATTGAGGAAATAAACTCTACAGTTATTAATGGTTAGTAGTGTTTGTGTTTCTGTCTTGGCTAATGGAAGTATGTGAAAAGTGTTTTAAGCAAACACTATTAAAGATTATTCGTGTCTTTCCTTGGCTGTGAAACAGCTGATCCAGTCATTGTGGTGTTTCATTTATAGTGCTATAGTAATGCGTCTGTAAATGCACATGAGGAAAAACTTCCATTTTGAGCAAGTTTTTCCATACCTTTTGACCCCTCAGATCCCTTCCATCTTCCCGAAAAGCAATCCTGTGACCTGGTTCTTGTGTGCTGTTTCTCTACACACAAATGAGAAGGAACTTTGACAAATGTATAGGCTGATTTTTAGTTTGAGGAGCATCTTGGTTACACTTAATAAACATTCCATCTGCAAATGCTTATTTGTATACAGTAAGCTGATGTGGCCTGGATAATTTTAAGGCTATTTTCTAACAGTTCTGCAGTGGTCACGAAGTTGCAGAGCAGTTGTCCTGTGACGAGGCCAGTCATCATCACAGCATGAGGGACGTACCGGTCTGACCAAGGCCACACAAGCAGCTTGGTCCAAGCAATGGACCTTCTGTTTCTGGAACGGTGTAGGGTTTGCTGCCTCCTCCTTTTCCATCCCCCCTTCCCTGGCCACACAGTTTCTCTGGTGCCTCTCAGGCTGTTTCCTGGATGGGTTCAACTTGCTAAGCCTGCACAAAGCTCTCCAATTCTCTTTCAGGACTGATCTTTTGCCAAACTGGTGAGGTGAAATTGCCTCATGGTGGGAGCATCCGGCCACCAAAGCGAGGGCAGGGTGAGCAGCAGGAATTCTGGGAGCTGGTGCTGGAGCAGAGCCAGGTGTTTCCAGTCTGGTGTTACATCCATTCACCTATAACCTGATACAACAAAGCACAGGCTGTTGTAACTGCACTTTCCCTGAGCAGTAACAGGAATATGAGACATTGAGAGCTTTCCCATTTCAGCTATTGTTTCTGGAGTTATATTTTGCTGTTAATAAGGATAAACAGTTGCTGGAAAATGCTCACTGAGCATTCTGGATTTGCTATGCAGTTATGGTTTTTATCTTCTGTTTTTTAAGTTGAAGCAGACTTTGCCATTAAGAAATACAGTTTAGTGCAGATCCTGAATATTGGGAGAATTATATCCACCTTGATCATGGTGGTTGTGTTGTGTCACCGGATTGAATCTGCAGTATTTGAAAAAGTCGTCAAGTAATTCAAGTTTATAACAGAAAAGTAGGAGATGTTCCTAAAATTCTTAGAAAGCAGTGATTGTGCTCTGATATTTTCACCTGTAGGTCTCATTCTTTTCTCAAATCCAGCTGCAAATATTAACTAGAAGTAAAATGCTGAACTTCTGGGTACTAACTGTGAAAAAAATGAGGTGTTATGGGCATTCACAAAATTGTTTATAATATGAATATAATATTAGTATTTATACTTAGAAAGTTAAAAGTTTTGTTTCAAATGAGAGAAAACAAGATGTTTTTGTAAGATGAAAACTGGTGAGATTGGCATTTGTATTTACTGTCTCCTTTATCCTTAGGCTTTTCCAAACACCATCTGAATAATTTAGGTGTTACCATTTGTGTGCCTTTGATTGTGTACTGCTAACCCCCCTTTCTCCTAATTTCTAAACATCTTAATATATCCCTTTTTACCATGTGTAGAGGTGCATAGACATTGTCTCCGTGGGTGTGTTCAAATGTGTTGCCATTTCATTGGCACCTAACGATGTCCTTGTCTTGCTATGATGTTTGCAGGTAATTCGGCTGGGGGCCGCCCCCGTCAGCCTCAGCCTGCTCTCTGTCCAGGTTTATGCTGCTTCCTCAGAGAAGACTTCCAAAAAGGAGTTGCTGAAAATTGAGGAGGTGAGTGTGGTTAGAGCCTCAGTGGTCTTCTATCTGAGGAATTCTGCAAGACATTATATTTTGATGTGTGAAAGCCTTTAGGTGCATCTCTTCACCTTTTGTATATTTGCCTTTACTTCTCAGTTTTCCATAATAGAGAGGTCTGTATAGTTCTGCTTCTTTTACCTGGGGATTGCATTTGATGTTCTTCACTTAACAGCGTCAGGCCTGTTTTTAAGATCTTTTTCCTATGTTAAAGCCTTCTGTTCTTCATTCAGAAATTATGTTTTTGTGTTTGTAGATTTGCTTGTGGTCAAATTTCAAATCCACAGGAATATTTTCTTTGCTTTTTATCCGGGTAACACCATTTATTTTTTACTTTAGGTACTGTTGGCAAATTCTAATAAAATTTCTTTTATGTTCTCTACTAAAACAGAAAATATTTTTTTCTAAAAATATCCTCTTTCTTTTATGATCAAAATTCTTGTATGGCAATGTTTTGAATCTGCTATAGCAACTTACAGAATTTTATCAGTTTTCCTTTCTTTCCAGTATTTGGACTTAAGCAACAAAAAGTACAATAAGTAGTGGTAGTAAATACCTGTTACCTTTTTATTTCTCCAAGGTGTTACAAACATCTTGGTTATATCCTAAGTAGAGCTTTAAAACACGCTGTCAAACTGTAGGCTCACCAGCGTTGTTGCATAGGCTTTTAAAAGCCTCCAGCATTAAGAAAAATAAGTAGTTCATAACTAAATACAGCTTTATATCCACATTTGTGTGTAGTTGTTTAAAAATTTTAAGTACTTCAGTCCAAGCTAAAGTGTTCTTACATAAGCAGTGAAACTGAATGTGCTGGTTTAAAGGTAAACTGGCAGGAGAAATGAGCCCAGCTCAGGAGAGATTATAAGTCAGTTACAATTTAATAAAAATATTACAATAAATACAATGACACAAAGAGAATTTGCTTTTGTCTTGGGTTGAGCTGGCAAAATGCCAACTGCCCAAGAACAGAGAAAAAGTGTTCCTCTCCCCCCAACCAGCCAAGAGAAAA
>JAOXXN010000120.1:1944554-1961959 GCA_026770055.1 Myrmophylax atrothorax
CCGTGCCCCCTTGTCCTATTGCTGAGTGCCTGGGAGAAGAGACCAACCCCCACCTGGCTAGAACTTCCCTTCAGGTCTCTTCCAGCCCAGCCCATTCTATGATAGGCACACAAGTTATATGTTATTAAGGAATCCCAGTGTGGAAGTGGGGGCTGCTGGCTGTCCCCACGGTCCTAGTTCTGTCCATGGTCCATTTCCCACACATACAGAATTGTTTCCCACTGACAGAGGCAGCACTGGCATTTAAACAGCAGAAGCCAAATTACATGAGCAAATGTGGTGTTTTTCCCAGTAATTCAGATTTTGTGTAAAAATAAAGCATGTTTGTTTTCAGTGTAAGGAGGGGACCAAAGGCCAGAAGATGGGCAGATGCCCCGGTGCCAGGTGCTTGGTACCCGGCGTGTGGCATCCTGTGAGCACCCTTGTTAGCATGCAGCCTCATCAGCTTTCCTTAACAAAATGTTCTGGCATCCTCCCTTCTCTCCTTGTCACTTCTCTGGAGGGAACGTGGCTTGTTCTGCTGGCAGCGTGAGCCCTGTTTGCTTAGGCGGAGGCAAAGCTAATTATTTCTATTTATTTCCTCAAACTTTCTCAGTGTTTCATTTGAGGGCTCTGCTTGAGCTTTTCTGCTTGTTTCCCAAGGCTGGAAGTCACTGGTGTCCCTGGAGCAGGCCTGGTGGGAGATGCATTGGTAGGCATAAGGAAAGCCAGTCTCTGTGTGGATGCTGGACCTGCCTTCAGGTTGTGTCCTCGTTTGCTCTTGGCTAATTGTCCTCAGGGCTCTGCTGCAGCCACAGCATGGGTGAAACCAGGAGTGTTCATGTTTGGTGTGCATGAAAGCATCCTGTCCTTGCCAAGGAAATGTTTAGGAAAGGAACAGGGCTACAGAATGGTTCTTTAAAAAAACCCTCAAACAAACTAAACCAAAATGACACTATCCAACCAAAAACCAAAACAAAAATATCCCCAGCCACAGAAAAAGAAAAACCAACCCAAAACATAAATATGAAAGAAAAAAGCCCCAAGGAAACCTGGAGCACATGAACAAGGAGTTAAACCTAACAAGTGAGGATTGAAAATGAGCAGAGCAATATGAAAAGGAAAGGCAGAAGTTGTTGAAAATGAGATATTATAAAGGTGCCCAGAACTGACTTGAAAAAGTAATTAATGCTCCTAAAAAAAGTCGCATGGGTAAGCAAAGTAGTGGAGTGAAGGATCTGTTTATAGCTTTCAGTGGGAGCAGCCAACTCATCTTATCAATGTGCTAATTAATTTGCTGAGGCTCTTGCTGGCAGTTACCTTTTTTGTTCCGGAGAGTTTGGCAAGGGCTGAGTATCCCTTGGGCTGGGCAGGTTTAAATTTGGTGGTGATTTTAGATACCTTCTATTTACAGTGCACTAGCACAGACCTGAAGGAGACAGCCCCTCTGGGCTATCCATCCCTTCCCGGGCTGTGTGGGGATGCCAGGCTTACTTTGACTAGGATGAAGGCAATGCTCTCTCCCCTCAGTTACTGTTGATTTTTCCCCCTATGTTTAATTTATTTTTTTCTCTTGGTGTGTTGTTTTCCAGCCTTTATCCCAACCTCTGTTTTCACCTCCCTGTTTGTTCTGGAGGTGGTGTTCAGGTGGCTCCAAACAACCCCTGGGAAGGGGTTAAAATGATGATGTGCTCAACTTTCTGCATTATTAGGGGATTTAAATCCTCCTTTTCCTTGATGTGTTATTTTCTCTTGTGTCAGGGATGTAGTTAGGAAAGGCTTAACAGCCTTGTACTTTCTCTTGTTCTCTCTTTCTTCATCACCTGCAAACACTGGGAGAGGAATTTCAGGGACTGATGGAGCAAATCCAGTGTGAGAATACAATATTTACCATGACAAGGCTTTGGGTATAATCTCAGACACGAGCATCTCCTGTCTGTAGGGCATCATCTGCTTTGCTTGGCAAGGTGTTCCTGACAGTGTTCCTGTGCCTTTTGCTCCCATGTGTAGCTCCTGACTTAAAGTCATACTGATATTTCCACATTCAGCTTCCTGAAGTGCTGTCTGTCTCTGCCTGTCTGCCATCCCATGAATCTGAGGCTGGAGTAGGACATAGATGCTCCATCCAGGGATGCCCCATAGAAAAAGGCCAACCAAATGAAGGAGGGCAGGAGTGGTCTGACCAGGGTGCCTCAAGTCTCCTCTTCTCCCATACCATGGTGCTGTGACCCAGCTACATGAAGCTGTGCTGCTACAGCATCAGCTGCAGGCTCAAGAAGTGCAGGGGTGCCCAGTTTGGGAAAGATGAGATCACCGAGGCAGGAAGTGCTATCCCTTGTCCTAACCTTGGGAGTCCTGCGCCTTGTTGGAGGGGGTCTAACCCAACAAACCCAGGAGAAGCAGGACTTTTGACCTGGGGGAAAAGGAGGTGGTGCAAATGAAGCAAACCACTGAGCCTTCCCTCTCTGTCTTGTTCCCCTCCAGAGTGATGAGCTACAACAGCACCAAGGATGCTGGGATTCGGCACGTGCTCCATGGGCACACCGGGCAGGGGGGCTGAGCTGGACGCTTCCTCCCCCCGCTACGTCCTGGCCCTGCCCGAGGAGGAGACGTGGCGCAAGCACCGGCTCGGCTTGATGCAAACCACCCAGTCCTGCAACCTGCTGGAGCCCGAGGGCCTGGCCGAGGCGCTGGTCTCGCGTGCTGCCAGCTTCGATGCCCTCTATGAGCCCCGGTCCCGGGATGCTGATGTGGAGACTGGCAGCACCTTTGACCTGGGACTTGGCCAGTATGTGCCTGTGAGCCCGGACGTCATAAAGCGCCGGCGGGGCGGGTTGATCGAGCAGAGGGACATTATCAAGGCACACGAGGCACACAAGATGCAGAGCACGCCACAGGCACGGAGGAAGGAGTGGGAGTAAGTACCGGAGAGCCCCCAGCCCAGGTGGGCAGCTGGGGGGAGCCTGTCCTATGTGGGGCTGTTGGGAGGGACTGGGGTGGTGTCATCCCTGTGACAGCTGCCACCCACTGTGCTCCATCTCCTGTTCTTCCTGAGCTGGGCTGCTCAGCTCCAAGCTGGAGAGTGGCATGCCATGGAAGCTGTGCGTTTTGAGTGGGGGTTCCCCCAAATTGTGGCGTGGTTTGTAGGGATGTAAAGGAAACTTGGAAATTCTCAAGACAGTTTTCCTTGGATGCAGAGTGAGTTTTGCATGCATTTGGGGTCATTGACTTTCTGCTTTTGCTGTGGCTTGAGCCCTGCTGCAAAGGGATTACGTCTAGATGTGTCGCTTCCGGACATGGTTTAGTGGGACTTGGCAGTGTTGGGACTTAATGGTTGGACTCCATGATCTTAGAAGTCTTTTCCAACCCAAATGATTCTATAGTTTGTATTTAATTCTGAAAAGTGTTCAAGTCTGAATCAGAGCAACTAGGAGACATTAACAAATTTGAGAAAACAGAAGAGAAGTGCTTGGTAGAACTAGAACCCACTTTTTTCTTACTATTTTCCTCTTATTAACTTATTCCCATAGTTTGCCTTGGTGCTGTGAGAAAGTCCCACCTCCAAGTCCTGGATTAGTCTCCCCCACCTGGCACTCAGTGTGACCAAGGCTGCTTCAGTCCTGCATTTAAATTACAAGCTTCCCCTCCTTATATCTGCTCAGCAAAATTGCTTGGGATAAGCTGTTGCAGCTTATCCTGCTTGCAGTATCACTGGTCTACAGCAGCTCCCTGCCTTAGGCACTTTATTTGGGGAATAATGTTTAGTAGAACACCCAAACAAGGTGGCAGCCGCTGTATTAATTAGATGTGGCACGTTGCTTTGGTGAGATCCAGGTCAGTGTGAAGCTGGTAAGGTTTCTTTGGTAGGGTTTCCATGATAAAACAGCTTGTGATAACACTGAGGCTGCTCCTGCCTTTTTTTGGAGAGCAGCCCATCATTGAGGCAGGCTGGCCCTGGCCCTTTCGACTTGGTGCTCACCCCTTTGTGCCCAGGGAACCTCCTGGCTGGTGACTCAGGCAGCCCCGTGCAGGGAAAATAAATTGACATATGGGCTCAGCAAGTGCTCAGTGCCTTGTTATCTTTTGCAACCCACCAGGGATGCCAGATGAATAAATCATGGCCGGGCAGGAAGCAGAGGGATGGCCTCGTTAATTGTCGGCTGGCAGAGCAAGTCCCTAGAACGGCTGCTCGCTAATTAACTGCCTGGATCTCCACAGCTCTGCTTGGTGGCAGGGAGATGAAGCCGGAGCCCTTCCTGCTCACACTGCGTGGGACGTGCCCCTTTGGCCGCCCTCAGTTGCTCTATCCAGCAGTAACTCAAACACAAAGCCCAATATTTCTGTCTTTAACATATTAGGAATGTGCAGGCGGCGGTGCCAGCTGCTGCCGTCCCAATTTGGTTAATAGGATGTTTCCCCAGGCTGCTAGGGTCCAAATTTTGCATTTCCTGGTTCCTGGATGCTTGGGTTTGTTATCTCATCCCACTTTATCATGGTTTTGTGGGAAGCCTCTGGTGTTGGGGAGACATGAGGCTCTGGCACTGATGGCAGCCCTTGGATTTTGCAGGCTTCATGTCCTAACAAGGCTCAGAGAGCTTCACTGCCTGTCTCTGCCAGGTCCCTTCCCGGGAAATTGGTGAGCACCAAGGGGGCTTGATCTGTTCCTTTCCCAGACTTAGGTGCCCTGATACTCCACCAGCCTGTAAAAACCACATGCTAGAGGCTTCTGCTTTAACAGCAGACTCATAAATGTCAGAAGGAGAGGGAGTTTCGATAAGAGCATGGAATGACAGAACAAGGGAGAAGGACTTTAAGATTAGGAAGAATTCTTCCCTGTGAGGGTGGTGAGGCCCTGGCACAGGTTGCCCAGAGAAGCTATTGCTGCCCCGTCTGTGGAAATGTTCAAAACTAGGTTGGATTGGGCTCAGAGGACTCTGATCTGACTGAGATGGTCTTAAATGTCCCTTCCAACCCAAACCACTCCCTCTAGGATAAACCAGTGATGTTTTTGCCAAAAGCTTTGCCAAAGCCCCTACTGGTGTGCAAAGCCAGTAACCCCAGTGCCATGAATGCTCTGTGGAAGTAGATGGATAGCATGTAATAATGCAATTTTCAAGTGATTTAATTTTCAGAAGGGCCCATCTCGCATGCCTTGAATCACCCTGGGAGGTTTTGCCTGGGCGGTCTGGCTCTGGTGAGCAGTGGGGATGTTTTTCCCATAACTCTGATGTGGCAGTGTACGTTAAATGGAACATGAGGAATGCAGAAAATGGCTGGATATCTGCAGGAGGTCTCCTTGTACTCCTGTTTGCCAGCTCTGGCTGGGTGGTCTGCAGTGTGGTGGGCACAGGGAGAGAGTGCAGCATGTGCCTCTCTTCTGCTGCATGAGACCTCTGCTCCCCTGGATTAGCTCTGCCTTTGCAGTTGTGGCATTCCTGGTGTGCAGCCAGATGTTGATCTGTGTTGCAGTGAGGGAAGAGAAGCAAAGGCTTTCTTGTGCTAGCATAGGCAGGTCTGACCTTTACCAAGCCTTCACCTCCAGCTGCCTTTTCCTAGTGAAATAATCCCACAAGTGGAATAAGAATAGGAAGGGTAAACTTCTCTTTGTGTTTTTTTTTTTCTCCAGTGGGGAAACTGAGGCAGAGAACAGCAAACACTGTCTGCCAAGTGCTTGCAGAGCAGTGGCTCTGTGGGAGGCTTAACTTTATGGTGAAAGGTGCATGTACCAGCCCACCTTGTTCTTCTCTGAGGGATTTAAGGCTAAGGCAAACACCAAACCCTGCTTTCCAGAGTCCCAGCCTGATGCCCCGCCCTGCATCCCTCTGTTCAGGGATGGAGGTATATGGAGTGGTCTGCTGTGCTCCAAGGCTGGGATGTGCTGCTACAGGGAGTGGTTGTGGCTGAATCACTGCTGTCTTTGCAATGTATGTCTGGCAGCATCGTTTGGATAGTGTTTAGCTTAGAGACGGCTCAAAAGAAAAGCTCCTTGTCAAAACAAGCAAACGGGGAACCTCCTGTGGCTTCTCCAGGCTAAGCAGATGCTTCCTTAGCTGATGGTAGAGGACAGGCAGGGCCACACAGGGAACATCCCAGGAAAGCTTCAAGATGAATTTGACGAAAACAAGACCCAAACCTGCTTTGCATGGCCACAAACCACGTGAATGTGGGAATTTGTTAAGCTTAGCCGTGCAATTTGGGGAATGCAAGCTGTGCTCATTTTGGAATGATACCTACAACAGGGATGCACAGAAAACCCTGATTCCCAGATGCTGGGAAGGGAGCACAGCAGCAAAGGAGGCTGGAGGAAAAGCAGCAGGATTGTGGTACAGTATGAAGGTGGGTGTACCTGAGTGATGGGTGGAAGGCTTCAGTGTCCCATAGGAAGCAATGCACTCAGCCCACAGCAGAGGACAGTGGTCCTAAAGAGTAAGGTAATTAAAAGTGATTTCTTGTTTTGTAGCATCTTTGAGTTAACGTCTCTGATGCTATGAGTTTGCAGGGTATGGTCTGGTTCGTGGATCTGCAGGACAGGAGAGCTTCCTGCTGCTCTCTGATCCACACCTGCAGTGCAGACCGTGGGGAGCCTTTTGGGCTGGAGCATATTGTTACTGCAGCTCTGCCTTTGTGAGGTTTTATGGGAAGCAGGGAGAGAACAGAACAAGCTGAAAACGCACAGGGTGTTGCTAGCAGATCTCAGTGGCTTTTTATGACTTGGCAGCCTCTGTCTGGTTATGTGCACGCTCTGCATCCCAGATTACAAATGAAGCCACCTTTTTTTAAAATTTTTTTCTTTTTTTTTTTAACTGGTGCTGAATGAGACAAAGGGCCCCCTTGGTGTGTACTGGGCTGGCAGCTCCATTGCTGCTGCCCAGCATATTACCCAGCACCATCTGGGTTTAATTGACTGCAGTGATAGAGAGGGCAGGAGTGTGCATGGGGTGGCATTGCCAGGAAATGCCCCTGGTCTGGGGCTGTTTTGACAGCTGTTTCAGCACCCACTACCCTGTCCCTCCTTGGCTTCACAGGGAAGGGACGAGCCCCAGGTGGCTCGGAGTTGCCATCACTGATGCTGGTAGTTCTGTGGCACAGTTTTGGGAGAGGTGTTGGATGTAGTGGGTGTAGCTGTTGTGTTGTGAGCAGCAGCCCTGCTCCCACCTGAGTGGGCTCTCTGGGGGCTGCTCCATGCTGGGGGCAAGGGACTGGAGGAGGGCATTGGCTCTTGGCTTGCAGCATCAGTGTTGAGAGGGACCTGTGAAACAGCAGCCTTTGCTTCCCTGTGTGTGCTGCTGCGAGAGGAAAAAGTGTCCCAGCATCCCATCCAGGTCCTGGCTCTGACACCAGTGTCCAGTGCCTGTCACCCCTCCTCATGTCTCTCTCCTGACTCTGCCCTGGTGGGTAGATGACCTTCTTCCTCCAGCACTTCTGCAGTGTCAGTCACTGTCAGAGGCAGCTTAGCCATGTCCTTCTTCACCACGGGTTCCTGTCCAAGCTTCTGCTGCCATGTGTCCAGGAGTTTGAGAGGGCTGGGCAGGAATGTTGGGGCAGCCCAGGGAGCTGGCAGGAGCTGTGGGGGCTCTGCAGGTGAAAGCCCTGAGATGCTGGTGGTAGGTGATCCTGGGGTTATGTACCTGGGAGCATCCTTCATGTAGATACATCCTCTGCCACCCAGGGCAAAGCCATTAACCTCTCTGAGAGCCTAATGAATGCCTTGGTTAAGGTGATTCTCTCTGCTTATGTTTTACCCAGCATGAGGAGGAATACAGGTGGTAGAAAGGACTATGGATGTGCTAAACCTGGGAGTGGGGACACTGAAATATGGCTTTTGTCATGATAACTTGCCCTTGAGCAGCAGAGAAGCATCTCTCCTGGCCCTGGACCTCACTGCACTCTCCGTTTCCCTTTAGTGCAGACCAAGGTTTAGATCCTTGGGGAGGAGTTTCTTTTCTGACCTGGGATGAACCTGAGTTCCACTGAATATCCTGGCAACAGCATGGAAATAGCAGCATCTTTCACTGAACTGCCTCAAAGTCTGGGTTTCTGGCACACCCTGGAGGAATTCCCTCTCTGAATTAATTCAGGTGACTGCAAAGCCTCTGAATGGGCACTTGGGGACAGTCACAGCCTTCCTGCACAGCTGAGCCACTCTTCCAGGGAGCTGGGCTCCTTAGGAGCTGGCTGCTGAACGTGGAAGACAAGGTGGTTCTCAGGAGATGCCTCTGCTCAGGGGTTGCTGTCTCATATTCTGCCACTACATCCTGGAAGCTGCTTCTTCCCTCACTGGAATCTCAGCTGCAGGTGATGGGAAACTTTATTAGCGCATCTTGGGGCAATATTAAAGCAGTGCGCCATGCTGGGGCTAATTGTGTTTCCCAGGAACAAGGCTTTGGAGGAAACTTCCTCCTTGCCTGGGCCATGATTTGGAAATGCTGAATTTCTGGGAGGCAGTGAAGTGGGAAAGAACCTCAAGCAGGGTCAACTAGACCAGACTGCCCAGGATCATATCCAGGTGTGTTTGGAGTACCTCCAAGGATGGAGACTCCCCAAGCTCTCTAGGCAGCTTGTCCCAAACACTTAGTACCTCTCACAGTGGAAAAGTTTATTCCTATGTGTAAGAAGAGTTTGTTTTATTGCAGTTTGTGCCCATCGCCTCTTGTCCAGTCACTGGGTGCCACAGAGAAGAGCCTGGCTCAGCCTTTTTCCTGCAGGGTCAGGTATTCTTTGCATCGATCAGATCTGTTTTGAGCCTCTTTCAGCCAGGCTGAGCAGTCCCAGCTCTCCCAGCTTCTCTCCCTTAGTCACCTTTGCTGGATTTACTCCAGTAAGTCCATGTCTCCTGCCCTGAGGCCACAGCACTCTGAATGTGTCTCATCAGGACTGTGCAAAGGGGATGGGTCACCTCCTCAACCTGCTGGCTTTGCCTAACACAACCCAGGAGGCTGTTGACCCCCTTTTTGGAAGAGCACATGGCTGGCTTGGGGTCAGCTCAGTGTCCACCGGGTCCCTTGGGGCTTGCTCTGCCAGGCTGCTTTCTAGTCAGGTTGTTCTTCCCCAAGTGCAGGGCTCGGTGTTTCCCATGAAGCTGAACTTCATGCTGTTCCTCTGCCTGTTTCTCCAGCTGCTGAAATCCCTCTGGATGGCAGCACAGCCCTCTGCTTTAGCAGTCTCTGGTTTACAGCATCTGTGAGCATGGTTCGGCGCAGCGTGAAGGCAGTAAAACTTCCGACATTCAGTGCTCATTTCCACCTTTATCCTTTCCCTTCTATGAAATAATTCAGCCTCTTCCCCTCTCCCAGACAGCCCTTTGTGATTGTGGTGGGGGGGGCTGTCTGCTGGCTGGGACATATTTGTGGGAGAGGTGTTTTTCAGCCTCTTTGCTGTGCATGGTTAATGTTATTTACTACTCTCAGTTTCTAAGGTGTAGTACATCCTGTCTCCTGCCATACTATTTGTATTTCAGAGATGGTGGGGTAATAAGTTAATTCAGGGACCTCAGGATGTTTCTAGTCCAATCAGACAATCACTTATTTTTAATTAAACTCAATAGTTTTGTTTTAAAACACAGAGGATGTCTCATTGCACTGTCACAAAATGGTATTTTCTTGACTGTGAGGATGGTGAGGCCCTGGCACAGGTTGCTCAGAGAAGCTGTGGCTGCCCCATCGCTGGAAGTGTTCAAGGCCGGGTTGGACAGGCCTTGGAGCAACCTGGAACAGTGACAGGTGACTCTGCCTGTGGCAGGGGGTTGGAATGAGATTATCTTTAAGGTTCCTTTTAACTCAAACCATTCTAGGATTCTGTGAAAGGTTAGGAAGGTCCCTGAAGCTGTACTAAATGTGACTCTTGATTTCCCAAAGTGGCCTGTGAAACATTGAGATCTTTCTTAGAAAAGCAGAGAGGAGAGATGCTCTTCTTGTCTCCAGTTTTTCATGCTCAATGGAAAGGGCCACTGTGATCCTTCAGCACAGGATTATGAGTGTGTAGGTCACCCAAAACATGTTGCTGTTGCTTGGCTGGTTTTGGCAAGCGCTACACACTTCAGCAAGGATCTTTCTTTTTAACTGGGGAAAATGTGCTGGTTCTTATCCCCAGCTGTGGGGGGAGGAGATCAGTGTCCTTCCCAAAACACACCTGAAAAAGCTGTCTCATCTTTCATGGATGATTCTAACTAGCTGTGTGAGCATTGTCTGGTGGGAAGTAGCTTTCCTGCAAGCTTGGAGCATGGCACCATGGTGGATGATGCTGTAACAAAACACATGACATCTCTGTGAGCTCTGATTCAAACCACAAGTCCTTTATTTGTCATTAGAGAAGCTTCACAGGGGTGACTTGTTTTACCCACTGCAGCTCATGAGACAGTAAACCGATATGCTGATATGCTGTAACTCCTTTCTGTGCATTTGCCTGGGTGGAAATAAGCCTAAAAATTCTTCAATGAACTTTTCCCCATTGAGGAATCACAGAAACCATGCTCTGCTGGGGCTGGGCGAGGGTGTTTGCCTTCACAGAGGCTGCTGAGCTGATGACTCCCTGTCGACGCAGGAAGGGGGACGGTTTTTTCGCACCTCCCAGCACTGAGTATCTTTCAGAGAGAGGTTTTGCTCTTTGGCCTTTTCTCTTTCACAGGTTTGGAAGATGGGAGCAGCATCTCCTTACTGGCTGTGCTCCAGGGATGAGGCTTCTCTGGCTGTCTTGAGCATCAGCTGCTCAGTGCAAGTTCAGACTTGCTGGAAAAATTTTTCATCAGCTCCATCTTCTTCTGGCACTTGTTCTGACAATGTAACTTTGTCAAAGCCACCCTGTTTGCCAGCAGGTTGCTTTGGAGAAAGCTGAGACTGTGAGTTTGGCTTGATTAGGTTGAGGATGGAGGCGGTGAGTTTCTGGTCCATCTTTCTTTTTATTCCCAGGGGTATTTACAGCCCAAAGGCAGAAAGGAGGCTCCTCTGTCATCCCACTTGCTGGTACCATGTGTTTTGCTATGTTTATCTGAGCTGAGCCTTGCAGGGCAGGCAGAGGATCAGAGAAAGCACTGGATGGTCCTCAGGCATGGACCCGCCTCTTGTGGAGGCAAAGAGGAGATCTAAGGGAGAAGAAAATGTCCTGCTGGCTCTGTCAGGAGCTAATGCTGCTGTGCCAGAGGGGTCATGGGAATGCTGAAGGAGAAAGAGGGATTTCTTCTGCTTTGGGTAGTGTAGCAGTTGAAAGAATACTCTTCAAAATCCCTCTCCAACCTTTTGACAGGCTAGAAATAAGTTTTCTCCTGCTGGCTGTCTATGGATGGCCCTGGGGATGCTTTTTCTGATTTTCTTCCCACACACATGTTAAGTTTGGCTGCTTGGTGTTTGGCTCTTACAGGGCTTTGGTGGCAAGAAGGGGAATACCCCTCTGCAGCTGGCCTCTTTTGCTTCCTCCTTTCCATGATCTCCCTTTATCCATTCTGCTCAGTCCTAGTCTTTCAAGCAGGGTCATTTTCAAATATTCATATTTTTATTCCCCACTGGATCCTCTCAAGTGAGCCTTTCTGGAAGTGCATTGCCCAAAACTGGACCCATCTGAGATGGAGGAGGATGAAGAAGAGGTGTGATCTTCCCTCCTTCTAGCTCAGTTAGTGTGAGGCTGGGATGCTCCACAGCTTTTGGCTGAGGGGAGAGGTTGTGTAGAGGGATTTGGGGGTTGGAAACAGGGATGGAAATTCACTTTGATCTGATGGAAAAGCAGGGGAAGGCGGATAACTGTTCTGAGAGGTGGGATTGCTGCACACCTGCCCAGAGCAGCCAGGATATGCTAATTAGAGCCCAACTTGCAAGGCTAAATAAAGCAGCAGGGCACTCCAGGCAACTTATTAATGGATGATTATTTCAGGGCTCTTCAGTTGAGCCATAAAGCCTCCTGGCCTAAGGCATATGTAGTTAGACCAAGGAGAGCTGTGTCATCGGGAGCTGAGTGGGGCATTTAGGTAGGAAATAGGGGAGCAGGCAGGAGCAGGCTGGGGGGCCTTCCCTGCTGTGTGGCATCACTGCAGCCAGCACTGGGGCAAAGCAATGCTGACACTCATCTGCAGTGATTTAGGGGTGATAGGGTCTCTGCTTGAGGTGTCAGCAACTCCCTTGTGTTTGTTCAGGTGGTGTATGCACCCCCAAAGGGGCTGTTGGTTTGGGTTTGGTGGTTTTGGGCAATACAAAGCCCTGAGCAGCCTGTGGGAGGTGGTGAGTGCAGGCACTGAGCTTCACCATGACAGAGTGAGACTGAGCACCAAAACTGACTCTTGTGACTTTTGTGGTGCTGGATGCACATCCCCTAAAGTGTCACCATAAATGCCCAGGTTTCTCGGCTGTCTTTTAAGCCTCTCTCAGCTCTTCCAACCTGACATAATTTCAAGGCCAGGTTGGATGAGGTTCTGAGCAACCTGATCATGTCCTGAAGGTGCAGTCTGAAGATGTCCCTGCTCATTGCAGGGCAATTGGACTAGATGGCCTTTAAAGGTCCCTTCTAACCCAGTCCATTCTGTGATTCCACAATTTGGTTGCAGAATCTCCCTTTTGTTCAAGATGCAACACTCTTCTGCTTTATTAATGGTGCTGATGTATGAGCTGCTCCACTCCCACAGCAATGCACTGTGGGGGGACATCCAACTTGAAGGCTCTGTGGTGTGTTTGGGCACTTTTGGTGGCTTCAAGAGGTATGTGATGAATTTACCTTGGAGTGCATGTGATCCCAGGGCACTGTGGGTGGTGGTAAGCCCTGGATTTCAGGTCACCTGAGCAGGACGTGGTGTTGGGCTGTGGTGCTGGCATCTTGTCATGCCTGCCCTGTGCTGAAAAACACTTGGAGAAGGAGAAAAAGCAGATTATGCACAGCTCCTGATCCCTATTCTGACATCCCACCTGACTTGCAGAGACACCCTTAATGTGTCTCCCCTTTGCGTGCACAGAAGGATGTCACAACAGATCAGCCACTCGAAAGCATCTGCATGTAGGGGAGTAGGAAAAGGAAAAGAGGCTCAACAGGTTTTTCTCCAGGCTCTGCCCAGAGCTACCTAAAATGCCAAGGCTACTGCATGCCTTTAGCCCTGACAACTCCCCCCTAGAGAAGCTGGGGACTGATGGGCCTGGGGTGTGGAGGGGACATTGTGGGTTTGGGAACCTTGAGTGGGACCTGTTTGGGAGTTCCACTCATGTTTGTGTGGTGTTTTGCTTCAGGTTTGTGTTGTGTTTTGCTTGTCATGTGAGAACTTGCAGGCATTTTAAAAAACAGGGCCAAAGATACTCCAGGCTGGATTCTCCTAAGCAAACACTTGCAGAGAGGTTAGAAGGGATTCCCTGGGGTGGGAAGGCAAGGTGTGCTGCAGCTGGAGTCTTGAGAAGGGGCTGCAGAGGGAAGGCTGGGTGAGAGCTTTTATGGCACTGCTCCTTCTGCACCTCCATCACCTGCAAGAGTAGGTTGCAGGGGAGGTACAACGACCAAAATCTGTTTCCAGAAGGTTATTGCTGCATCCCAGCAATGAGTGCTTTACAGGATTGTTTTCCTATTGATTTTAAAGATGCCACGGCTAGATATTGGACTCGTGGGTCTTGGTAATTAAACCCAGCAGTGTTTATGGACACAGGGGTGTTTTATGGCAGTGTGCAGCCAATTACACTTTCAGTTTCAATCAGATCCAAGTTTTCATGTTACTGCTGCAGTGTGGTACTTGGGGTGGCTGCTGCAGTCCAGTGACCAGGAGGAGAGTGGTGGAGTAGTGGCAGTCACTTAAATGTGGAGGCAGAGTGTGAGATTTGCTGGCTTTCACTAGTTCTTCCAGCCATCTGATTCCTCTGTGAATAAATTATAGTGCTGACCCTGCAAAGTCAGCCCTTTGGGTTGGTGTTGGGATCGTGTACAGGAGGTTGTGAAGGTGATGTTGCTCATCTCTATTAGGGCTGGGGGGAAGGCATGTCCTAGTGAAGTGGGCAGCACTGTGAGTCGGGTGAGGTTCTTGGGGAAAAAAGTAAGCAGATGTCAGAGAGGCGAAAAGCTTACCCTGGTTTGGGGGAGAGCTGCCTTGCTGTGAGGCCAAGAGTCTCTGCTGTGCCCAGCCTGGGGTTTTGTTGGCAGGAGAGATGCCAACAGAGCTGTTGTGGCCTGTACCACAGCTGCCAGCATCTGCACAAATGAACATCAGGCAGTCACTGGTGTGGTGCCTTCATCTGGAGATGCCATTCTGAAACTGCTTGGACCTTGTCCACCCACATCCCTGGGTGAGCTGCACCAGCCTGCGAATTTTGTGCTCAGCGCAGCAGGACTTCCCCTTTGCAAGTGGGGAGAACATCTTCTTCCTAATCCAACAGGTAATGAATCTGTTCCTGGAAAAAAAACCCTGTCTTCCTGCATGGTTATAAACATGCTTCTGAGTCACAGCTACTCAGTCCCAACTTGAAATTTGGCCAAAGCACCACTATAGATGATTCTCATTTGATCCTTTTATTTTTACTTTTTTTTCTCCTCTCAGCATAGCCATATTTCAAAAATAAATTAAAATCAGGATGCCAAAAGCCACTTTCTAAGATGAGTGCAGTCTATCACAGCTCCTGGGAATATCAGTCATGGAAGGGGAACCTGTCCCCCCTCTCTAGACCCTGCCTGGTCTGTGTTAGAATCACAGAATGGTTTGGGTTTGAAGGCACCTTAAAGATTATTTAGTTCCAAACCCTTACCATGGACAGGGACACCTTCCACTAGAGCAGGTGCTAAGAGTCCCATCTGACCTGGCCTTGAACACTTCCAGAGATGGGGCAGGCACAGCTTCTCTGGGCAACCTGTCCCAGGGCCTCACCACCCTCAAAAGGAAGAGCTAATATCTAATTGAACTCTGCCCTCTGTCAGTTTGAAGCCATTTCCCCTTGACCTATCACTCCAGAACCATGTCCAAAGTCCCTCTCCATCTCTCTTGGAGCCCCTTTAAGCACTGGAGGGGTCTCTAAGGTCTCCCTGGAGCCTTCTCTTTTCCAGGATGAACAATCCCAGCTCTGAGTCTCTTTACAGACTTGTCTCCTGGCTGCTGCTCTCCCTGAGCAGAGGAGCAGCCTCTGGCTTTCTGAGCAACCTGGGGCTTGGCAGAGGATCCTTTTAACTTTCAGTGGTTTTGGGTGCCTGTACCAAGCAATGCATAGGTGGGAGATCTCGGGGTGCCTGGGCTGAGCCAGAGGATGCTCCAGGGACTGCGCAAAGGGATGCGGTAAATGCGTGGGGAGTTTGCATCTGCTTCCAAGCATCCTGCGGGAAGTGGGTCAGGCGGGGGAAGCCCAGACGAAGCCCTGGCTGCCGTCTGAGGCTGGGGCGCGGGTGCAGGGAGGGGACAGCTGCCACTAGATGGCAATGCCGGAGCGGCGGCAGAGGCTCAGCGGCGGGCGGCGAGTGATGGGGGACTGGGGCTCACCCGGGAAGGGGCAGCCCTTGTCTCCGGTGATGGCATGGCTAGGAGAGGTGGGGTAAAAGGAAGGAGGGGGCTTGGATGGCAATATCAGGGTGAGAATCACAGAACCATGGAATCATTTAGGTTGGAAAAACCTCTAAGCTCATGAAGTCCAACTGTTAACCCAGCACTGACATGCCCACCACTCAACCATGTCCCCAGGTACCATAGCTATATGTCTTACAAATCCCCCCAGGGATCGTGACGCCACCACTTCCCTGGACAGCCTGTTCCAGGGCTTGACAGCCCTTTTGGTGAAGACATTTTCCCTAATATCCAATCTGAACCTCCCCTGGTACAACTTGAAGCCATTTCCTCTTGAGCTGTTGCTTGTTGCCTGAGAGAAGAGACCAACTCCCTTCTGACTACAGCCTCCTTTCAGGTAGCTGTAGGGAGTCAGAAGCACCCTCCTGAGGCTCCTTTTCTCCAGCCTGAACACTCCCAGTCCCCTCAGCTGCTCCTTATCAGCCTTGTGTTTCAGTCTGGAGGAGCGTTAGCCTGTCTCTGCAAAACCCAGTGCATCCCAAGTGCCTTCCTGTCCTGGCATCCGCTGTTCCCCTGTCTTGGATTTCCTTCATTCACAAAAACCCAAACAGCCCCATATATCTGGCTCTGAATCCCTTGTTGAATCATGCAGGCATCAGCCACTCTTCTTCCTGACTCACGGATCCCAGTGTGCTGGGTGAGGGTCAAGATGAGAACAGCAATAAACATCCTGGGAAACCGAGCTTGCATCTCTTGGCATAGCTGGAGACTTTTTTTCCTTTTGGCTTTCAATCTTCTCTTAAGGAGCTGCTTTCTCATAAATATCCCATCCTTTAGCACAGTCTGAGCAGGAGAGGGGCTCCCGTCGGGGTCATCCTCTGCTCTGCTCTGCAGCAGCAAATGTAGAGTAGAGGTGAGAGCCAACCCTGAGTTCAGGGACTAGCCCACTGCCCCAGCAGAACTGTCCAGGTCAGGTGTGCATCCCTGCTTCAAGGGGTCAGGAGGAGGAAGGCTGCCTTCCTCCCCCTCAGCCCCTTGCTCTGAGCCGGGCATGGGATGCAGAGGCAGTGCTGGGTCCGTCCTCCTTAGCCTCTGGGTATCACACAGAGCCTGAGCATTTAGGCTTAGCTGTGCAGGGTTAGGGGGTGGGAGAGGTCTTGGGGGGCTGGGAGGAGCCAAAGCAGGAGCTCTGCAAGGCTGAGGATCTGCTCCTGGCAATTGGCCCAGCCTTGGGTTTAATTAACAGTGACTTAAAGGGTTGAAAGGTGGGAAGAGTGGCATCGCTCCTGGTGCTGCGTTGGTGGTGGGGAGGAGGAGGCAGAGGGGATGAGCCACAAATCATAATTGATTCATTTAGGGCAGTTTCTTGCCTGGACTGAATTGAAGGGACTGTAACTGGTGTGGCCTCCTCACTGCCTGTTGTTAGTGGAATGAAAATCCAGGGTTGCTCTGACTGGCTGGGGTCCTGGGAAGTATTTTTGGAGGGATTTGCCCACCCCTGTTCCACTCTGTGCTGCACTGTGGTGGTGACATAGCTGGGGACTTGCTGAAACACCCCAAAATTACACTTGGTTATAGGGCTAATTGGAGGCACATAGTCAAGTAAGGATGCAGCAGATAGGCATTGTGGTGGGCTGGTGGGCTCTCAGTGTCTGGCTGAGCCTGGGGCAATCATCCCACAATCCTTTTTGTAAACACTCTTCTGTTATCTTGCTGAGGAAGATCTGATCCTTCATATTTCTCACCCAGGCAGCCCAAGGGCTCCTGACAATGCACTCGTGAGAACCTGGGATAAAAAGTACACTCTGTGGCCCTTGGTCACAGTAGTGCCTGTAGAGTGGAGAAGTCCTTGGTGAAGAGCTGCCAGGCTGCACCAAGAGAGAAGCCCTTGCCCAAATGATTTATGTGATTAAGGGCTTGATTTTTAAACTTTCTTTTTTTTATTTCAATGCCTCAAGAGTTCCTGGCTGCCCCATAGGAGGTGTGAGGGACA
>JAOXXN010000120.1:1962204-2021482 GCA_026770055.1 Myrmophylax atrothorax
TACAGAGGACTTGGTGACATCCCTGCAGATCTGTGGGTACCCTGTGTGTGCCAGGGGGCCAGGGTGGGTTCCCCAAAGCTGGGTGGGCAGGCAATCCCTTCACAAGGGCACAGCCCAGGCCAGGGAACTCTGGGCATCCCTGGGTGACCTTGGCACATGCAGGTGTGCGGCACCATTAGTGTCCCCAGTCCTCTGCCTGTAGTGGACTGGCGGGAGCAGGGTCAGAGCCCGCCCCCCTCTCCATGGCAGCTGCTGCAGGGACACATCCAGCCCGGCCTGTTTACACCTCTCCGATGAGGAGCTGCTGCTGCTTCTGGCCAACATCATGTGTCAAACAGAAAATACCGAGGTGGGGGGAGTGTGCAAAGAAGGCTGATCTGTATGCAAGTGAGCAGGAGGGCTCTCCCCAGGCACCCGCTGGCATCGGGGCGGCTCCGGCGGAGGGCCGGGAGCCTCGAAGTGTCCCAGAGATGGGGGGAGGACAGTGCATGTGGTTGGAGAGATCCTCGGTGCGGGCTGAGACTGGGGTGGGGGCGTGGGAGAGAACGCAGGCAGGGGAACCCCCCGTACCCCTCAGTTTAGCCACTCACCTAGAAGCACCCGTGTGCTGGAAAGCCCTCTGCAGCCAGGGCCGGCGGGGGTGTGTGCTTCTGGCAGGGTGAGGGCTCCCCCATTGCCTTTGTTCCCTTCAGACCCACCCCTCGACTCTGATTTTCCTTTGCGGCAGCTCCCGTGCTTGCCAAAAGAACGCACTGGATGGAGCGAGGGAGCGAGCCGGGCGTGTTGCGCGTGTGTGTGCGCTTGTGTGCGCCTGTGTTGCCACTGACTTCATTAAAGCGAGCTGTCCCCGAGCTGCAGAGGCGCGGCAGCCTTTAATTTCGTAGCCCGGCTCCTGCGGGAAGCCGACGTCGCCTTACGCGCTCCTGCCCTGGCAGCGAGGGGCTGAGCATCCCTCGTGCCTGTCTGGGGGCTCTGCCCTCCATCCCTGCCCACTGCCCCGGGGAGCCAGCAGATGGGTGGTCGGGCTCCCGCAGGATACTGAAGATGGAGTCGGGAGGAAGGAGTTGGACACTTGGCTCCAACTAAGCTGGACCACGCTGCAACCTGTTCCCCCGGCCTCGGCTGCTGCGCTGGGTGCTGCACCGAATTGTCTTCCTTTGCGATGGGGTGGATGAAAGGACTTGGATCCCAGTCCTTTCTCTGCTTGATCTTTGCTTGCCTTGTAGCGGGGGGGGGGGGGTAAAAGGGGCTGGTTTGGGCTTGCAGGCAGAGTGGTGGGAAGGATGTGGCTGGGTTTAACCCCTTGCTTCGTGGTGGAAGGTGCTTAGGGACTGAGCCGCTGCGGCCTCTGTCGAGCACGAAGGAGGGCTTGCTGCCCTCCCTGCTGTCCGGGTGACCATTCTGGCGGGGCTAGAGGCAGCGGGGCTGCTCCCCAGGCCGTGCCGAAGGCACTGAGCCGGTGCCGTGCCTTGCCGCCTCTCATCCACGCGGGTCCCTGCTGCCCTGGAGGGATGCAGGAGAGACGGAGCTGAGCATTACCCGGAGAGGAGGAGTGGGTTGTGGTTGGGACTGCGCCCCGCAACCCCCTCCCTCTTCCCCCCCCCCTCCGCCGCCTCGGTGCTGCTGCTTTGGCTCACCTGTGTGTTTTCTTCCAGGATGGCTCGCTTTGGGGAGGCAGTGGCTGGCAGGCTGGGCTCTGGAGATGGGGGCTCCGACCAGAACCGGAGCCGGCAAGGAGCTCCTGCCCCTGCAGGTGGAAGCCCAGGAACCTTCAAGCAAACCAAAGCGCAGAGAGCCCGGACTATGGCTCTGTACAACCCCATTCCCGTCCGGCAGAACTGCTTCACTGTCAACAGATCGCTCTTCCTCTTTGGGGAAGAGAACATAGTCAGGAAATATGCCAAGAAGCTCATCGACTGGCCATATCCTTTCTGCGCCCCCTGTGAGCCCCCCCCTTGCTCCCCGGATTTGCCTTGGTGGCTGCCCAGGACACGTGCATGTGGCACTAACGACAGGTAAGGCGTGTGGAGTGGGGTGCCCCATCCCCTGGGGATGCTCTCCTCGCCCTGTTGCTGTTTCCTCTCCTGTTCTCTGGTCCGTGCCCGACAGGAGCTGAGCTATTTCTCCTTGCAGGGAGCCCCCCAGCCCCTCCTCAGGCTTGGATTTGTTAGCCCCGCTGTGCTGGTGAGGAGGGGTGCTCTGATCCCAGTTTAACCCTGCATGCTTTGGGATGCTCTGTGTGTGTGCCTGGGGAGGGGGTGGTGGTGTCATGGCCTTTCCTCTGTGCCTTGGTGCCTTGCTGGAGTTTTGTCACCCCACCCCACGTGGAGCCACCCATCCTGTTGGGGACAGCTCCCTGGGAGCCTATGAATCTCCAGCCCTGCTGGGTGGTGGCTGTGTCCCTCCTGTGTGTGCCGTCTTTGCTGCAGATTATGCCTGGCAGGGGCATGGCCATCCTCGCCCTGCAGCCCCCAGCCCCTCCCGGCAGCTCTGGGAACTGGTTGCCCCACTGCCTGCGGCAGAGGGAAGGATGTTGAAAACCTCTGTCTGTGCCCCGTGGCCCTTTTGAGGAGGCTGGCCCGTGGATCTGTGATTTTTATTCTAGGGTTCTCCCCTCCTAGGGCTGGGTGGAGGGTGCACATTTCCCCCCCTCCACCCCTCCTTCCCCTGCTCCTCCATCCTTTCATACACTCCCACGCACTTCTCTCTCCTCCCACCCTCCCCGTGGGTGCCCCCGGGAGCCTTGGCCAGTGCCCAGCACCGCAGCACTTAGTCCCTCATCAGCATGGGCTCAGTGCCCTGCTGCCCCCCACAACCCCTCCTGGGCATTGCCCCCATGGAAAAGCTGAGCCTGAAAACTTCAGCGTGGCCATGCTTTGGCTGTAGGACCCTCCCTGTGCCGTGTTCTGCAGCAGTGATTCTATGCAGCTCTTGCCTCTGCTGCTTTCACTCACCGCAACTTGTTGGTTGAGTTACTGGCTCTTCCAGCAGGCACAGGAGAGCTTTCCCTGGTGCCAGGCAGCAATGCCTTGGTTTCGTGCAACAGGTACCTTGGGGAAAGGCCTCTGGTAAGGCATAGGGGTGCAGGACACATCACCCACCCTGCTGAGCCTCAGTGGGGAACCATCCCTGTGCAGCTCAGACACATCAGGTCAAACCTCTGCAAAGCAGGAACTGGTCCTGGTTGGCGAGCCACAATGTCTCCAGGCTTGAGGGCATGACCTGGGTGTGAAAGACCGCCTTGGAGGGGCTGAATTTCTTGTGACTATTCCTGAATCTGCCCCTCCTGTCAGCGCCAGCTGGGTGGGTGGCTGCAGGAGTGTTGGTGTGGTGGTGAGGATGGGGACATGGCAGCTCAGCGTGGAGCCCCACAGGGCAGTGGCCTGACTGACTGTCTGCTTTTCCAGAATATGTCAAATTATTCATGTGCTTTTTCAGTGGGGTGTGGGAGGGCCCTCGCCCCTTCAGCTTTCGTTTAAAGCAAGAAGGAGCTGGGATGCTACTGCTGGCCTGGCACTCCTGGCGTGGGCTGGGGTCCCGTGCCGGTGTGATGTCTCATCTCTAGGCAGCCGCTGTCTCCTAGAGACTGGAGCTCCACCACCACGCAATAAAAACTCCCCAGCATTATCCTCTCCTGGAATTTGCAATGCATGAGGGAGATGGGCTCACTTTATATTTTTTTTTCAGAAGTAAGTGACATATTCCTGTGTGAGTGCTGGGAACAGGCGTGCTCCAGGCATGGGAGCTGAGCGTTCCTGCCTGTCCCCCACCTGGCTGCCATCTCTTTCCAAGAAACTCACCCACCCTGAAGTTCCTCTGCACCACAGGAGTTTTGAGGGCTTGGGAGTGGGCAAGGCCTTTTTGTGATGAGTTTTGGTTAGCTTGGTCAGGGAAGTTGTTCCCGTCCTTGTAGTTGTAGCCTGGCACAGGCAGCTGGTGTCTTTTGGTAGGGCTAGGAGAAACATATGAGCGCCTCAGCTGCCTGGCCTGGAGCCCATGGTGTTTCTCCTGGATAAGGGTACTTTGGGGAGGCAAATATTGGATCTTGGCCATGGTCAGTGAGAGCTGCTGGCCTTGGAAGGGTGACGGGCCAGTCCCTGTGTTGCGGGTTGGAGTGGGCACAGCACTGAGGAAAGCCATGAAAGCTGGAGCGGAGTGCAGGGGGGAGTGAAGGCTCTTCTTCATCCAGCTCCAGTTGACTAGGTAATAGGGCTAAAAATATCTGGTGATTCAGGCCTGGATATCTGCTGGGTAACTGTGTAATTATAACCAGCAGCCTCTGCAGTTTGGCTTCCCAGTGTAAATAGGGATGATGCATGGAGGGGAAGGAGGAGAAACACGAGCAACTGGGATTGGGATGCAACTCCGTGGGGAGGCAGGTCTTCGCTGAGTTCCTTGCTGGAAACCCAGTGCAGTACCTCCACTGGACCTGCTCTTTTAATCCATCCTGCCCAAAATGTGAGGCAGCTGCTGTTTTGCCTGTGGTACATCTCCTCTTCTCCTTGAGAAATACAGCCTCGTCCTGCCTACTCTCCTGCTGATGGCCAGGCCTTTCACCCTGATTTCATTTGTTTGGCTGCCTGGAAAGCTGCAATTCAGTTAGCACATGAGATAGGCTGCAGCTCATCTATATCTGCTCCGTTCCTCATCCGCCTAATCACATTTGACCTGGATAAGATCCCTCTCCCACCCCAGAAAGACCAGATGACATTGTGTGGCTCTGGCTGTGTCCCCAAGGACAGCATCTGGCTGCAGGCACACACACTGGCCACTGTACCTGCCCGTGGTTTGGCAGGGAAGAGGGATGTCCATCAGAAACTAGTTCCCTATGGTGAGGGATTTCTCCTATCTTGGCCTCTTTGACAACCAAATCTGGTGTTGGGCCGGCCAAGAGCAGCCCAAGTGCCTGCAGAGCCCCAGGGTGCATTCCTAGTCCAACTGTCACCGGGATTTTGCTTTGTGGGTTGCACACCCATACATGCCTGAATTGTTGTACTCACGATGACTCTCACTTTTACCTGACACTGTATGGGCAGTGCCCCTCAGGGACCCTGGTAGTGTCACTGCCCACCTTGCTAAGCATCTTCTGCATCTTTGCTTTTCCCCAGTCAACATTCTGACAAGTCTCACTTTCCCAGGGGAAGAGCTACACCATGTTATGCCATCCTTGCACAGCTCCATCCTTGTGCTCCCCAAGAACATGTATTTTTTTTTCCTCCCAGGCTGTTTTCTGTGCCCTTCATTCATCAGATTTTAGAAGGTGGGTTTTTTTTTTTTTGGGAGGGGCGAGTAGGTGTAATGGCAGGTCCATCTCTTTGACAGCGGGGAGAGCGAGGCTGCCTGTCAGATGGTGAATTTAAACAGAGGCAGCTGTTGTCATGGTGACACCAAGTTGCATCCTGTTGCTGTGGCAACCAAAGTTAAAAAACTGATGTTAAGGCAGGAAAATCACATGATGTAGTTCTTTTTTGTTTAAAAAAAATGGAAAAAAAAAGAAAAGGAGGAGGAGAGAAGAGAGATTTGATTTCCAGGGTGAGGTGGGGGAGAAGGAGACGCTTCTCTGTGGAGCTGTTTGCACGTGTCAGGCAGACCCCGCATCCCACATCCTGCATCCCTACGGGAGCAGCAACAGTGTGGGCAGCTCTGCCCTGTTGGACTCCTCTCTGTCACTACCTTTGTTTTAACCCCTGATGGAAACCAAACCACCACATTTTGGAGCTGTAAGCAACAACATCTCTGACTGCAGAGAGTGAGCACGTCCATGCAGTGGGATTGACACAAGCTGGATGCTCCCTGCCAGCTGTGCTCTCCTGAGCCTGTGTGTAACAGGCATGCAGGAGCTGACTTGTGTTTAAAGGGTTAGTGGGAGTACTTGGACATCACTTTGTGTCTATCCCAGCACATCACAGATGGGCTGGGAGTTATGGGTGACAGGACACAGGGATAGGGACAGCCATGAAGGGTCACAGCACTATGGATGCTTGAGGGCACTGGATAGTCTTCTTGGTGGGGAAAGATCCGCTTTGTCCTCAGGGACAAGCCAAGGAAATGTTGTGGGGCTGGGGAATCCCAGATTTGAATTAGAACCACTCAGAGGCTTTGCACTACTTGGCACTTTTGTTTTTTCCTGGAACCCAAAAACCTCTCTTGCTCAGAGATGTTGTGGCCTCCCCATCCCTGGAAGTGTTCAAGGCCAGGTTGGGTGGGGCCCTGAGCAACCTGGTCTAGTAGAAGGTGGTGTCCCTGCCCGTGGTAGGGGGTTGGAATGAGATGACGTTTAATGTCTCTTTCAATCCAAACCATTCTGTGATTCTATGAAAACAGCCTTGGAGAGGAGTTGCTCTCTTTCATGCTGGAATGTGGAGCTGAGAGGAGGAGGATTGGGACATCCTAGGGATGGGGATGTTGAAGAGGTGGGTCTTTTTCCTGTCTCACCATGTCAGTGTGGGGCAGGCAGCAGTGCTGGGGTTGGGGCCAGCAAATTGAAGTCCATGGGTGTAGAAGCTGAAGCTCCTTCTCACTGACACGTGGGGAGCAGGGAAAGCCCCTCAAGGTAGCAGGTCTTTGGGGAAGCCTGGGGAGAGGTGGAAAATGAAGATGTGAGTTTCTAGCAGATATTGGAGCTGAGCTGGATGATGCAGGCAGGGCAAGGCATTAGATTGCTCTTGCTCTTCTCACTGGCACTTGGAAGCAGGATTCCCCAAGGCCCACGTGACCTCACTCATCTGGCTCTTTTGGTCCTTCTCCACCTGCCTGCCCAGGAGCGGGGAGAAGGCACTGAGAAGTGGAGGGGATGGCATGGAGCTCTCCATATCTCCCATCTCTTGCCTACATGTGGGGAGAGATTTATCTCATACTCAGCCTCTTTAGGAAATTGCATCAATGTACTACTAGCTCCATAAATCCATCTTTGGGAATTGGAGCTGGGAACACTCCCTGCCTTAGCAAAACAGGTGTTTTGGGCAGGCTAGTTTGGGCTTGTGGCTGGGAAGGAAGGTCACAGCTGGAAGCAAGGATGTGCCAGTGTCTGAACATCTCCCTGACAGACCCACCAAGGTCCTCCAGCTCCACGGGTGGGGTTAGTGCCTACTCTAGGTGGTCTGGGTCACGGCTCAAGGGAGTGTCCATATGGCCTGGGGTCACTGTCCCTGCCTCAAAGGCACTAGGTGGGAAGCATGGAGCTGCAGGTGTGGTGTGCACAGGGATCGGCTGAGTTGCTAAGGAAACAAGTCAACGGTTCAGGGGAGAGAGCATTGGGTAAAGGAGATAAATCAATAAGAAAACCTATTTTTATCGGCTCTCTAATGATCCTCCAGGAGAAGCCAGATGAAGGAGGAGGAGGAGAAGGCTGGAGAGAGCTGGGCTTGTATTACTGGGCTTGGAGGGAGGCAGCGGCTACTCTGCATTTTGGGTGGCTGGAAGGTTGTGTAATTAGACATCTAATGTCAGAGAAAACAAAGCAGTCATAGAGCATTGTCTGGTGGGCTCCAGCCCTGAGCTGGGAGGATGTTTGCTTGGCAGACATGAAAAGTGGAGAAAAAAATATCCCTCATTTGAGCCAGATGTTCCTGTGGTCCCTTGGGAGGTTTTTCTTACCCCTGGTCTCTCAAAATCTGGCACAGCTGGAGCTATGGGATCTTGTTTCCACAGGGTTGATGTCTTGGAGCTCTCACACAGCTCTGGATGTGATAACCCAGGTTCGGTTCCTTGGAGAACTGGGTCAGTGGGGTTTGAAGAGTCACTTTTGGCAGAAACCTCATGGTTAGGTCAGTGCTTAGGGCAGCAATTGCCCTTTCAGACTCAGCCAGGTTGGATGGGGCTCTGAGCAACCTGGGCTAGTGAGAGGAGTCCCTGCCCGCAGCAGGGGAATTGGAATGGATGGTCTTTAAGGTCTCTTTTAAACTAAAACATTCCTTGATTCTATGGTATCTCCTTTACCGTGTGCCATGCACTTGCCAGAGGTGGAACAGGGATGTGGTTTGGTGCTGGCGCAGATGTGCACCATCCCTGTGCTTTTGAACTGGGTGTTGGAGCCCGCAAGGAAACACAGGAGTGAGCTGAGCCATTAGAGGTGGTCCTGAGCCCTCCCAGGCACTGCTGAGCAGGGCTCACACACTGCTGCCTTTGAAGAACTTGGGTTTTTCCCACCTGGGTGTTTCCCCCAAGGGGAATAGTGGCTGTGGTGGGGAGGAGGGCAGGATGCTTGGTGGGTTTAGCCGTGCTGGGGCAGACAGACAGACAGACTCACTGCGCAGTTCCCACACTTCTCATCTAGGCAAATGTGCCTGGTGCCTGGGGAGCTGGCTGCACCGCCCCGCTAACACGCTGTTTTTCTTTTAAGCTGGTGCTAATTGCTCACAGACTTTCAGGAAAATGATACAAAAAGATCCCAAATAGGCTGGTGGCTCAGGGCCAAGTGCCGCAGTCTGCCTGTCGCCCGAGTGTATGGCCAGAGGTGGAAAGCAGGGAGAGAACGTGGCTTTCACAGGAGACTTGTGGTAAAATTCCCACTTATGTTAAGCCCCAGAGGAAAACTTTTGGGGTCTGGCCCCCTCCCCAAGTACAGGAAGCTGCTCATGCTTCATGCCTGGCTGGCAGCATGGTGCAAGCAGGCAGCAGTCAGCTCTGCAGCATCTCTTTGGGTTTGCCTCTAACTTAGCGACCATTAATTTCACTGAGTGGCCTTTTAATGCCTTGGCTGAATTTTTCCTGGCTCTGTTTCCTACTGGGCTAAATACCTCCCAGCTCCTGTAGGCTTTCCTTAGCTGTCCCTCCTGGCTGGCTCTCTGGTGACCTGCTCTGATGCCCATCCCTGCTCCCACCTTGCTAGCATTGGTGCAGTGTCACTGCTGGCAGGGTCACTTGATGTTTTCCCATATTCCGTGCTTCTGGCCAGCCCTGGGATGCCTTCTCTTATCCATGGGTTCAGGCCGCTGGTTTAAAGCACTTCACTATAGTTAATGGCCAGAAGGCAAGGTTGCAAAAGGCCAATTTGCCCTTTTTCCTGGGGGTGATGTCATGGGCATTAAGCACCTCCTGGCCTAAGACTTGTGAACCTGAAGGGGCTGGGTCTGGAAAAGCCTGGTGTGATGTGGAAAGACTCAACCTGGGGGCTGTTATCTGTGCTGTCTTGGGATGATGTGAGTGTGGATGATTTCTTTATGGGCAAATCCATCCCTGGTGGGATCACATCCCCCTTCCACAGAGACAGGTTTTGGGAAGGTGGCAGTCCCTTCCCAGGGTGGCTGCTGCTGCCAGTGGTGACAGTAATAGAGCTGTGGGGTTTTTGGCATGGAGGGAGCAGAGCAGGGGTGTGCTGCCTGCTGATGAATTGCTCCACATTTTGTTATTGAGGACAACAGGTCTTTTATTGTGAAGATGTGGGAAAGATGGATGGGAAGTTGGAAAGGTATGGCCATCCTGTCACTTGGAAGTGCTTTGTTTTCAGGGCTCGGCAGTGGGCCAGGCAGGAGGAGGGAGCTCCATGTCCCTGCCTTGATTCCATGAATCAAAAGGCAGGAGGGACTGAGTTTGGGATGCTTTCCTGGGCATCAACCTGCCCTTTCCTTCCCCTCCCATTCAGGTCCTCATACACCAGCATCTGCTGCCTTTTGTCCTGGCTCAGGGTTGCTCCTGGAGAAGGATGTGTAAGATCTAGACACAACTGTAGGATTTAAGATGGTCTTAAGGCCATGTTGACAAGGTGCTCCTACCTCTTGGAGTCTTGCTGAGGTGTGGCTGAGCTGGGATGTCTCCATGGGGAGTTTCCACCCTGCCTGAACTGAAGCTCAGCCCCAGCTGCCACCAGTGTCTTGAGCTGTGAATGCTCAACCATGTGCTCTGCAGATTCCGGTGCTGCCTGAGCTCATCCTGCTGCCCATGGTGTGCTTGGCAATGGCACATCCACCTTGCCAGCACAGGGACGACTGAATCAGGCCAGATTCCCAGGACCTGCAAGGGATGCCTTGTCCTCTCTGGCAGTGCTGGTGGTCCCTCCCATGGGCATGCTTTAGGACCAGGACTTCTGATAGCCTGTGACACCTTCCCTCTCCAAGCCTCATCTCCTGTTCCTTTGTAAGGGAAAAGAGAAGAGAAGCAGCCCTGGTCAGGAACATGTCATGCCAGTAGAGCTTCCCTAATACTGCCAGGGACCATGCCAAACCCTTTTCCAGATGAAGCCCAGCCTGATCTGTCCCCCTTCAGACTTGTGTCTACTTCTGGGCTTCCACCAAGCAAGTTCTCAGCCCAACAAAGGCTGTTGGTTAATGCCACATGAACTTGGGAAGGAGGTGATGAGGCGAGGAAGGTCTTGGAGGCTCTCAGTTCTCTTGTCACCCATCACATTTTCAAGCAAGACAAAGGTGGGCTTCAACCACCTGCAGCAGGAGGTGAAAGCTGGGCTGTGTGTGTGTGTTCCAGTGGGGAAAGTGGTGGTGCTGTCTAATGAGCAGATGAAACAGGGTGGGCTGGAGCGCTGGGAATGTCATCCACCTTTTCTCTGTTCCTTAACTCCCCTCCACTCCCTTTGAGTACATGATCCTGGCGACCATCATTGCCAACTGCATCGTGCTGGCCCTTGAACAGCACCTCCCTGAGGATGACAAGACGCCCATGTCCCGGAGATTAGTAAGTACCCCATGTTCATCCCTCTCTGCCCTGCATTGGGTGGGCTGGTGGGCGAGCAGGGACATCAGCCAAGCAGAGCCACTCAATTGTACTGGGCAATTTGTTCTGTTTTCAGGGTAGTAGGGCAGGAGGTTTCCTCTGGGACCACCTCCTCCAGCCTTGCTGAGGCTGCTGTAACATATTCATTCTCTAAGGAAAGGGTTCTGGAAGGTTTAAGCCCCTTAAAAAGTGAGGTAGGGAAGGACTAGACAACCTTGAGTGGTTCATAGCCACCATCTTTTTTTTCCAAGGTTGATGCTGACTGAGGAAGGGCTAGGAAAACTCCCAAAGGAGAGGACAAGGCTGGGGAAGGTGGGATGAGACATGAGTTGGGTCAATGTGAAGTGCCTGGTTCTCTGTTTGCCCAGTCTCCCCCTCTCATTGCATCACTGATTTCCTTCTGGCAGGAGAAGACGGAGCCCTACTTCATTGGGATTTTCTGCTTTGAGGCTGGGATTAAGATTGTGGCTCTGGGGTTTGTTTTCCACAAGGGCTCGTACCTGCGCAACGGCTGGAACGTCATGGACTTCATCGTGGTCCTCAGCGGGTGAGTTGGGTGGCACAAGGCCGCTGGGGGCATTGGTTGGGCAGCAGAGCATGGGGGGCTTGTCCTGGTGGGGACATGAGCTCCAGGACATATGGGGCAGGGCTCTGGTTTACTGCTGTTGGTGGCAGTTCTTCCTTCCAACTGTCAGGGAAGAGAGGATGGTTTCCTATGCTGGAGGCTCTTGTGTAGGCTTTGCTGTGGGCAGCTGGGAGTGGGACACGGTTCCTCGTCAGGTGAGGAGGACTGGCTCTGAGGGCACCATGTCTAGATTTCCTCAGTTGATGTCCTAACATCTGTCACCCATCTGTACTTAGTGTGAGGTGAGGATGAGGAGAATGGCCTGATAAGCAACTGGATGTGGTCTGTTTTGCTCAGACCACATGTGGAGGGAGGAAATCTCTTCACATTTTGCCTTGTGGAGCGCTTTCCAGGTGTGGCCTGGAGCTGGGAGTTTGGGAATGAGGTCTGAGCAGGGTCATGTTCCAGGTGATGCCTGTTCAGCATTCCAGCATGCAGCAGTGATGCTGGGGGTGGTAGCACACGGAGCTTCATGGGTGCTGCTTGAGTGTCACTGCTGGTGTCACCTGCCAGGGACATGGCCCAGATTTGACTCCTGCTTGCAGTGTGTTGGGCTGTGCTGGTGACAGAAATGAGCAGAGCTCTTTGGGCTTGTATTAGCTAACAGTGGTAATTGCCTGGAGCAAAAGCCCTCCAGGGTGACTCCCCTTGCTGTGTGGAGGGCAGGTGAGTGCCTGCAGCCATGGAGGGGCTCCAGGGAAGCAGTGCCTGGATTGTACCTATTTCTTTTTGCATGCTGGTGGAAACATCACATTCAGAGTGGCTGGTTTGATGTGTACAAACAGATGGTGCCTGTGCATCTCTGAGTACTTCATGAGCTTTGCTGGGTGCAGGGCAGCTGTGAGGGTGTGTGGGAAACTGAGGCATAGGAGCCAGGTGAGATGCATGGAGTCTCCACAGAGATGCTTGCTGCACAGTCCTGTCTCTTGGCTTGCAATGTGGTGGCACCACATGGGATGTGACACCCATTTGGGTGTTCAGAGGAGGAAGTGGGATGCTGAGCCTGATGCTGGCAGTGGTGTGGTGATGAGTGCTGCTCGTCCACTGTGGAGAGGTGCAGGTTGAGACTGTGCTTGAGAGGAGTCTTAAGGAGAACATGGTCAGGAACATTTTGACTCACTTGGTCCAAGGGGGACCTTGGTGGCCTTGCTGGGGTGTGGGACCATGTCTGCTTGAGAAGGTGGGGTGTGCTGGTGGTGGGGTGATGCTTCTGGTGGGCAGCAGAGAAGCTGCCTGTGGGCAGTGCAGCTGTTGCACAGGATGCTGCTGTTCTGCATCTGCAAAGTGATTCATGGGGAGGACTCCATGGCTCCTGGGCTGGGCAAAGCTGCTCAAATCCCTGGTCACACCTTTGGAGACAGCACAGGACACATGTCATCCCTGGTGGCAACAGGAGGGGCTTGTCTTCACTGTGCAACTGCAGTGCTCGGCTGAGTGCACAGGAAGTGCCTGGATGGCTGGGAAATGCCCATTGGCCATCTCTGGGCATTCTTTGGGGCGTGGGCCAAGGGTAAGCACTGGACTGGGAAGGAGGGGGATGGCTGTGGACCTGTCCCTGCCCTCCCGGTGGCTCTGCACGAGCTGACTGTAACCGAGCTGGTGCTGAGTCAGCGCTTGGCAATTACTCACTTGCAAAAGCCTCGCCAGCTCCTTTCAGTGCTGTGCTGGGCCAGGCGCTGTGCCAGGGAATCAATTGTCCATGAAGGGCTGTGAGCTCCACACCAGCCACCCTGACAGGAGGTACCTGGGTCCCCCTGGCACTGCTGGTTATGGTCTGCACCATTACCCCCTTGTATCCTGGTGGTATTACTTCAGCAGAATGGAACCCTCCCCAAGAAACGCCTGGTTAACTGCTGGCTTTGTTCCAGCAGTGCTGGTGCCCGCTGGTGTGGCCTCACTGACCTTTTGGGGCAAAATCTGTTCTATGATGGGTGGAGGAGGCAGCATACAGATTTTGATCCTGGACTGGTTTTGGGGAGGATGGAGTCACAGGTATCAGCTGGACCAGGTCATGGACTCCTCTGTGCTGTTCAGTTCTTGCTTTTGCCATTTGGTACCGACAAAGCTGCTGTTCCTTGGTGCCATGGTTGCACCTCCCTTGCAAGAAACTCTTGCCTGTTTAATCTGCTGAATTATTGGCAAATTTCTGCAGCAAATAATCCTTGGCTGGCAAATGACTTGCAAACAGCTTGTGGGAGAAGATTTGCACTTGGCGGTTCGTTCTGTGTCGGTTGCGTAAGGCGGGTGGTGAAGCCTGCACTGGGGGACGTGTGCGGGCGACCGGTGGGTTCGAGATCATCTCTGCAGACTAAAACTTTCCACTTGATGAGTATGTGAGTGTCTGGACAGAGATTTGTGGGAAGTACTTCTCTGGGATCTTGTTGTCACTTATCAAGAGGCAGTGGTGTGGTGGAGGGGATGTTGTGAGCACTAGAAGTGTAGGGTAGCACTTGCCTCAGGTTGTGCTGACTTGTTTGGGATGCTGGTACATCCCATGATGATGGACCAGAGAAGATATCTGTGTAAGCAGACCCTGCCCCAAGTTCCATCCCACAGGGCCCCAGCATCAAGCTTGCTGGCCCTTGTCCTTCTGAGTGTGATGCAGGATATTCCTTTTCCTTTCTGGACTTATTTTTTGCCATGTATCTGATGGGAGAGGTCCTTAATGCAGGTGGCATCATGGTCCCAAACACCACATTAGGATTTCCATGAGCAGTGGGATTTTCTGCATGCTCTTCCTGGTGTAAATTGGCCTAACGAGGGGCTCCTCCTCTGAGCAGCCTCCTGGGACTCTGTGCAGGAATGGATGGCCCTGACTAGGGTTCAACTGGTGTTTGCTTCTTGTGTCCATAAATCCAGCTTTTTTCATCTCAGTGGAAATTGACGCCCACCTTAAAGCTCCCTGATGCTAAAGCTTCCACTGGGGAACTAATAGTCACATTTGTAAACCTGCTCTGTTTATAACCTGTGGTTTCCAAATCTTCATCGCTGCCTGAAAAAACAGCCTGTTCTCCCCCAGCTAAAAATAATTTTATCTGAAAGTGCGCATAAAATGCCGTTACTAGTTCTGAGGCAGAGCCAGGGAGGGGAACATGTGTGTTTCCCTGGGGTTTGGGGATGCTCATCTTGTCAGTGCATGGACCAGAGCTGGACAAGTGCTGAAACTGGACTTGAGACCTGCTTGATGCAGTGTGACCTGGACCGAAAAAGGAGAAAATGGGTCAGAAAAAGCAGCGGGAGGTTGATGACCTCTTAATTGGTGGTTCTGAGAGGGTGAGGTTGAAGGAGCTTCAGCCATCAGCAACTGGAGCATTAGCTCCATGCTCCCGGAGTGCCACTAGGAATAGAGAACAAGGACCCTGCAGCTGCTTGCTTTGTCCTACACCATATTTGAAGGCGCTCGTGGAATAAGAAGGGTTAAACTCCCTCTGCAAATATGCAGGTGGGTGTGTGCTTCACACACTCCAGTGCCTGAGCGTGTCACACCATTGGCTTTTTTTTATAGCAGTAATACAATAACACGTGAGAGGTGAAGGAGTGGGGGAACGCTGCTAACAATGGGAAAAAAAGCAAAATGGGAATCAAAAGGCCCTTGTGAAGTTGTGCTGCTTGGGAGCTGGGGAAGCAGCTGCTGTAAAAGCAGGATAAATACACTGGGGTCACTAAAAGGAAGAGCTGGCGTCAGGGTTTTTCGGAGGGTTTAATAACAACCACTACACCTGGGTGCCTTTTGTGAAGCCCTTGGGCATGGTGGTTTTCATTAAAGTATTTTGTGGGGTGGAGCGTGGCCAAGGAAAAGCAGGACTGAAAGATTGCTGGCGGTGCTTGCCATGCCCTTCACAAACCTGTAGCCAACCGGATGGGCACCAGCCTGTGCTGGAGGAGGAAAGCTTGGCTCTCCCAAGTCCTGTCCCAAAAACCGTGAGCCCAGCCCTTCCCTCTGACCTCCCAGGGAAATCCTGTACGCACGTGTGTCCTGATATCCTGCTGGGGCTGGTGCAAAGCAGGACAGAGTGATTCCAAGGAGGTTGCTTCCTGATGTGCTGCAAGGTTGCAGTGTGAGCCCAGGAATGAGTAGGGTGGTTTTGCTCCTTGTGGTGCTGCCTGGATTTTGAGATGACTGTCCTGGAAAGTTCCTTTCCACAGGTCCCCCTGAGCTCCCCCATGGCAGAGGCAGAGATGCCTTGCCTTCTGGTATTTAGTGCACCTCGTGCAAGTTCTATATGTTCGGGTGGCCTTTTTGATAATGGAATTCCAGAGCTGGAAGGGGAACAGGAGCTGGCAGCAGCTCTGTCTGGGAATGTTTATGTGCTGCATCCCCTTATGGTTTGGGGTGCTGGCCCCCAGCAGTGTGCCTGGCACACCATGCCTGTGTGAGAGCACACACTTGCCACATCTGGGCTTGGAACAGGCTCTTCCCCCAGCGCCCACACCTGTGTTCTCCTGACTGAGGGAGTAAAGTGCACCTACAGGCAAGGAAGCTTGGGGGAGTGGATATGAGGCTTGGACAACAAGCACTAAATCAGAGTACGAGTGCAGCATCCTGAAAGGGTTATCCTGCTGGGATGTGAACCATTGCAGAGTGTTGTCCCATAGGATAAAGAAGTAAAGAGACAACTCTCCATCCAAAAGCTCAGCAATGATTTGATCACACCAGATAAGACCTTTTTCCTCCTTTCCTTTCATTAATGTTGCCAGTCTCCAACCTGATGCCTGCCCCATCTCCCACCCCTTTCCCAGCTCTTTCCTTCCAGGACAATTAGTAAAGTGTTTTGTCTTTTGTTTGGATGAATAATTAACTTCCCAGCCTTGTGAATGTTTCATGTGCCATGTGCCATATGCCATGGTGGTGGGATGTGCCTGATATTGGCACCTTGTACAAAGGGCAGCATCGTTTCCCCTGCCCAGTGAGGGGAGAGGGTGGGTGATGACAGAAAAGGCTTCACATTGCTGGAGACAGTTGGTGGGGGGACCCCTGAGCAGGCATAACTATGGCTCTGGATTTGGGGGAAATGGGCATCCTGCCATCCCTCAGTGCAGGATCTGTCCCACGTGCTGCTCACTTGCTTTGCTCCTTCCTTCCCAGCTTCTCTTCCCCAGTGGTTGGTTTCCCGCAGCCGCAGAATGAGTCAGTGCCTCCCACGTGGCTGCTGGTCCCTGAGGGCATTGCCTCCCCTCCCATCCCGTGCAATCCCCTTCTGCACCTCGACATCCTTTCAGAGCTCCTGGTCTGGGGTGAAGCTCTTCTTCCTCCTCCTGTGAGGGTAAAACCTTGGGCAAAGTCCCCATGCACCATTTCTTTGCGCTGCACAGACCTTGCTCTGGAAGAGGAGTTGGAGGGTAGAAGCCTGGCTTGAGTGAAAGGACAGTGGGTTATTTCCACCACATCCTTACGTGCAGAGCTGATGGATGTCTCTGGGATCTTGGCCCCCTCCTTTGGCATGAGTTCAGACAGGTCCTGCTGTGGTACACACTTGCCTGTACTATATCTCTCTTGCAGGACCAGCTCCCCTGCCTCCTGTCAATGACTTTAGGTTCCCACCAGGTCCTGTGTGTGCAAATGCAGTTTTACCAGCATCACCATCTCTCTGCCAAATCCTCTGTCTGCTAAGAGGCAGCACAGGGACTGGAGGCAAGAGAGAGGCAGCTCACTGGATCCAGAACAGAATACTCCCTCATGCACTAAACCTGTGAGCTTCTCCAGGAAGAGGTGGTCTTGGGGGATTATTTCATTCCTGACATCAAAGGCTGGTGAAGGCAGATTTTGTCATTCAATCCCATCACACCTTGCTGGGTGTTGCTAGTGCCCAGTTTAGGGCTCTGGAAGCTGCTGGGAAGGGTGGGAGCAGCAGCTTTGCAGCACTTTTGTGTCATGGCCCCAAAACCTAGTAAGAGCAAGTTGAGGTGATGGAGGCTTTGACGTTGCTCTGAACTGTGCTAAGGGCAGGACTTGGCCCTGGTATCCCTGTTCCTTGGTGTCCCCAAAGCAGAATCACTGCACTCTGCTGGGTCATCCTCAGAGTGAGTGACTTGATCCCACTGGTCCTGCCTTGAGCCAGATTTGGACCCAAGAGCCTTGAGTACATGCTGCTATGTGTGGTGCTGTCTGCAGAGGGGAGAGGGATTGATTCACTCTCAGAACAGGGCAAGAATGGGGTAAATTCATCAGGAAACTTAACTTTCCACAAGCTATTTGACCAGTGTATTAATTATGAAGTAGTCTCCCCTGTAGATTCAGGTGGCAGTGCAAGCCTTCAGGGGCCTTTCCACTTAATTATAAATATTAATTTGTATGCCAGCCAGCCAGCCAGCACCCTCCCTGCCCCAGATTTTGGGCTGACATTAGTCTGTCTCAGCCGATCCCTCTCTCCACCCAGCACACCTTTTGCTGGGACAGCTTGTCTGCATATGCCTCAGCAGTGATCCCCAAGGGAAAAGGTTGAGGGTTGCTCAGTTTGGGGTAGGGGGATGAATCGAGAGTCAATTTGATCGTTTGGGGTTCAGCTTTTGCTTGGGGTCCCCAGTTTGAAGCCCTTTTCAGCATGGCCTGAGCTCTGTGTGCTGTCCCGAGGGCTGCTGGTGGGATGGGATGATGGGAATGGGAGTCCAGCAATGCACATCCCCTGGAACAGGCAGAGGAGGTACGATGGGTGCTGTAGTGTGGGATAGTGCATGAGCTCGGTGCCGACTCTGTACTTTGTGTGGGCAGGGTCATTGAGCATCATTCACAGTTTATTCTGTGCAGTCCCAAAGAGCAGGGAATAATTTAAAACTTGATTATTCTCTTTTTTCCGCCCCCTTTTTTTACACCCCTGGGTAAAGAAATCCTTAGGTGCAGGTCTTCATTTAAAGATGAGGGTGTGTGTTCTGTTCAGTTTCTGGGAGCTGGAGCAGTGTCAAGGATTGAGCATTGCTCCACCAGCAGCCAGCCCCAAAGCCTGCAGGTGTATCAGCCCCAGTGGGAGCCTTGAAATAAATAAAATAAAATAATCATCTTGGTTGCAAACACAAAGCATTGGATTATTTTTTGGTTTTTTGCCCCGAAAGCATGTTTTTGTCTGCCGATGATTGCTCACTATTCAATTATACTTTGGGGGATTAACATATATTTACCATCCTGCCTTGTCTCTCATTTGCATGCTTCCAAATGCTCCTCTCTGCTCTTTTCTCCACCTGAAGTTTCTCTTCCCCCTTTTCTCTGAAGAAGTAAAACTAACCCCTTTGCCTGGGTGACCTATAAAAACGCCTTCACTTTTTTTTTCCCCCTTCTTTTTTCCTCCAGTACATATGATGAAAAGTATGAGATCACTGGGATTTTTTTAGCCCAAATCTGGCAGCTTTTTTCAAATAACTTGGAGGGTGAGATGTAATTTTAGTTTGGGTCCTTGCCTAAAAATAAAGAATAATTATTAGCACATCAGACGTGGATATTGTAAGTGATCGAAAAGGGTTTAAATTGTTCTACAGATACCGGAGCTGCCTCCCTGTATCAGCATAAAGGTCTGTCGCAGCCTGAGTCCCATCTCTGGGCTGTACATCCTCAGGAGCTGTAAGAAACTTTAATCAGAGATGGAGCTGGATGATACAGTTAAAAAAATTAATAGCAGGCATGATTAGAGAGTTAATAAGCAATTGACAGGTGCAATGCTGAAGTTTGAAGCAGCAAGGTGTGTTCTGAGTGTTGTATTCATTATTAGCAGTAATGTGATGGTGGTGTCTGTGTGTACCAGCAAAGCCAGGTTACTGGAGAGAGGTTGTGTCTGTTACTTAGAGCCCCAGCAGGGTTTGGGAAAAGCAGACAGCAGCCAGGCTTGTATGCCTGGAAGCTTGGTTAGCTTTGTCCAGCTACTTTAACAGGTCTAAAGGTGTTCCCAGGGCTGCTCAGACCCTGCTCAGAGGCTCTGGGATGGGTGGGCTTGCTGGGAGAGGCTCTGGCAGTGTGTGCTCCCAGTGTGTCCGCTGTCATCGGGAGTCATGGCTGTGCCTGCAAAAGGATGTGCAGGCACCTATTTCATAGTGGTGGGTCATCGATCAGGGGACAGGTCTGAGTGCAACCGCCTCACTCTGGTGATCTGTCCAAACCTCCTCCCAAAAGAGCTTGTGATGTCCCTTGTCCCCCAGCAAGGACAAGGAGCATGTCACCTTGCCACAGAGGAGTCCCATTCTTAGCAGCTAATTTAGAGCGCTGGGAAGTAGTGCCCTGGAATTGCCTGAACTTTGCCTGGAGCGCGACGGCTCTGGAGCCCTTCAAACAAATCTGGGTTAGAGGAGGATTTTGCAGCCAGGGTGCTCTCAGGTGCTGCTCCTGCCTCGGGGAGGGGATGTCTGGTGGGCCTGAGAGAGGTGTTGGTTCCACCTCCATCACTCCATCCAGCTGAGTAGGACCACGGCTTGCACTGATCTGTGGTGAGAGGAGAGAGCTGTCAATCCCAATCCTGCTCTGCTGCCAGGAGCCTTCCAGCTGGGATTGCATTGGCAAGGCCTCAGGAGAAGGGCTGGAGCCAATGTCCAGCTAATGTCCAGCCCAGGAGCATCCCTGGCTTCCTGGAGAGGCTCAGTCCTGGCTGGAGTCAGAGCAGGGGCTGCACATGCCCCTTGGGGAGGCTGGTGGCGTACCAGGTGTTGGGACATGAGGAGCAAAAGCTGAAGGAGGGTCTTGGGGTCTCCAGCATGATGTTGGCACAATGTGTTCTCTATGCTGGCATTTTGAGGAGGGTTACACTGTTCTTCCTGGCAGGTTGTGTGAAAGGGATAAAAGTGCCGGTGCTCTTCTCTTCCCTTGTGCTGCTGAGTGGCTGTGCTTTATCATACTTATTGATTTTGATCTTACAACCAATTTAACAGTGCAGTTCTCCCCAGCCCCTGGGTGCTCCTGAATTAATTAAGTCCCTTTTCTTCTCTCCCATCAGCCCTGTGGGTAGCAGGGGCTGGTTACGGGCTGGGGTATGGAGACTGTGTTGAAGGGGCTTCGGACAAAGGGAAAGTCCTGTGAGAGGTAAAAGATCCTTGTATATATTGGGGATTAGTAGTGTGATAAACAGAGCTGTGGGTGATACTTCCCAACTGCTGCTGGGGCCAGGCTTTGCAGTGGCCTCCTTGTACTGGGGCAGGGAGAAAGAGGAGACAGAAAAGGAGCTGAAGCAACCTGGTTTGCAAATGTGAGAGTGTTTCTGCTGCCAGGGTATCCTAGGAAACCCAGCCGCCTTTCTGGAGGGACAGGTTGGTACCTGCCGTACCTCGGGGAGAGAGGGAGAGAAAGAGTGCTAATTGCTCAGCGCGCCAGAGAGCTGCTCTGGCCTGTAATTAGATGAATTAGTGGAACAATGACCCAATTTCCCTCGGTTTTTGGATTGCTGCAAACAACCCTGAGGTTGCTGCCTCCCTCTGTCCCGTTCTCCTCCCCATCCCCTCCTCTCCCATCCCTTGCTGCTCTACTGCATCTTCCCTCCTCCTCCTCCTCGCCCAGCACCTGGGGAACAAACCTGGATGGGAGAGGGTTCTGCCAGCATCCCTAAGCCACAGCATCTATTTTCCCAGAGTAGGTACAGGGGCCCTGAGTGTTTCCACTGCTGAACTCTGTATGCACCAGCCCCCTCCTGCCCCAATTTGTTTTCTGGAGATGGGCTTGAAAAAAATCTTTTTGTTTTAAAAGAAAACCTCTGGAGTCCTTCCTTTGCCTGCCGGTTGCCTTCCAAGGTCATCAAACTTTCATTACTATAGATTTTTGAATGTATGTGAGGTTCTCTGCTCCTTCTCAGCAATCCCAGAGGTGGGAATCTAAAGAAGCTCCATGTGTGGAAAAAGCCAGAGCAGCTAATGGCTGGAGGTGCTGCCAGGGTAACATGGGTGACCATCAGGGGAGTGACCCACATTTCTAGGGCACCATCTCTGGTCCATGTGCCACCTGCCAGGAAGGGAAGTTATTCCCATGCAGCCAGGATGAGCATGATGTTGGCAGTGTTGAGACCCCAGAGTGTAATTGCATGGCATGGGTGATGTGGGGCTGTTCCCAGGCCATCCTGGCATGCAGGGGGCATCAGTGAGGGGCTGTTGGAACTGAGGGGGCCCCCAAGTGTCTTTAGCTCATCACAGTAGCCCATAAGCTTTGGTGCCAGCAACAAATGGGTCTGGCTGGCATGTAGGTCTCTGAGAGGTGTTGAATCTCTGTACCTACTCAGGCACGTAGTCTTCCTCAAGGCTTCCCCCAGCCTACTGTGAGGACATGGCTTTTGGCACTGAGGTGACCAAGGGTTTTGCCTGGGATAACTCTGCTCTCTCCCTGTCTGCCTGCAGCATCCTCGCCACTGCTGGGACACACTTCAACACCCACGTGGACCTGCGGACGCTGCGGGCTGTGCGGGTGCTCAGACCTCTGAAGCTTGTCTCGGGCATTCCCAGTAAGTTGGATGCTCCTGGTCCTCCTCCCATGGTGTCTGCATGCATCTCCGATGTCCTTCAAAGCGAGAGGGGGCCTTGTGCCACCTTGGAGGGTGAAATCAGGGGAGGGGGGACAAACTTCCTGATGTAGTGGGAACTCCAGGGTGGCAGCATTTGGTGTCCCTGTGTGGCATTGCCCCTTGCCCAGCCCTCTCTGTGCTGGCACAAGGCTGGGCTTGGCAGAGCCCACTGGCAGCTCTGCTTCCCTGGCCAGAAGGCAGTGGGTGGATCCTTTCAGGACTGGGGTTTATTCAGGGGAGGTTTCTCTTTTTTTTTGTTGCAAGATTTCATCTGTTGGCACAGGGATAAATAAAGAAACTAGGCTACTGCTGGCTCCAGTCTTCCCATCCCTCCTGCCCTGGGCATCAGCAGGGCAATGTGCTGGATCCATGGCTTGTGGGCAGTGAGGAGGATGGAGCTGCTGTAGTCATGTCCCACCAAATCCAGGTGGGACAAGGACAGGCAGGACACTAGAGTGGAGGCCAGCTCCAGAAACAACCCATCCTGTAGCCCTGCTCTGCAGCCTGGCCCTCCTTCCCCTGGGGTGGTTCTTTCCCCCATGGTCATCCTGCCCAAAGGGATCCTCCAGGCTGTGCTGGCCTCTTGCATCTCTCTATGGATAACTGTCTGTCCTCTCTGTTCACTGTTCTTTTTACATTCCCAAATGTGAGATGGATGTGCTTCAGGTAGGGGATTTGCATCACTGTTCTGAGCTGTGCCCTTTCTTTCCTCTTCCAGGCTTGCAGATTGTCCTGAAATCCATCATGAAGGCCATGGTGCCTCTTCTCCAGATTGGCTTGCTGCTGTTTTTTGCTATTCTCATGTTTGCCATCATCGGCCTGGAGTTCTACAGTGGGAAGCTGCACCGAGCCTGCTACACAAACAATTCAGGTGGGAAGAAGGGCTCTGCACCCACTTTGCATCCCGTGGGTGGAAAAAAGCTGGGATGAGCTGTATCCTACCTCTCCCTTACTTCTGCCTTCTTTGACTCTCTGTTGTGTGCTCACAGGTGAACTAGAGGAACTGGACCCTCCCCATCCATGTGGGGTGCAGGGGTGCCCCCCGGGCTACGAGTGCCGGGAGTGGATCGGTCCCAATGATGGGATCACGCAGTTCGACAACATCCTCTTTGCTGTGTTGACCGTCTTCCAGTGCATCACCATGGAAGGGTGGACCACAGTCCTGTACAACGTGAGTACAGCTGCTCTGGGGTCTCTTTTGGGCAGCTGGACATGGGGATGGGGAGCTGGAGACAGTGTTTCTGTGTACTGGAAACTCATAAGATCCTGAGTTTCCTTTGTGATGGAAATGGAATTGGTGCTTCCCATTTGGGCAGGAGGTGTGGGAGAGAGGTATATGTTATATTCCTCCAAAGGGTGCTCTAATGGCTTGATCCCCATCTCTTGGTTGTGCAGCCCATTGTACAGAGCAAAACCTCGTGAGCATGGGCTGCAGCCATCCCATGCTTGAGGGCTGTCCCTGGGGAGGCATCCTTCCTTCTCTCCTGCTCCTCCTATGTTCCCTAGGGCAGCTCTGTGAGAATGGACATGTTTCCTGGGCACTGTATATCTGCTCTCCTTGTACACCAGGCGGCAGATGTGTCTGCATCCCCATGGTGGCCTGGGAAAGCCCTGGATCTAGGCTTGGACCCCTGCCCTGGGGCAGGGGCGGCATTGCAGTGTCTGACAGGGAACTGGGATGTTTGATATTTGTGCTGAGGGAGCAGAGAATAGCTGGTCTGGATTCTTCTGTTTTGCAGCTGTTTGAAGCTGCTGATGCCCAAACCCTTGGGGTGCCCAGAATAAAACTTGGGGGCAAAGCTGGAAGCAGGAAAAAAAGCTCCAGGCGATCACAAAGTACAACATTGCTGTGGGCGATTGGCCATATAAGTATGTTTGAGTTTGTGGGCTTGAAGCAACCGTGCCTGTTCTGTTCCCAGCCTAATTTCAGCACCAATTTTGGCGTCATTGCACCGGGAATGTTTTTATACCCTGGTTCCCATAACACCCAGAGTTTTGTGAAGTGGCATTGCTCTGCGGGAGACAAATTGGATGGCATGTGATGGGGGAAACATGGTTTGGTAGTGACTCTGTCATCAAAGGCTGTTTTTTAACCCCAGGACAAGGTACCAGGCTGCCAGTGTTGGGACACCTCCTCCCACTTAGTCCATTGTGGGGTACTTCTTGGGGTGCAGCATGGTGTGTGTGGACAGATGGATTGTGAAACCTAGACTGGAGTAGGAAGTGGAGAGTTCATGGTAAGGGCTTGACCTTACCATGAGGATTTGGTTTTCCTCTTCCTAAAGGAGATGGTGGTGTCAGGATCTCACTGCTTCAGTGGGGGAATTAAGCAGGATTGAACTACCTGAGTGTTCAGACCAAAACAAGTCGATTTCTTGTCTGCTTCTGTTGTATCAATGGGATTAGAGACTTAACTACAGCACCTCTTGCCCAGGAATAACTGAGTAGAGCAGGGAAGGTGATTTTCCAGTGCCCTGGGCAGCTGCTGCCTGCTCCAAGTGCTGTATGCAGCCTGTGTGTGCCTGTGACCAGTGCCAGTAACCTGCCCTGCACCTTGTTCTTGTGTTAATGGCTGTGTCTCTGCAAAATTGCTTCTATCAGTGCTCTCCATGTCCCTTCCTTCCCATCCTTTGGTGCCTGCAGCAATTAGCAGCAGTGCACCTTGTGCTAGAGCCCCAGTGGCCGTGTGTGAGGAGATTGTAAACTACAGAGGCAGACAATTTATGATCTGATCAGCTCTGAGGGTTTGTTTAAGTCTGGTCTCCTGTTGCTTGGGATGTCCTTGCTTGGAATGCCCCATTCACTGTCTGGGATTTTTTGATTCATCAGCTGGGTCTTATAGGAGGGTAAGGATGGGAGATGCTGCTGGGAGCACTGAAAACTGTGCTCCACAGGACCTACCCTACAGGATCCCCCACAACAGCTGATAAATTGTGGTCTCCCAGGGGCCCCTGGGGCAGCCACAGCCCTTGTATCCAAATAACCTTCCCAGCACCAGTTGCAATGCCAGGTAAACATGCTCTGTCACCGTGTTCCTGATGGCCAGGACCATAAATAAGGTGCCTCCCTTTCCCGCTCCTCTGCAAAGAACCAGCTATTACTGACCTATAATGGAAAGGATTAGGGACCTTCTTTGGCTTATAATTGAATGAGGATTTGGGCCGTGGTAAGGTAAAATGCTGATTCATTTTGGGGGCTGGCAAGAGATGATGTCCCTGGCACTGCTGAGCTGCACCTCCTGCCCTCCCCAGGGACATAGACTGTCTCTCAGGGTTCCTCAAGGTGCAGAGGTTACAGGTGCTCGGTCCTTTTGGTGCTTGGAGAAAGAAAAATTGATTCCTGCCTTTTTTTTTTTTTTTAATAAAAAATGAGGGATGGCCGTGGGGGGATGCGGTGCCTGGGGGATGCAGGAGGAGGTCTGGGAAGACACAGAGATGCTCTGCCATCACCTTTGTCACTTGGAGCAGCAAACTAGAGCAGGCTCCTGCTGCTAACCAAGCATAGACCTTGCCCAGCACGTGCTCCAGGTTTGGGGGACTCTACTTTCCCACTGGAGTAAAGCGGTGGGAGGCTGCGTCCTTGCGGATTAACACTGCAGGGGAGAGTGAGATGGCAGGAAAACCACTTTAGCAATCTCTCACAGAAATTGCTTACTATAGTATTCCCCTGTGTAACTGTATCATGATTTTAAGATCCATTTTTCCACAATTTTACCGGGTCTAGAAGCGTAGCTCCCGGAATTTGTAGACAACATCACGAAAAGCTAATCAGCTTTTCCACGTGTGTTATCTCATCTAAGTGTTTGCTTTTTGCCTTCTTTTCATCAGCCTTGCCTTTGTGAAGGTAGAAATCACAATATGGGTTAAAAATAAAAGAAAAAGCCTCAAATTGTGGGGTGTTATACCTTTTCCAGTTCCCATCACTGGGAGCCTGGGGGACTTTGATTTCTTTTAGAGAGGGGAGTTTTGGCTTTGTGGCTGTCTCTGTGATCTGAAACAGGGTCTAAGGAGTATTTGGCTTTTCTACTTATACCCTTTCCTGAGCTGGCTTGAGACCAAACCTGATTTCTGTAGGGACCAGAGGGAAATACAGTGCTGGCAAAGAGGCTCACTGTTCTACTTCTCTGCCCCTGCAGCCATGCTGGCATGGGGCAAGGGCTGGGCTGCAGTTTTGTCATTAATTGGTGATGCTGGTAGCTGGGGGGGTGGTGGGGCTGGTGAGGGGATGTCAGTATGTGCCATGAGGGCTGGCCAGATGTGACACAGGCACCTTGGTAATGCTGGTGGCTTCAGATGCTCAGCCCAGCTCCCACGGTCCCAGAGAGCAAACTGAAAAGAAGTTTGAAATCAGTGTTTACACCAGAAAGCCAGCTCAGGGGGCTGTATTTATTCACTGTGATTATTTGTTTGCTTTCCTGTTTGGAATTGCTCAGCTTCTGTGCTTGCAGGTAGCAAGGAGGAGTCTGGCTTGATGGGATCTGCCACTCTCCCTTTCTCCCCACGCTGCCAGGAACTGAGATGGGAAGAGAAACAGCCGTGGCAAGGATGTGCTGGGGCTGTGGGCAGGTGGGCTCTGTAGGGAGAGAGGACAGCCCTGCCAGGTTCGTGAGCTCCTTTGCCCAGAGCACTGTTCTCTGCTCCCCAGTCATACCAGTTCTGGGAACCACAGCCCCTAGTTGGGAATTAGTGTTTGGACAACCAGCAACACAAGTGTGCAGAGAAAGCCGATATTTATAGCTGTGTGAGCAATGCCAATGTGGAGAGATGCAGGCAGGGGATCCAGGGCTGTCTGTTCCTCCTAGAGCAGGTCTGGAGCACAAGTCTGAGAAGGAACAGCTGAGGGAACTGAGAAGGGCTCAGCCTGGGAAAAAGAAGGCTCAAGAGAACCTTCTCTCTCTCTACAACTCCCTCACAGGAGGGTGCAGCCCAGGTAAGGGTCGGGCTCTTCTGCCAGCTAACAAGTGACAGGATGAGAAGAAATGGTTTCAAGTTCAGCTAGGAGAGGTTTAGATTGTGTATTAGGAAAAATTCCTTCTCCAAAGGCGTTGTCAAGCATTGCAACGGACTGCCTAGGGAAGTGGTGGTCCCATCTCTGGAGGGATTTGAGAGACATGTGAATGTGGCACTTGAGGACATGGTTTAGGGGTGAACATGGCATAGTAGGTTAATGGCTGGACTCGATGATCTTAGTGGACTTTTGTAGACTAAACAATTCTATGACTCTGTGATTCCTGTTGCGTGTTTCCATGTATGGATCTGGCTGTCAGCTTGAAATCTTTCTTCTTTTTGGCACTAGGGATTGGAACCATAGAGAAGCACAAGGGCAAAACTGTACAGGGAGCCCTAGGAGATGCCGGGGCTGAGTGCTGGGAGCCTTCTGGGTGCTTTTGCAGCAAGAGGAGAGTGTTTACTGGGGGAAAGAACATCAAGTCCTTGGCAGCTTCCAAAACACCTACCAAAATGCAGTGGTGGTGGGCAGAGCTGTAGGTCTTGTATCCCCGTGCAGAGCTGAACAGCTGCTGCAGTGAGCCAGGCGGCTGCAGAGGCGCTGGTTAGGTGTGAAGGGTGAGCTGTGTGTGCAGAGACAGCAGCTGAGACACTGCAAGAGTGGCTGTGAAACAGGAGCTGCTGCAAGGACGGGGGTTTGCAGCAAGTGTGACTCAACCACCACGTGCTTCCAGCACACTGGAGGTGCTGGGGCTGGGAGGGTGTGATGAGAGGACATCCCAGTATTTGGGATCTCCTCTACAAGTGGGGTGCAAAAGGGTTTTGGTGAATCTCACCACGTGGAAAGTTGGGGTGTTGTGCTGCTGGGCACAGGGCTGGTTTTGTTTGTGAAGCACCAAACCTGAGATCACAGAATCACAGAACAGTTTGGATTGGAAGGAGCCTTTTAAAGATTATCTAGTTCATTGCCCTGCCACGGGCAGGGACACCTTCCACTAGACCAGGCTACTCAGAACCCAGTCCAACCTGGCCTTGAACACTTCCAGGGATGGGGAAGCCACAACTTCTCTGGGTGACCTGTGCCAGGGTCTCACCACCCTCATTGTATAGAAATTCTTCCTAATATCTAATTTAAATTGACCCTCCTTTGGTTTATAACTGCTACCCCTTGTCCTATCACAACAGTCCCTGCTAAAATGTTTGTCCTCATTTTTCTTACAAGCCCCCTTTAAGTACTGAAGATCTTCTGAGATCTGCTGTAGCCTGCTTTTCAAATGTGGTGACACATCCATCCTTTTTGAAACAGGGACTGTTCAGACAGCCCTGATTTGGGGTGCTGGGAAAGGGAGGTGTGTTATATCACTGGCCATGCTGGAGCACGTGGATCAGAGACGGGGGCAAGACTTTGCCCCTGTCGACCCTGGAGGAGGTCAGAGGAGGAATCTCTTGTGTGTGTGTGTACGAAATTGCTCATTGCATCTTGGCATAAATTCCTGGGTTGTCGCAGTTGCCCGTTGGGACGCTCAGCACTTGGTTGCTCTCCCTGAAGCACCTTTGTGTGAACAGTGTGAGTGGGACCTGAGCATTGTGCAGGTCTGGGTGGGCTCCTCCTCTTGCCTTTCAGAGTGAGGACAGTGCCTGGCTTTCCATGGTGCAGCAAAATTAATGACCTCACCAGAGAGGATTTTCCTCATTTTTGGGTTTGCTCAGACCCGACACAAGCTGGGAAACCCAAGTCCCAGTGCTTCCAGGAGCTGCAGCAGTTCCTCTGGACATTGATGTCTGTTTCCTGGGGTCCCTGGTCCCAGGGCAAGAGCTGCAGCAGTGCCAAACATGTGCCAACTCTGCAGCAAGGGCTTGTGATGCAAAGATCCCCAAAACAGCACCTGTTCTGACACCATGAAATGGCAGAGCACAGGAGGAACTCACCCACACCTGGGGGCTGAGCCTACCCTGCTGCTTCTTTGGATACTGTGAATTCTGGGAGTGTGATGGATAACAGTAGCTCTCAGGAAGGAGCAGTGCTGGCTAGAGATGATCTCTGGGGAGAGGAGGAGGAGGGAGTGAGGCTGGAGACCGGGGGAGGTGGGAGGGATGGCAAAAGACGGAAACCACTTGGCTTTTTAGCCCTCTGTGCCCTGGGACCGCACCAGGCTCTCAAGCCAGAACGGTTGCAAAGGGAACAGGAGTCCCTTCTTATGTGTTTTAAATTAAAACACAACGCACACAAAATATCCTGTCGGGGAGGTATGAAAATTTAATCAGCACCCAGAGCTCTGAGCAGCTCGGTAGCGAGCACAGACCGTAATGCCTCTGCAGCTATTCCTGGCGGCTCCCGGCCGTGCGGGCACAGCGGGATGGGCTCTGTGCTGGGGGGAACAGGGGCTGCCAAAAAGTCCCCCGCGCTTGTGGCTCCGCAGGACAGAGCCCCTTCCTCCCCCTTCCTCCAAAACATTAAACGCTGAGTGTTTTTAAACATGATGAAATTAAAGAGGAATTAAGGGAGGAGATATCAAATTCCACCTCTAGGGTTCAAACCCTTCCTAACTTAAAGTGAGCTGTTTTTCCCCAAGTGGCTCCAGTTGGTGCCCATGCTGCCAGCCGTGGGTGCTGGAGCTCATCCCTGCCAGGCACATGTGCAGCAGCCAGCCTGCTCTCCCCTCTCCTGCCTTTGGAAAAAACGGCTCTGTCTCTGCACTCAGCAAAGCCAGACCCTCGCCAGCTTGCCAAATGTTCCTGCTTTTTATTTTTTTTTAATCCCCTTTTTCCCTCTGTGTGTGTATGTGCTGAAATGACACAGCAAGAAACAAACTGTGTCTGCTGGATCCCAGCTTTCAGGCATGTTCTATCAAAAGCTCCCTGCCCACACCCTGCTCCCTGCCCGCATGGGAAAGGCTCACTCCTGGCAGTACTGGAGGAGTCAAGGGGCTGGTGGAAGCACCAGTGCTCCAACATGGATGCTCTGGCACTCCCCAACAGCTCCAGGCTCAAGGATGGGAGGTGGCAGGGGGTTTCAGTGCTGCCTGATCCCCCATTGCTCATCTTTTTTAAGACCAGGATTTGTAACTCCATTAGCAGGTTTGGTGCTGGAAATTGTGTCTGTCAGGTGTTGGAAAGCTGTTTTCATGGTTCTTGGTGAATGTGCTGCTGTGCGTCAGAGCTGGGTTGTGGTGGTTCCATGAGTGAGCTCATGCATGAGTTTGTTGCCCCAGACCCTCATAGCTGGAGCTGGGGATGTTCCTGCATCTAGGAATGTCATACAACAATGAAAATTGTATTCTGGAACAACATATCGTGGGGCCTGAGATGTCTCTTTGGGCTTGAAGTGTGCCCAGAGCAAAGCAGGAGTCCAGGTTGGAAATAACCAAGCTCCATGGGAATACAGCCTCAAAACTGATCCCATGGAATCCATGCCCTGCTGCAGCATCCAGAGTTTGGGTCCAGCTGGAGAGGCAGTGGTGCTGGCATGTGGATCTGCACTGGCACTGCCTTAGCTAAGAGTGGGGTCTAATGAAGGCTGTGAAGCTTTGAAAATGCTCCATCAGGAAAAGTTCATCCTGCCTGTGGGGCACTTAGGAGGGTGGTGCAGAAGGTGCAGGAGGGGTCTGGGCAGAGGGAAAGTGGGGATTTGGAAGCAAAATTGGGGGGTAGGTCAGGGGTCGCAGTGAGGGATGACTGTGGGGAGAGGCAGAGGAGGAGGCACACATGGGACAGGGTTTGGAGATTGATGCTGGGGCATCTGGGTACAGTTTCTTGGTGGGTTGGTGAGAACAGAACCGAAATTGGTCTTCATGCCTATTTCAAATATTTTGAGCGCTTGATTTTTAGCAATGCTTTGAACAATGAATTTTCTGCATTCCATTTAGGAGAGAGAAAAATGAAATATGTTGTGGGGTTTTTCCTGTTTCCCTAGTCCTTCCCTGCACATGCACAGACAGAAGCATGCCCGTGTGATGTGGGCTCTGCTGAGTTTTGTGTGTCCCTCTGCCAGGGCTCCTGCCTGCCCCAGGCACCCCGGAGCATCCCTGGGCTGCTGCAGGTGCAGGGAATGGGGCAGGAGGTGCCCACTCTGCCTGGAGACCCCAACATGTGGCTGTGGTGCGATGAATCCCACCGTGGGTCAGTCCTGGCCTTGCAGAGGAAATGTACCAATTTCCTTATTAACCTGATTTGGAGAAGCAAAGTATTTCCATTCAGATCTTGTCCAGTGCTGGGGTGGCTGATGGATCCCAGGCAGGGCTGGTGGGGAGTGAAGCATGGCCCTGCATGCAGGAGATTAAATTACCACTATTAAAGGGAAGAAAGAGATCTGTTACTGTAGTGGGGAGAGCAGCGGCGAGTGTCAAGGTTTGGAGGGAACCTTACCATTGTTAGGTATTTTTTTAGTTATTTTCCTCCCCTTTTTGCTGGGATGTGGAGATTTTGAGGCTGTTCCTGCTGACCTGTGTGTGTTTCTCAGCTGGATGCAGCTGTTTGCTGGGAGGAGCATGGTGGGGATTGCAGAGGTGTTGCTGGAGCAATGCCATTAACCATGGCAAGGGCATGGTGGGTGTCACCACCAGACAAAGACCATTGGGAGTTGCGTAACCAAGGTTTGGTGTACAAGTCACAGAAGCTGTGATGGTTTTGCACCTGTTGTCCCACTCTGTGAGCACCTGAGAAGGGCAGGTGAAGGAGGCACAGTGACCAGGGTAAAGCCCCTTGAGATCTTGGCTTTCCCCATCACACCCCCTCACTAGGATTGGAGTCAGTGTGGACTGACAGACCCTTCTGGCCCAATCAGGGTGGTTGGGACAGTTTGGTCACCCCATCCCTGCCCTGCAATGCAGGCAGAACTGCAGATTGTCATGGGAGCTCTCCATGGGGTGGGAGATGCCTGGCAAAGGACAGCCATGAGAACTGGATGGTGCCACCCATGCTGCTGGAGGTCCTGTGGATTCCCCCCAGTCTCCCTGTAGCTGCTGTATGCCCTGAGCATGCCACAGCCAGTCCATAATGCATGAATGTGCATTACCCCAGTCTAATTATGTGCCATTTCAGTCTGGATTAAAACAGAAACCACAGAAGCTTTTTCCTGATCCAGATGGATTTTGAGATGGGACCTGAGTGTGTGCAGGGCATGAGAGTGTGCTGCTGGTGTTGGCCAAGCTGGGTGTGGAGGTCTTCAGGACACAGCTGCTGGGAAGGGGCAGAAAGTTCCCCTGCTTCGAAGGGAAAGCCTCAAGTGGGAGCCCAGCCCTGTGTGAGACACTGCAGGCTCAGTGAGGATGGATCTTGATAGGACAAAGGAGAATGGCTATAACTGAAAGAGAATAGATTTATGTTATATATTGGGAAGAAATTCTTCCCTGTGAGGGTAGTGAGACCCTGGCACAGGTTGCCCAGAGAAGCTGTGGCTGCCTCATCCCTGGAAGTGTTTAAGGCCAAGTTGGACGGGGCTTGGAGCAATCTGATCTAGTAGAAAATGTCCCTGCCCATGGGAGGGAGGTTGGAACTAAGTAGTTTTTAATGTTCTTTCCAAACCAAAACATTCTAGGATTCTATCATCTCTGTGTGAATGAAATCCAGTGGCTCCTCATGTCCTGCTGCTCCCCAGATGAGTTGGGTACCCACAGTCTTGATCCTCAGTTCCACTGCCTGTGCTGGTGGGCAATGAGTGGCCACTAAGGCACCCTGCACAGACAGAACATGCTCTCTGTTTATTTTTAGCTAGAAGAGATGGAGGGATTTATTAAGGGTTTTTCCCCCCCTCTCCCTTTTCCCCTTTAGCAAAGAAATCCCGAAGTTTCCCCTGCGCCACAGCCCGAGGGAAGGTACGTGTGGGCTGCACGCTTGTGCTTTGCATTTGACTTGAGTATATATTTAGATTTCTTTAGATTTCTGGCCCCCCGACTGAGACCTGCTTTTGCAGCTTCCTGCGCCTTTTCCTGCCCTTTGGAAAAAAAGCCCCAACATAACAACACAAGAGCTGCCTAAAGAATAACCTTGTGCTTGGGGTTTGAGAAGCAGAGGCTGGTGGGGGTTCCTCCTCTGGGTGGGGGCCCAGTGTGCTGGCTCTGTTCCCCCATGAGAGTCCTGCTCCCATACCCTGGTGGTGTCATTTATAGGCTCAGAGGGTTTTGCTGGCAATAGGATGGGTTGTGCCAAGATGTGAGGGGTGTAGTTAAGCTCTGGCTGGGAGTCTCCATCAATACTTTGGTATGGGAAACACCCTTGGGTGTGTGGTCCCTTGGGAAAGAAGCTGTGGCTGTTTAGTCTTCACTGACAGGCTCATGCTCGTTGTGTTGGTGCCTCAGGTGGGTCTGGAGGCAGCAAAAAAATATTTCTTGGTCTGGTGGCCACAGGAGAGTTTGCGAGATGGGTTTTGTTTAGGCTGCTGGAGTGCATAATGAGAAGGTGGTTGTCTTAAAGGGAAGGGATGAAGCGGCAACGATCAGGCAGCTCTTCCATTTTCCAAAGGGTTTACATGAGTGTTGGGGCCTGGCCTGGTGCACAGAGAGCAGGGCAGGAACCAGAAGTTTCTTCATTAAAGGAGTTACAGCACTGGTGTAATTGGGGGATTAAACTCCCTGTGTCTGCCCTGAATCCTGCAATGACTGCCTCCTGGTACCTTCAGCAAAGGGGGGAAAAAACTGTGGGAAAACACAGTGGACCAAGGTGATGAACCACTGCCTACAGAGGGATATTAAGAACAAATGATGCCCCAAAGGAATGGGAAAAGAGGCTCCTCAGTCAAGACAACTACATCTTGGTGCCAAAAATAGTTTGGAGCCACCAAAGGTCTCATTGACACAGACCTCATGGATGATGCTCAAAGAAGCAGTGAGTGGTTCCCCACCTCTGCAGATGGGAGCAAGGCACAGTGAAATGATATCTGGCCACAGATGGATATTTAACCCCAGCTTTTGGTCAACACAAAACAACAAAAGGCTGGATAGCGGGAATGAGGACACAGCCATGAGCACAGCCAGTGTGGCAACCAAACACTGACACCATGGCACCCATCAGCCAGGCCCTTGGGATGGCTCCCCCACCATGCTTGGAGGGAGCTGGCACATGAAATGGCAGGTCTGGTAACAAGTATTTTTAACAACTCCATCGAGTTGGGGGAGGCACCATCTGACTGGAGAATAGCGAATGCAATGACTATATTTAAAAGCGGGGGGAGGAGGGGAAGAAAAGTAAGGCAGGCAGGAATAGGACTGTAAGCCTGACCTCGATCGCATGCCATTTCGGAACAGATTTGGAAGGCAAGAGAGGAAAATGAATCATGGGTTTGCCAAAGGTAGGTCACTCCGGGCTAACCTGGCATAGGAGGCCTGGAAACATTGTGGAGCTGCTCTTTGTAGTAAAGCTTTTGCTGTGGGAGAGTGTTAACGAAGTGGAGAAGATGGAAAGGGGACTAGGAGCTCTGCAAGGCCGAAGCAGGTAGTACTGGGTGGTCCTGAGTGGTGCTGAGAGGATGCAGAAGATGTCAGCAACCAGTGCAGTCCATGGGGATGAATCATAGGCTTTCCTACTTCCAGCATCAACTGGCTTCCTGGAGGTGGAAGGACAGAGGCTGCTACTCTGGGCTGGAGGCATTTGAGGGCTGGAGGAAGAGATGTGGGATGCAGTGAGAAATGGAAAGCCATGTGCTTGTTGAAGAGCAGCAAAGATACCTCCTTGGAGCTTAAGTCTTGCTGATTGGGAAGCAGCAGTGTGGAGGAGGAGAGGATGAGCCGGTGACATCAGGGTGACCATGAGGTGACTGCAGGGCAGCAGTGCCATCAAGGAGGAGAGAGGATTGCAGGCAGGATGGCAAAATCTCTGCAGCATTGTGAAGGGATGGAGTGGGACCCTTCAGATCACTCAGTTGGATGTCCTGTGTCCAGGGAAGATGGACTGAGCCTGGACTGGAGCAGGAAAGGGGCTACTAGACAAAACAGGGCAGAAGAGCCAGTCATGCAAGAGAGAACTGGACAAACCTTGCTTTGGCTAGCAAATCAGAGGCTGGAGATGACCATGATTTCTGTCTATGAATAGATCAGGATGGGAAACAGGAAGGAAAAGAGCTATTTCAGCCCAATGCTGGCAAAAGAATAGAGTGGTATATAAAATAACCACAAATAAATTTAGGCCGAGAATTACAGCAGCCATTGGAGCATCTGCCTGAGGGTCTTTCCAGTGAGGATACTGAGTTTTTGGCAGTCAGTGTCTGAGCAGGTACTAGATGACAGTCTGGAGCTATTGCATCCAGACTGGGCATCACCAGCTCCTGGGTTTGTAGGGAGCATTGGGATGTCCCCTGGGAAATTTTATTTTGGGACTTGGGGAATCCTGGCAAAGCTGGCACTAGCCAGGAGTACCTGTGGTGCTGCTTGGGGGCAGTACTATTCCTGGGGCTGCTGGCATCAGCCTGAGTGGCTGGGACCCTCTCTGGTTTCTCTGTGGCTGGTAGTGTGTCCTTGAGCGTGTTGGCTCCATGACCACAGCTCCTCAAGGAAAGCCTGTGTTTTTTGGGCAGGAGCCTGTTTCAAAGGCGAGCAATCCTTGTGTGGGTGGCAGGTACCCAGTGGCATCTTGCCAGGGAGATAAAGCCCAGCCAAGCTTGGGCCGAGGGTTACTCTATGTTTCGAAGACTAATGCCATGGCAAATGGTGCTGTTAGAGCAGAGCAGAGTGGCCTGAGTGTCTCTGGGGCGCTGTGACAAACATTTGCTGTATGCAATTCCCATGCGTCATTCCTTTTTTCCCTGCGCTCACTTCTTCCATTGCTCTGAAGAAAGGGGCTGGAGGCAGACTGGGGCACTTGAAAGTACAAGACTTTGAGAAGTGTGGTTTCCCCAGTGCCAAAAGAAGAGGGTGGTGAGTCCTTCCAGGTGCTTTCCCCAACCTTGCCACTGAGGTCTCTTCCCACAGCATGCCCGTCCCAGTGCATTGGGGCGTGCTGGTGTCACCCTTCCTGCACTGGAATCAGTGTCAGGGTGCTGGGAACACCCAGCTGAAGTTCACACTGGTGCCTCAGTCACTGTAGGAGGACTCCAACTTGGTGGCTTTCTTTCCCCCTTGGAGATGCACTTCTCCTCTTGCAGAGCCTCGTCTCAGCTCCTGCACTGGCTGACCGAGAGACGTGGTGCCAATGACTCAGATGAAGATGAGGGCTTAATTAGCACAGGGAGAGGGGGGAAGAGAGAGAAAAGAGAAAGAATCTTTCATTGCAACAAGATTGATACCACCTCCCCCAGACAGTCACGTTCTGCCGCATCACCCTCCAGCCCGGCGTCATGTGCACCGTGCCTGACACTAGAGGACAAATTGGGCCTGGGAAGTGGCTGTGAGGGACAGAGGGGCACTGCTTTATTAAAACCCTTGGTGAATTAATGTCTGGAGGTATTGAACAGGGCTTGTCAGGAGCCTTTATATCTGTCAGGCTGTGCCTTGCAGTTAGAGCTTCTCTCTGATCTCAGCTTCTTGGGTTTGGGGTAACATTCCCAGTGTGGGAGGGTGCCTGCAAGGAAGTAGCAATGATGCTGGGAGCGCTCAATGCCCATTTGAAGGTTTCCCACTGTGCATTAAAGGACAGCATCACCTGCCTCCTCTTTAGACACCAGCTTCCCTGGTCTTAAGGCACCTTTAAACGTGTGTTCAGCACAGGGATGTGCAAGGGAGCACTGCATCAAGCTCCCAGGAGAAACGTACCCAGGGTGGCCCCCTCATCCTCAACATGCCAGTTTTGGGCTGCAGGACCCAACACTTCTGACTATACCATCGCCTTACAGCCCCTGTGTCCCTACAGGGATGGGCAGATGAGGTGGAGAAAAGTGGTCCTTCCCAATGGTGGCTGGAGACTGTGGGGAGTATGGGTGGGCAGGATGCTAAGGGGCATCAGGGCTCTGCTGGGGGGAGTTCTCTGCAGGGTGCCCACCAAGTCTTGGCAGGCATGGCCACATTACCCTGAGGAGCCCAGTGTGGTCAGCCTGGAGGGAGAATTGCCACTGCCCTGAAGCTCTGCCCCATTGCTGGTGCTGAAGATAACATCACACATGTTTTTTCTTTCCCCTCCAGACCAATGATGCCTTAGGAGCCACCTGGAACTGGCTGTACTTCATCCCCCTCATCATCATTGGATCCTTCTTTGTCCTCAACCTTGTCCTGGGAGTGCTGTCAGGGTAAGCGAGATGTGGTCCTTCCCCTCTGGGCTGTGCCTGCCACATGTTTCTGGACCCCAGGGTTGGCTCCTGGTACTGCTGTGTCCCCCAGGACCCCAGTAGCTGGTCCCTCCATCCTCCCTATGCCTGCCTGCCCCACAGCAAGGGATTGTCCCCTGGCTATGCTTGGCTCTCTCTCTCCCTGGGTAGCTGGGAAAGGAGCAGCCTTCATGATGCTTTCTTGCTGTTTTGCCTGGCTAAAGAGCTCATGATTTTGGTCCCTTGTAAGAAGTGGTCACTGGTGATCTGACTGCTTGTGACCTGCCAGAGGGGAGAGATATGTGGGGTCTCATGGAAATGTGTTTGGGTCCAGGATGAGTTTGTAGCAGGGCGTGTGTTTGCTGGCTGATAGAATATGGTGGGCATGGGTTGGAATGGGTTTGGAGAGTGATGCAGGGCACGTCCATGATGTGCAAGCTGTGACCAGGAGGGACATGCCCAGTGTTAGTGGGGGATACACACTGGTGAGTGTAGGAGTGCCCAGGGGGCACGTGAACAAGCCAGAGATGTAGGGACAATGCAGCTGTCCCTGTTCTGCACTTCCCAGGGGAAAGGTGGTTTTAATCCAAACCATTAAGCTGGGTTTGGAGACAAAAAGTCTTCTTGTCTCCATAACAATGAACTGTGGTTGCATCAGCACATCCTCAACCACTGACAGGGGTTGGTGCATGGGGAGAGCATGTCCTCTCCTGCAACAGGAGGGGGATGTGGGCTCCTCTGCTCTTACTCTGGAGCAGGTAATTTTTCAGCTAATTGTTCATCATGGCAAAAACCAAAAGTTTTTGTAGCACTGGTTTGGCCATATGGAAAGCCCTTAGATGAAGGGATCAAGGTAGAGAATCATAGAATCGATTGGGTTGGAAATGAGAGAATGGCCCTGGTTATTTCTGTCTCTGTCCTGTGAGTTCAGATGTGATGGTGATGGTTTCAAGAGTTTCTGGAGAGGCAGGTTGAGCTTCTTCAGTCTGTTGGTGGATTGAATTTCCCCAGCTCTCATTCTGAGGTCTGATTGAGTCCAGGGGCTCTGGAGACAGGCCACAGAAAGGGCTTCACATTGCCTTGAAAGGAGGGAATTGCTATGGGGAATGAAGATATTCAAGCAGTGTTGGGGGGCTTTTGTATTTCTTATGCCACATCCAGCTTGGGCATTTGAGCAAAATCCAGTGTGTCTGAGTCTCAGTGTCAAGCAGGAGCTTTTCTACAAAAGCCTAAAGAAGGAAAGTTAGGAAGCTCGGGGCTAGGTAGCTGGGAAAATCCCTTAATTAGAATGTTGAATCATGTCTGTGTAGTGTGTCGTGTGGACTCTGGGGCTTTTGGTGCTGCTGAGGACTTTGGGGACCCAGCAAGGCAGCACTGCTCTGACCTGCAAGCCAGACACTGGCCAGAGGACCAGAGGAGGATTCATAGGATGTCTGGCAATGACCTGGTCCATCTTGGTGCTTCTCTCCACTGGAACTGCATGAGGCAGCTGTTTCTGTGCCTGCTGAATTGGATGCAGTTTTCTAGGGCTCTTCCCAGGCACTGGCTGGCATTTTGACTGTTTGTTTATTGCTAATAGGGTTTGTACTGGGGAAGGATGCAAGTGGGTGGGTGGCCTAATTGGCAGTGGAGATGCTCTCATGGTGTGCCAGATATCTAGGGAAAAGCAGGACTGCTCAGCTTCCCGGAGGGCTGAGCGAGGTGAGCGGAGGTGGCAAGGTGGGCTCTGCCACTCGATGGCAAGGCCAATGTGTGTGCCCTCCTGCCTGGACATGGGCACATCCTCTGCAGCTTGGTGAATGCAATACCTCAATGGAGGTGAAGTACCCAGAGCTGCTGCCGGAGATGCAGAGGGGTGGGACCCGAGGTGGGAAAAGGTACTTCTGCATGCAAACAGTGAATGTCCTTGAGTGCAGCCAGAAGAGCTTCGTTCCTTTCTCTGTTTGCTTAGTTTTTATTGTTTTTAACACTTACCACAATCCTCTTGTGCTGGAAGAGAGCACTTGGCTCTGCTGCAGGAGGGGAAGGGTGACCTTTCCGTTGTCCAGCTTTGAGCCAGATAGACAGGCTGGATATCCTGGCATGCCCTGTGGCTGTGCTGAGCTGAGAGGAGATGGTCACTTTGGGAATAAGCTCCACCTCCACTCGAAGGAATCCCTTCCCTGGCATTACAGCACTGCTTTTGAGGGAGACAGACTTTTTCCAGCTGTCTGAAATCATGGTCACTCAGGTAATGTGGGGCACAGCGTTGAGTGGTGAGCCCTGGTAACCTGCTTGCAGAAATCTGGACCCATGTTGCTTGCAAAGTGTACCATCTGCATTGGTAATCAACAAGGTCTGCTTGGGATTTCCAGACTTCTTCTCAAAGTTCACGCTCAGGAGCTGCTGCAGAGCTGCCTCTGCCCTCACCTCATCTTGGCAGTGGCTTTCTTTGGGGAAACAGTCAGACACCCGAGGTAGGTCCCAAATGCAAAGAGGCTGCAGGAGGACATTTGTGTGTTTAATTTGCCACCAGCAGAAGTTTGCTGGAGCCCAGATTTAGCAATCTTCTGGTTGCGATGAGCATCTCTCCCAACAGTCAGTTCCCCAACTGTTAAGCTGAGGCATGACCTCCGTGATGTAAACAGCCTGGATCCATCTGCTCCTTAAGCACAAAGTATGTGGGAGAGGAAAAGAAATCATCATACCAAGGCTCCTTGATTTTTCTCCCTAAATACTAACAGGCATACATGCACTGGAATTGCATGCACTGCTATTAAGAGGAGATGGAGCTGCTCCAGGCAGGGGCTTGGAGCGCCAGTTCTTCTGTGGCTTTGGCATTTATTACTGTGTCTATTAACTTTCCCCCTATGTGGGTGCAATTACGGATCAATTAATTCTAACTGAAAGCAGGAAAGAAGAAAAAAAAGCTTGGCCCTGTTTCTCTTCGAGAGCAGGTACGAAGCCCAAGGAGATGTGACTGCTCAGCTTTTAAAGCTACACAAGCTACTGAAATAATCCTGGCAGAAGAGCGAGCGAGGAAGGAGCATCCATTGATACATGCTGTTTTCTGCCATGTGGCAGCCAGTGGATGTGGGAGCTTGGGAAGATGCTGAGACTCATACCAAGTATTAACTGATGCTGTCCTGTGGCCTGAGAAGTTGCACATGCTCCATGCTGGAGATCTGCAAAGATTTGTGCTCCCTTTTTTTGTGAAATTATTGTGGGTTTGGGTTTTTTCTCCTCAGCTGTTTCTCATGTAAAACAATTTGAACATGTGTGTTCGGGTTGTGTCTCCAGATCGGCAGAGATCTGATGAGAGCTGTGCTGTCCCATCTCTGTTGCCAGTGGCAGCAATGTCACCCCAGAGGTGATCACAACTCACCACTGGTCCTGTTCTAGCCACTGCAGACACCCTGCCTGCTTTGCCTCCCCCAGCAAGAAGATGGTTTTTGTCTTGCTTGCTGCTGGGAGCAAGAGAATGAAAAGTGAAGGTAAAAAATAAGCCATGCTTGCAGGTATAGCGCTGAGGAGTCACGTAAAGTTCCCAACACCAGACAAGCTGTGTTTTGACTCTTTTCCAGCTCGCTTTCCCCAGCCTCTGCAGAGAAAATCTGGTTTGCAGTCACCCTCCTCCATTCATTGCAGCATCATCTTCCTGTTGAAGGCTGGTAGACTCTGTTCCCCTATACAGTCTCATACTTTCAACCTCTTTCTAGGGTAACAAAGCTGCAATAATCACTGGTATTTGTGGTCTACAGCAATAGCTGAGTGGGTGCACAGTTGAAGGGGACGCTGCCCACCCAACCTGGGAAAGCAGGGTCCTTGGGTCAGCCAAGGAGAAGACCTTTGGAAGCTGATGGCAGAGGAAGAAGTCGAGCACAATGGCAAGAAAAATGAAATCCATCTGCCTCGTACCAAACAAGAGAGTAATTTAAATCCTCCTAATTGTTTCCACTCATCCTGGTGATGTTAAGTCTTTTCTCCCTTTCAGCCTTTTCTGCCCCCCACCCCCAGCTCTTGCACTAAGCCTTTGAAAGAAACTACTAATGTTATAATTAAAGGATCAATTTGCCAAGATTTCTTTGTCTTAAGATCTTTCTTTCAGGTTGGGTTAGCACTGCGTTCCCAGTCTCTGGAGAGTTTTCTTCAGTTCCTTCAGGAGCCTTCTGTACCATCTCTGAAATCTTTTCACTTTGCTTAATTTGATTTTTTTTTCCATCCAGTTTGGAGGCATAACAAATGATGAATAAAATTAAGCTTTATAGCAATTAGTAATAAGGGTGTTGAGGGAACAAGTGTACATTTTCAATGGAGATGGGGTTCTTTTTGCTGGCTCTACACAAAACCCTGGGCCCCCATGCATTTGAGTGGGATCAGATGGTTTGAAGAAAAAATACTGGGAAGAGGATTAATATCTTGGACGCAGGCAATTCGTGGAGGGGAAAGGGGAAGGTTTGTGTGGGGATCATGAGTTGATAGCAAGGTGTCAACAAACAAATTTCTTTGCTGAAAGGGTGGTCAGCCATTGTAACAGACTGCTGGGGGAAGTGGTGAAATCCCCGTCCTTGGAAGTGTTCAAAAAATGTGTAGATGTGGCACTTAGAGTCAATTTAGTGGTGAACATGGTGGTGCTGGGTTAATAGTTGGATTTGAAGATCTTAGAGGCTTTTCCAACCTTACTGAATCTGTGATTCTATGCCCAAGAAATACTGAGTTGGAAGCATGAAAGCTTGGAAGCATCATGGTGGTTTTATTACTTTAATGGTTGTATGATCTCTAGGAGTGGCTCAGATGAGATGTGAAATGTCTGCACTCGTTGTGTGTTTCAGGACTCACTGGTTGAAACCACTTTTGAATGGTGGTGTGGGTGTGTTGAGGAGGGTGGGCTGTGATGCCTCCTGCCAGATCTTCCAGCACCACCACGGGCTGCTTGTTGGTTGGGCCAGGTTTGGTGAGAAATTTCCATGCTCGTCACTTTGTTCTGGGGAAGTTCTTTGTCATCAATGTGGTATTTGAACATGAGTGAAGCAAAGGAGCCTCTGAGACCTTGATCTCTATTCAGCAGGCAGGTGGGCATCTATATTCAATAAGTACCTCTCTGCCATGCTCTGCTGTACCACCTTTTTTGCAGAGGGCCTCCAAGTCCTGTGCAAAGAAGCTGCCTGAAAAGAGATACGCATGCCTGGTGTGCTGTATCCTCCAGTGTTACAGGGGAATAATGACTCCTCTTACAGCCAGCTGTCCGAGATTAAAAAAAATCCACAACAAAAAGATGACTCGGTGACTTTCCACTTTGATTTCTCCTGGCAAATTATTTGCCAGCATGTCTCAACTGCTTCAAAATTGCTCTTGTTCATGCCTCTTTGCAAATCTGCTCTGTGGACTGCCTGTGGTCTGCAGACTGTGGGTGAAAAGACTCAGTTTTGATCCTCTTGACACAGCACTCAGCAGATAGTTCTTGCTTGCAGATTGCTTCTGGTGTTGTTCGTTCCAGGTTACTGTAATTTCTGTCATCCTGGCTGATGACAGCAATCGTGTGGCTATGGCTGCAGCTCTTTGAATTGGTGGAGGGCTTTGGAGATGCCCAGTTCCTCCATGAACAGCCTCATCCTTTCAAGGGGGTGCTGGACACTGCTGTTGGCTGAAGCAGACAGGACACCCAAAGTGACTCCCATTGAATTGTACATTCTTTGTGCGTCATAGGCTGCTGTTTGTTTTCCAGCAGTGGAGTGGCATATCTAGTAGTTGCATTGCAGGTTTCACACTTGATGGCTGGTTCTGAATTCATTGTATCTGCGTGTTGAAGGCATCAATTAGAGTGCTTAGAAGCTCCTGGGGAGTTAACACGATGAAATGTTGGAGACTGGTTATTTTTTTTCCCATGCTGTAACTCACCTGCAGTACTGGCCATGCACCTTTCAGCTGCAGGTCACTGTGGCTTGCAAAGGGAGACTATAAAACTGTTCTCTGCTTAAAGAGGATAAAAACTGGAGCATAGGAGGGAAGGGGAGGAGTGACATTTTTCCAGCACTGCATGAGCCAGTGGGAGTGATTGTGAACAAAGCCCGGGGCTCTTGAAGCAGTGAGGCTGCACTGCTCATGCCAGCCCTGTCTGATAAGAGTGAAATACATTCTAGAGCTTCCATCTCTGCTTCTGGCTGCTGGGGCTTCCAGACCCTCCAGCACCCTTCTGCAGCTTCCTTGAAGCATCGGCTGACCATGCTATTGCTGCATTTGGTGCATCACTGCAGACAGAGTTCTCTGGGCAATAGGGACAGTGATACGAATCTCAGCACTGTTATCCTTGGAAAAATCAGAGTCTATAACTGGAATGTTGGTGGCCCTCTTACCTGCTGGTGATGCAGCCAACATCCTGTTAGCTTTCGTTGCTGCAGCAGCATACTATTTGCTTTTATTGAACTTGTCCACCAGGACCCACAGGTCCCTTTCCACTGAGCTGTTCCACAGCTTGGTGGATCCCAGACTGTGCTGCCCTCCTGGATTATGTTTTCCCATGTGGCAAGACCTTACACTTGTCCTTTTTGAATCATAATAATAGAATGGCCTAGGTTGGAAGGACCTTAAAGCTCATCTTGTTCCAGTCCCCCTGCCATGGACAGGGGCACCCTCCGCTAGACCAGGTTGCTCAGAGCCCCTTCAATCCTTGAACACTTCCAGGGATGGACCATCCATAACTTCTCTTCATAAGGTTTTTTTTAGCCCACTCTTCCAGCTTATCTCAGTCCTGCCGCAGGATGGTTTTCCCTTCCAAAGTATCCACTTCCCCACTCAGTTTGGTATCATCAGCAAACTTGGCCTTGGAGAAATCCATGTATACAATCACAAGCTTTCTGCAAGGTAGAAGGTAACCCTCAGCATCTGCCTCTCTTATTAAATGGGACAGTGATGTAATGGGTAATCTCAGGGCTGGTATCTCCCAGCTCTTTCCCATTTTACCATTCGATCTCACCAACAGCTTGTCAGCTTTTTGTTCCCCAGCTCGTGTGACTGCCAGTGCTCTATAAATGTGTCTCTTTAGCGCTGTCAGCTGTGTGCTCTGCCTCTAGCTACAGCTCTTGTCACACTGTGGGGAACACAGAACTCTCACCCAACTACACAGGAATGATCAAAGCCAGTGGCCACCACTGAAAGGGAACACAAGGAATAGGATGTTTCTGTTTTCCTTCCTTCTTGTATTCTTTCTTTTCATTGGTTAGTGCTTCACAGACAACTTTGTTGAGACAAGACAGCTTCATTAAGGAATCATAGAATGGTTTGTGTTGGAAGGGACCTTTAAAGGCCATCTAGTCCAACCCCCCTGCATAAATAGGGACATCTTCCACTAGACCAGGTTGCTCAGAACCCCATCCAGCCTGACCTTGAATCTCCTCTGACTTGTGGCAGTTCAAGTGGACTTAATTCAAGCAATTATCCTTTGCCAAAGAACTTGTTGCCTCCATCAAAGCAGGCCCATGAAGCACATCTTCCTTCTGCAGAGGTTTTTGTACTTTTTGGGCCCCTTGCTGTTGGTTTAGTGCAATAATCCTGATCTGCAGTGCCAGTTTTGCTGTGCCTGCTTGTCACCGTCTGTTTGAGTTGAAGCTCCAGGTTACAGACTGCACAGTCAGTTCAACACTCTTACTTCAGTTCCTTTACACCTCTTGGGTAAATACCATCTGATCCCCTTGGTTTGCAACTGTCTCAGCTGTGTTTTCCACACCGTCTGTTGTCAGTTCTGTCCCATAACCTTCTCTGACATCCTCCTGGAGTCTCGAAAGCAGTTTTCCCTCAGATTGTGGTGCTCAAACCTGAAGTGGAGCTATGAGCTGAGACCCAAGGAGAGCAGCAGCATTACCTGATGTCTTACAGATGGTTTTCTTTGTTTTGCATCCATTATATTTGGGGTTTTTTCATAGCACCATAGTACTTCTGCCTCAGCTCAGCATGTAATCCAGTATTTCTCTGCTTCCCATCCCTTCTGCTGCCTTGTGTGGTTTTAAGACCTGTTTGGTAACTGGTTTGCTGGAAGAAACTTTAATGGTTGCAAAAGATGATGAATTGATGCATTTGAAGATAGTTGCCTTGTTGTTTCAAAGCATGGAAGCCACAAAATTGATATGACCAGAACTACATTCCTGCTATGGAGTGAAAAAGTAGAAAAATGAATTGTGGTACCTGTGATATTCTTTTTTCTTAACTGGTTTTTGGTTGTTTTCTTGTGGTTGGTTGAGGTTTTTTTCTGTTTGGTCGTGGTTTTTCAAGAAAGGTGACCCATTTTCAAGCTGGGTTCTTCCACATCATGCTCAGCACTCACCTCTAAAGCTCTCTGAGCACCTTCAGCTTCATGGGGCTGGGCATAGAAGGGCTGCAATCACACAGGGTTGGCACATGCGGAACTCAGCCATTGTGGGTCGATGTTTTCATGCTGGAGCCATCAGGATTTAGGGCCTGGACACCCAGGTGGAAAAGCAGAGGTGTTGGTGGTGGAGAAAGTGTAATCTGTTGGGATCCTCTGAACCCCCTTGCAGGGACCCCCATGGGGCAGCAAGCGCTGGTCTCTTTGCAAGGCAAAATTGGGCCATCCCTGGCAATGTAACCCAAACACACCAGGGGCAGAGCCCTTCAATGGGAGGCAGGAGGCTGCTCTCTTGGTGATGTGATGCTGCCCTGCCTGTGACTTGGAGCCTTCCCAAGCGGCTGTCAGTCACCATCGCTGGCCCTGTTCTCACTCACATACAGTATTATCTCTACCCGCTGCTGCAAATTGGCTCTGAGCAATCCTTGATCTGTCAGCATCGCCTACCCACTCTCAGATGTCACCAGCCCCCGCTGCTGCCCTGCTCGGTAACGTGTCTCTCTGAAATGTAATAATTCATTAAGTTGAGATTAACTTCTTTTTCCACTCCCCTTTCTGCCACCCCTTCCTCCTTCTAATGGACAAAAGCAATTAAACTCCATTAGGGATCAAGTGTGTGGGAAGTGACTCCCTCAGAGATGCTGCTACAGCTGCATGGACCTTGTCCCTGAATGTGTGTGGCATCAGCTTCCTGCAAATTAGTGCTCCGTGAGCAAATAGTTGGGTAGGGGGGAAGTGCTTGATGAGGGGGGTGCTGGAAAAGGTGCTCCCATTTCCTGCTTCAGGAAAAGGGGACTTGAGACTCAGCTGGTCCTTGTGGCTGACTTCCATTGTGGACACATGCTGATGGCTTCTCTTGCCATGCAGGAAAAGGAGGTACCAGCCTCAGCAGAGGAGGAGCTGGAAGACAGGGATGGGCAAGCAGGAGGCAGCAGAGGGGTGGCCAGGTTCCCAGCTGGTGTAAAGCAGAGGAAGCTTACCAAGTGTTCCCAGTTGCAGGCAAGCTGAGAGAGCTGGGATTGTTCAATCTGGAGTGGAGAAGGCTCTGGGGAGACCTTAGACCCCCTTCCAGTGCCTGAAGGGGCTCCATGAGTTCTGGAGAGGGACTTGTGACAAGGGATGGAGGGACAGGACAAGGGGAATGGCTTCCCACTGCCAGAGGGCAGGGTTAGATCAGATATTAGGAAGAAATTCTTCCCTGTGACGGTGGGCAGGCCCTGGCACAGGTTGCCCAGAGAAGCTGTGGCTGCCCCATCCCTGGAAGTGTTCAAGGCCAGATTGGATGGGGCTTGGAGTAATCTGGTCTAGTGGAAGATGTTCTTGTCCATGGCAGGGAATGAGATGGTCTTTAAGGTCCCTTCCCATCCGTATCATTCTAGGATTCTATAGTGACAGGATCTGGCTGGGAAAAGTGCTGCCAGGGTTCTGACTGACATGGGGTTATGGCCTGTGGGGCAGAAGTTCAGGACAAGAGGACCAAACCAGAGGAAGACTGGCAACTTCCCCACTAACCTGGACTGCAAATGACATCTTCTCACTTTTTAACATCCCAAATTTGCAAACAAAGGCTGGTGAGGAATGATAGCACAGCCAAAATGCTCCTGCCTTTCCTCCAGATAGGGCAAGGAGGATTTTTGGCATGGCATGCCCAAAACTGTAAGTGCATTTCACTGTTGGCTGTGGGAGGTCCTTCCTTCTCCCCCGTCTCCTCCCACCCTCCTTCCCTTCACTTAGGTTGCTTTTCTCTTCTTTGCCTTTTGTTCTCTCCCCCTTCCCTGCCCTGCGAAGAAAGTCTCATTTCAGTGAGAAAGCCAGTGCTGGAGGGGGAGAGTCATTTGATGCTTAATGGCAGAGCGGCAGGAAACTTCACCTTCCTGGGGTAGAATTAAAAATGCTTGAATTTTCTGGGGATCTTAAACAAGAGATGCAGGGAACATTCAGGGCTTTCCACACAAACACACACGCACACACACATGTGAAAGCCCACACAGCATCAAGGGTGTAATAGCTCAGCTGGGGTAATGCACTTGAACTCTCTCTGCAGCAGACAGACCAGTCCTTTCAGTTCTTTTGAATATATTTTATTTTTCGAGGCTTGAGATTGCTGCTAGTCTCTGGGGAGGGAGATGTTCATCTTCCAGAGAGAACAGTGCCATTTGTTCTTTGTAATCATGCTTCCCTCAGAGCACTCTGGGTTCGAGAGGGGGCTGAGGGCATGGGCTGGAGTTCTGTGGATGCTGGGACTTGAGGATGGGGGATAGGGAGCTGCAGCCAGCAGATTGTGGCCCCCCTGATATTGTTGCAAGGAAGGGAAGGGTGTGCTGGGGAGGTTATCTAGTGTGAGGAATGCTCCCTGTGTGCAAGTGTGGTCATCAGTGGAGGTGTAACTTGTGGGTCAAGGTGCCCCAGGTACATGGTGTGTCCAAACATGGGGGTGGGATCTCCTAGAAGCATGTCTGAACCAGGTCATCTTACATATAACCCCTGGTGTGGGTGGAGTTTGCCTGATTGCCACTCCTGTGTTCCCTGCCAAATATTTTCATTTTTCTGTTTGTGTTTGATGTACTTTGCATTTGGGGGTGTCTTCACACAGCTCTGTTCTGGGCTATAGGTGAACTCATGTCTCATGTACTGAGGAGTATGTTTATCTGTGTGCTTAGCGGTGCATGTGAGACATGGTTGCTGCTATTGCGTCCGTGCACCGTGTGTGTTCGAGGCTGCAGCAGGCATGGCGTTATTTCTGGTTTGACATGCCCTGATCTGCACAGAGCCCCTGCAGTGCTGCCTGACCTTCTGCCCACTGCAGAGCTGCCCTAAGCTGTTGTCCATTTCTGGGCTGGTCATCATACCTGTGCAGTTCTTGTGAGACACTGAAATCCAGAGGAGGCCAACAGGGATGTCTTGAGTCCTGGGAAAAGAGAGACTGGAAAGACAAGCGATTCAGAGGAGGAGGCAAAGGCAGGGGACAGGACCTGCCTTCCTCCATCTCCTCACTGTCTCTTCCCAGTGCCTGGTTTTTATTGCCTGAAGGGACACACAGAAGCTGAGCTAGTTCTGGAGTTGGGCAGCACTGGGAGCATCCTCCCTGAATGGCAGCTGCTCCCAGCTGTGGCACACAGGACTGAGCAGTCAAGCAGGGAGTTTGCTCATGTCCATCCATGCCCCCTGCTCTCCTCCCTGATCATTCACCCACCCCTGGCCATGCTTTGGCTGGGGATGGCTGTGCGTCTCCTCAACAATCACCTTGGCAAACCCTTGGTCCCTGTCATCCCCACAGTTCCTCAGCCCCCTGCTCATCCTGCTGTCCCTCAGACCTGCTCTCACCACTCCCTTCTGCCTTTCCCCCAGGGAGTTTGCCAAAGAGCGTGAGCGAGTGGAGAACCGCCGAGCCTTCATGAAGCTGCGGCGCCAGCAGCAGATTGAGCGGGAGCTCAACGGGTACCGGGCATGGATAGACAAAGCGGGTAAAGGCTGGGGGACCGAGGGGGCTCTGGGGGCACAACGGGCACCACAGCCTGCTGGTCATGTGGGGTAATGGGGATGGAAAGGAATCCTTGAGCAACATCCAGTGCGAACCCACAGTGGCTCAGGTGCTCACATGGTGATGTTGGGTGAGCTCACTGTGATGGTCCAGCCAGGCTGCAAACAAGGATGTCACCTGGTGAAAACTCTCGTTCTGTAGCATCAAACTGTCTTACTCTGAACACAAGGCATGTTACATCTCCAGGGGAGGCTGTGAACAACACGGCTGTCAGCTTTGCTCTGCAATGGTTTCCTTTCTCTTGACGTTTACTGGAGTCCCCTGCAGTGGTGGGCAGTGGGAAAGTAGAGCCGTGAATGGTGAGACTGATTTTCCAGTTAAATCTCCTCTTGGAGCCACCTGGAGGGGATGCACTTACTGGTTCCTACCTCGGGGCTCCTGGACCTGAGCAAGGGCTTGGGGTGGTGGAGGTTCCAGGCTTCCTGCTGAGACCCAGCCAAGAGTGACAGCCTGTGGGTGTTGGTTCTCAAACTGCCACAGTCCATGTCCTTGCTTGCTCCTCATAGGAATCAGGTCAGTGCATTGAGCTCTCTGAAGGGAAGATTTACACTTTCATCTAGCATTCAGACTTGTAAAAGATGGGTATCTTGAAATGAACCCTGAGCCCCAGATCTCAGGCCTGGCCCTGGACTGGGTTATAGAGCCCCAGACAGGACTACAATGTTCAACTTCTTGGTGAGGTTAATGAGAGTGGAGGGAGAAGGGCTGATTACAAGTAATTTTTCTTTCTGACACAGTGTGTGGTAGCTGCCACTTACCACCCTCCTAACCAATACTTGATAAGAGTTTGCAACCTAAAGCCAGCCTCCAGGCTGGGAAAAGTGCTTAGATACAAGGCAGTGATGTCTGATGGTGTCTTGTCTCCTGATGCTGAACTGTGTGTTTTGCATAGAGGAAGTCATGCTGGCTGAAGAGAACAAAAATTCTGGGACCTCAGCCTTAGAAGGTAAGACAAGCAATACCCTTAAATCTGCCTGCCCTTCCTTCTGCCTGCCTGGTGAGACCCTCCAGCTGTGATGGGAGCTCTGGGGGTGCCCCAGGGGGAAGTGCAGCCCAAGAGAAGGGTGTGGGGAGGTGGATTGACAGCTTAATCCCTGAGAGAACATGGAGGCTGGAAGATGTCTGATCCCACACAACGAATGGCTTTGGACTAGGATCACCTGGATCTCTCCATCCTGTTCCCAGACCTAAGTACTGATGACCAGGTCCTGGTCCAATGAGCTAGCTTACGGCAGGGTTAGGCCACTGTCCAACACCCATTCCTCTTCCCTTCCCAGTGCTCAGGCGAGCCACTATCAAAAGGAACAGGACAGATGCCATGAACCGTGACTCGAGTGACGAGCACTGTGTCGATATCTCCTCTGTAGGCGAGCGAAGGCTGGCACGGAGAAGACCTCTTCACCCAACCTTGGGTCAGTGCAGTTTGCAGCTTGCTTCTCCAAAACCTCTGCCAGCTTGTTGAGTCACATTCATCATGTTCAGACTGTCACAATCAGCCATCTCTGCTAGGTCGGGAGCAAAGGCAGCAAACCTCCTGCTGCCCCTGTGACACATAAAAACCATCTTGATAAGTCATGTCCCATAGGAGCAATGTCTGTGAGCCATCTGTACTGTCTCATGTTGCAGGGAAGGCTGGACATGAACTCTTTCTCTCACCTTGATTGCAGCACCCAACTTCTTGTGCCCTCTCTTTCCCTTTAGGTAACCCCATGAGTCAGTCCGGCCTCAAAGGCGCCAGAATGGACAGTGCCTCCTACTTACGGCACAAGGAGCGGCTTCTGCGCATCTCCGTTCGCCACATGGTGAAATCCCAGGTGTTCTACTGGATTGTCCTGAGCCTGGTGGCTCTCAACACTGCCTGCGTGGCCATCGTCCATCACAACCAGCCAGCCTGGCTCACCCATTTCCTCTGTGAGTCCCTGGGCTTTGTGTAGGTGTGAGAGCTCTATCTGGGCAGGCAGCACCTTCTTATCTCTGGTAGCTGGGGACTGCAGCACACCCTCACTCCTTGCCTCAGGGCATGTGGGAATGAATCCCACCAGAATCATGCTGGTAGGAAGATGGGTGGAGAATAACCTGAATTACATTCAATGTTGATTACAAAGCTTTGTCCTTGGCCCTGTGGCCATTAAAGGCTGTCTTAGCCCTGTGAGCAAATGTAGAGGAGTTGTACTGGCCTCATGTCCTTCAGGTCCAATGTGTTTGTCAAGAGAGATAAATAGACTGTGGATCTCAGTGGGGTTTATCCTAAAATTGTGAACAGTGGTGATGGAAATCTTGCTGGAGATCCACCTTTGAATGCCCACAAACAATTGCTGAAAGGTGTGAGTTTGCAGGGATAGGACTGATCATGGAGTTTAAATATTGGTCCAGAGCATGGCATAGGCATTCCAAGCTTCCAGTTACTGGAGCATCCCTCATCCCACGGGCCATGGTACAAGGTCAGGTCTTGGAGGCGCTACAACCATGCCTATTTTTGCATGGGCAAACTGCAGAGCAGCATGGTCAGCCCCACGGCAGCCATGTGTTACTCTTGAGCTACTGCAGTAGGGACAGTGCTGCTTTCTCAGCTGTGTTATTCTTACTCACCTTGGAAATGTCACTGTCAAACACCAGGTCTACTTAAATGTGCAATAGTGTGCTCAGGCCTGCCAGGATCGCAGCACGCTGAGGTGTTGTATGGCAGCTGGTCACAGTGAGAAGCATCTACTGGACAAGGTGAAGAGCCAGGCTCTTGCCTGCTAAGTGTTCATGAAATAGCTGGAGAAGCTTTTCACTGGCTCTTGGCTGTTCAGCTTGGTTTTCCTGGCCAAGTTCCAGCTGTGCAACCATTTAAATCCAGGTTGCTAATATTCCCCTATAGTGTCATGTGGTTGATGCCTTTGCAGACGCCTCAACCATTGTCAAATAATGCTGAAGAGCTGCACTGCTCTGTGCTGGCCATCTCTGGTTCTCTCAAACCCCTGTGACACTGGTGCATCTACCCTGAATGAGTAACTCATGGGGTCGATGCTCTGTTACACACAATTTAGCTCCTCACAGACAAGCTTCCCTCATCCCAGATCCTGAGAGATGGGGGATGCAGCGTGGTCCTTGACTTGTCCCATCTCTGTGGTGTGCTGTATGGGTGGGAACATGCAGGATGCTCCACACAGCTCAATGTCCCAAGGGTAGCATGTTTGGGTTTTCTCTTTCAGACTATGCAGAGTTCCTGTTTCTTGGGCTCTTCCTCCTGGAGATGTCCTTAAAGATGTATGGGATGGGTCCACGCCTTTACTTCCATTCTTCCTTCAACTGCTTTGACTGTGGGGTAAGTGGCCCTGGAGCTGCTGTGGATGTGAGGGGAGATGTTTGGCAGGGGTCTGCAACACAAGCCACCAAGGGGGAGAACAGGATGGCCCTTGCAATGGAGAAGGGAGGTCTTTCTGCTGGGACAGCCTCCCTGTGCCATCCTGAGTCACCAGGTCTTGGGCAGGATGGTGGGTGCCTCATCTTCAGGCATGTTGTTTTCCTGAAACAGCCTGTCCTAAGCCTGTCTTTTACTTGTGGCTTTGCCTGCTTCTCAGGTCACAGTAGGAAGCATCTTTGAAGTGGTTTGGGCTATATTCAGACCAGGAACTTCTTTTGGGATCAGTGTCCTACGAGCCCTTCGTCTCCTGCGGATATTTAAGATAACCAAGTGCGTACCAAGCATCAGTGCCTGTCAGCTTTCATCTTGGACTGGGGCTGCAGCCCAGATCCAGTCACTCCTGCTCTCCTACTGATGATGTCAGCATCACTGTAAGTGCTGCAGCAATTTCTTTGTTTTCTAGGTACTGGGCATCCCTGAGGAATTTGGTGGTCTCGCTGATGAGCTCCATGAAGTCTATTATAAGTCTGCTCTTCCTCCTCTTCCTTTTCATTGTAGTCTTTGCCCTGCTGGGAATGCAGCTGTTTGGAGGCAGGTAGGTTGTTTCAAGTCTGAGGAATAGGAATTTTTTGGTGTTAAAACAAAGTGATGACAACCTCTTTAGGTGCCCAGGAAAGCTGTAAGCCTTCCCCCTTGGTCTGCTCCTAATAGTGGTGCTTCTCCCACATGAAAGTTCCTGCTCAGAGGATGCCTTTGGGCTGTGTGGGTTCTTCTAGCCACGAGACCTTTTGGGTTCTGACACCAAATGCTCAGGGGACCTTTTTTAGGGTGGAGAAAGGTCCTCCTAAGCATAAGAGAGTTGATAGCTCAGCAGTCAGAGGTTTGTTGACCTTGGTATTTCATCCTGTTTATATTCATCTGATTCCCCTTCCAGGTTTAACTTCATGGATGGGACTCCATCAGCCAACTTTGACACTTTCCCTGCTGCCATCATGACAGTGTTTCAGGTAAGGGCTGAGCTGCAAGGGAACATAGCTGAAGGGACTTGGGACCACCTACTCACTCCCCCATAGCTGGAAGGGGCATTTTAAACCAAACAGGTTCCCCTCCATCAGCTGTTAGGATATAACTCACTTCCTCCCTCTCATGTAAAACAAAGTGGATGGCAAGAGATGGAAACTTTTCCAACTCTGTTACAGAAAATGAAGAGTTTCAAAACTCTTCTGAGGAGACCTAAATACTCAGCAGTGTCCAGTGTGATCTCCCTCAGGTGCTGCAGCTTAGAGCTGGGTTACCCACTCCACAGGATCTCTGTACTTGGCTGCTCTGTGTTGGTGGGATAGATGGAGAGTGGGATAGATCCAGGTGACAAGAAGGTGCAGGTGACAGAGCTGCTGTCTTGTTTTCCTGCAGATCCTGACTGGTGAGGACTGGAATGAGGTGATGTACAACGGCATCCGCTCCCAGGGAGGCGTTCGCTCGGGGATGTGGTCCTCCATCTATTTCATTGTCCTCACCTTGTTTGGAAACTGTATCCACCTGGCTGCTGTGCCTTTAGTGGTGACAACCCCACCTCATTACCCTCTGTGGGGGCATTCCCCTCCACACCCACTGCTTCTTCCTCCTCTCCCAGTTGGGTGAGACCCACAACACATGTGGCAGCACTGAGTATCCCAAACAGAGGAGCTGCTGTCTGGAGGTGCACGGAGGGCTGTTGGTATAGGATGGGTGAGGAGTTTATGCCTTTGGCTGCTCCTCACTGAGCTGGCAAGAAGCCATCAGGGCCACCCTCCCTTAGTAGCTGCAGACACTCATGTCCTTAACACGTGGCTTGTGCATCCTTAGCTGCTCACAGATACTCTGCTGAACGTCTTCTTGGCCATTGCCGTGGACAACCTGGCCAATGCTCAGGAGCTTACCAAGGTATATTCCTCCTGCTCCTTCTTCTTCTCTTGTGAAGAGAGTGGGGTCAAAGCCATTAAGACTTGGATTTAGGAAAGTGCTTAAACCTGATGGTCTCTCCAGGAATGCCCACACTTAAAAAGTGTGGCTTTAACTATTTCTCCATTTAAGCTTCCCAGTTCTGTTTGCTGCCAGTCAGATCGAGATAACCCTCAGCTGTGGGATGGGATCTGATGCAGGGGCTGTTATCTGCTCAAGCACGCTGGAGATGTGGAGTGGGAAGCACTTTCCTTCCAGTGGTGTCAGTATTTATTCCCCACCTGCCTGCAGGGCAGCGAATGTGATTTAGGATGCAATTTAGATTGGTGCTTAAGAAGGTTATTTGGCTTAGCTGGTTTTAAGACCATGCTGGGAAATATTTGGGGAATGCTAAATTGTTGGGGCACCATCTGGATAACGGTGAGTAGGAGAGAGCTGCAAGGGTCATTGGCATTCTTTGGAGCAGACCAGTGGTCCTGTGGTGCCCAGATTTTTCTACAGCCTATGCCTATTATTCAGGTCCCTGGGGCTCACTGCAAGGCTTCCACACTGGTGTAAATTTGACCCAAAATGGGGCATGGTGGTGGTTTGCCTGAGGGGTCTGTGGGGGGGTCGCTGTCCTCCTGCAGTGGGTGCAGATGGCACTTCCAGGGGCTGCCGGCCGCCGCTGGGGTGAGAGGGATGGGAGAGCCCCACAGCATGCCAGCAGCATCAGTTAAGGGAGTGCTGAGTTTTTGAAAAGCCTGAATGCACGCTAATGACTCCTAATGACATTTTTTGCTCCAGAGACACAACCATACTCATTAAATCAAACCGATCTCTGCCAGGGTCATTCATGGATGCCTTACCTCCCACTCTGTTGGGGGGATGCCTGTCTAGCCCCTGTGGTTGTGAAGAAGGGAGGGCTGAGCTCGTCTATGCTGTCTGGGACTGTTCTAGCTTGCACAGCCTGGCTCTTGCTTGGAGTGGGCTGGGTTCACTTAAATAAGTAGTGCTGACGCCTTCAGTAAGATCTGGTGTAGTGGGGAAGTTGCATCCTTGCAGTGCAGTGAAAATAAAGGCTCTCTCTGGAAATACAGGTGCCCCTTTATCCTTCATGCCTTGGCATGTAGGGTAGCCCTGCACATCCCTTGCTGCTTCCCATGGCTGTACCTTCTCTTAAAACCTTGGTATTCCAGTAAGCAATGCCTGTCTTTTCTCTGCAGGATGAACAGGAGGAAGAGGAGGCCTTTAACCAGAAGCACGCCCTTCAGAAAGCCAAAGAAGTCAGTCCCATGTCTGCCCCAAACATGCCTGCTATCGAGTGAGTGACCCACTGTGCCCAGCTCTACCCCAGTGACCCCCCACATCCTTGAGCCCAGCCAGGCTTCTTGGAAGGGCACAGAGCTGCAGCAGAGCCTGGCATGGCAGGTTGTGGGGGCTTCCACAAGAAAAAGAGGTGTCTGCATGGGGTGACCCTCTCTGGGTGTCTTCCTGTGGGTGGCTGGATTGAGATCTAGGACTGTACTCCCCATGGGCAGCAGTGCCTTTGGAAAGGTGACAGCATGGGGACCTTGAGTTGTCAGCCCCTACCCCAAGCAGCAGCCTCATTGCTTGGACATGGAAGAAATATGCTAAAAGAGGTTTCCTGCTCCAAATATGAGCTCAAACACTCAGGGCTGATGCTAGGGGTGGGCAAGGAGGCTGGGGAGGAGGAAGGTGTCTCAAGTTATTCTTGAGGAGGGGTGATATTTGTTCCTGGGGAGCGTTTCTTCGTGGCAGAGCTGGAGGAGAGCAGCCAGGGCTGGGGGAGAAGGGAGCTGCAGTGTCACAAATCTCCCCTGGGCTGCTTCCTTGGCAGTGAACGCAGTTAGGAGAGATGGAACAGGTTTGTGAAACCACGTTTGGTTGTACAGAAATTTGATTTGAGAAAAAAAGCGCCTCAAACCACATAAACCTGCAGCATGGTGTTAAGGAGCCTTGTCTCTGTGTTTCAGCAGGAGAAAATTCTGTTTTTTCCTTTCTGGATGCCTTTTTTCTCTTTATTTTGCAGTGTCATATGGTCTAAATCACATAAAACTTTCAAAGTCAACATTGGAACGAGGCGTTTTGATTTGTTTCCCAAAACAGTACATTTCAGTACAGCTGAAAGGATTATTTTATTTTTTTCCCTCAGTTTTTTTTTATAGAATCCCTTCCCGGGGAATTTTAGGTTTCGTTATGCTTTGAAACCCAGCCAAGCTCATACACGGCAGAATCTCATGCAGATTTGCAGAGAAAAACTGCTGTCTTCAGGCGAGTGCTGATCTGGGGGGGTCAGCAACAGCCCCCTCCCTGGTTTGGCAGCAGTGGGATCCCTTGGTCCTCCATCCTGTTTCTATCACTCATGGGTTTAGGGGCAGCAGAAACTGGGGGTACTTGTAAGCCCTCCCTGATCTCCCAGCAGCAACCAATTTCACTTTGTTTTGGGGGTGATGGGATATTCATAACAAACCTGTGCTTGGGGGTTTATGGGAGAAATGGTGGAGTCTGTATGTCATGACTGTTTCTGGCTACCAGCGGGAATGTGTTGGATAAAGTGAGGAAATAGAGGGATTTAGGCTGCAGAAGAGTCTGAAGAATGGACAGATAGAAGAAAGGAAGAGGGGGAGATGGAATATATTAGGGCAGTAAAGGATTTGCCCATGCTGCACATCCCTAACAGAGCTTTCTAGTCATTGTGAGAGAGTGCTGGTTGGGCAAACAGATCTCTAATCTTCTCTTATTCTTCTAGTGGCATTGAAATGAGAGATATTGGTATTCACAGGTCTCTTTTTCCAATTCCTTTCACTCATCAGGATGGATAGGGTCAGGGGCAGGGAGTGTGATGCCATGGGAGTGACTGTTGCCAGCATGAGGTCTGATGTGCTTTTGGTGGTGCTGCACAGATACCAGCAGCCAGGGAGGGACAGTGGGGACAACAGAGCAAGGGACAAGCCAGAGCAGAGCTGGTACCAAAGGGCTGTGGTGAAGCCAAGCCAGTCTCTGCCTTTGAGTATGCCCAGACACAGATGGTTTCATTCTTATGTGGGTACCCAGCACGGGCAGGTCGGAACACACATTCCTGCTTGTGGAGAGGTCCAGTGGCATGTGGAGATGAGCACTCCCACGGGAAAAGTGCTCCCACATGGGCAGGCTGGCGTAGGTGGCTGCGGTGCTGGTTGGGGTATGGTATCCATCCACGGGTGCTGGTGGTGCAGATGGCGCAGAGCTGTTTGGCGAGTGGGTGGCCAGATGGACGCGTGCGGGTGCTGTCATGTGTTGGTGCCTAACGTGGTGTGTGGATGCGTCTGGAGGCTCGGCCACTTTCTGCAGGGACAGCAGTGGGTGCCCGCAACTCAGTCCTTACCCTGAGCATGGCACCGGCCTGTTCCCATGCACAGTGGCTGTACAGGGGCTGTAGTCACCAGCATGACTGGAGCACCTCTCCTATGGGGACAGGTTGAGAAGGTTGAGGTTCAGCCTGGAGAAAAGAAAGCTCCAGGGAGACCTTAAAGCACCTTCCAGTACCTAAGTGGGCTATAAGAGAGCTGGAGAGGGACTTTTGACAAGGTGTTTTCTTGACAAGTGATAGGACAAGGGGGAGTGCCCACAAACTTTTAGGAAGTGATCACGGTCCCAAGCCTGTCAGAGCTCAAGAAGCATTTGAACAATGCTCTCAGGCACATGGTGTGATTCTTGGGATTGTCCTGAGCAGGGCCAGGAGTTGGACTCCATGATCCTTGTAGGTTCCTTCCAACTCAGGAGATTCTATGATTCTATGTTTGGATCTACTTGGGGCGGTTTCCTTGGAACTGTGCTTATCTGAATATTTTCTGTGCTGATACAAAGGATAAAGCCTGGAATTTCCAGAGCTGCTGGTGGGGGTGAAGGACATTGCAAGCCCTCTTAACCTTCTCTGTGTCAGTGCTGTTCAGGTAACAGGAGCTCTGTGGCATCTCACCCTGAGCCTTGTTGGGGAGCTTCAAGTTCCCCTCTGCGGTCCTAGGGCAGCACCAACCCGTGGTGATGGCTCTGAGCAGCTGGCCTGATGCATTGCATCCTCTTTCCAATTGCCACATGTTTCTTGGGAAAAGTGAATTTGGAGCAGTTTGAAACAGCTATTAAATATCCAAGGATGTGTGGGGGCTTCCGAAGGACTGCAGCCTGCACTGGTGCACAGTGTGGGGAAGGGTCCGTGGCCCCCATGAAATGCATCACACTGCATCAATGTGAGTGTGGGCAGCCCAGTGTGCAAGTGGGGGTTCGCTGAGTACATGCAGGAGTTCACCACCGGCTGCTGCACTCCGGCATCCCAGCAGCCCATCGGCAAAGAAACGCTGGCTGCCCAGGTGGGGGGGCACCTCTCTGTGCTGCCCACATGAGTGGAAGGAGGGGTGAAGGGGGGGATTGAACCAGTTTATTTTTCCTCCCCAGAAGAGACAGGCGGAGGAGACACCACATGTCGATGTGGGAGCCACGCAGCAGCCACCTGTATGTGGGCCGCGGGGGCGCGTGTCCGTCTGTGGCTCCTGTGCTGTCTGTCCGTCCGCGGGGCCGGGGCACGCCCCGCTCCCCGCCGGGCTCCTCAGCAGGGCGGGGAGAGGGGCCGTGTGTGTTCCTGTATCCGTGTGCTCCTGTGCACCCCGTTTGTGCGTGTGTGGTTTGGTGTGTGCCGGACCCCTTCGTGTGTGGTGCTGTGCTGTACGTGCGTGTCATTACCCGTGGATGTGCCGTGGGGTGTGAGCAGTGTATGTGCTCGTGGGTGTTTCCCTGTGCCTTAGGTGTGTCGGGAGGGGCGCGTCTGTCCTCTCCAGGGTGTTTGCGTGCGCGGTTATAACACTGCAAAGGTTTTCACGGCATAGTCTAGTCCTCCACATAGAGAGGCCCAGTACAGCTCCTTCACCTGCAGACAAAATCGCTGCTCCCCAAGCCTCGGGGCAGGCTTCCTACGCGGGATGTGCTGGGCAAGAGGCAAGAAGGGCTCCCTGGATGCAGCGAGAGGGCTTGGCCCATATTTAAGGTGGCTCCAGGCAATCACACAAGAGGAAGGTAGTCCCTTGCCTGTGTGGGATAGAGCAAGCCGGGGTGCTGGCTGCTCCCAGAAGCTGGACATGCTGCCTGAAGGCTTCTGGGCAGCTGTGAGGCTGCTGGGGCTGGTCGTTATCAGCCTGATGCCTTCTGAAGGGGCAGAAGCATGGTCTCTGCCCCGTTTCCAGCCCATGCCAGCACCAGAGGGATGCCGATGAAG
>JAOXXN010000120.1:2021492-2051787 GCA_026770055.1 Myrmophylax atrothorax
AAGTCTTACTGCAGCCTGTAACCCTGGTGGTGGCATTTCCTTCTCCCTGGGATTCCCGAATTAAATCCAAGGCGGGTGCTTCACCAGGGGGTGAGGGCAGCCAGGATGCTGACTCCTTGCTGTCCCCTGTCACAGGCGGGAGCGTCGCAGGCGGCACCACATGTCGGTGTGGGAGCAGCGCACTAGCCAGCTGCGCCGGCACATGCAGATGTCCAGCCAGGAGGGCATCAACAAAGATGAGCCGCCCTTCATCAACCCCCACGCCAGCATCTTCCGCAGGAAGAAACCAGGGGATGGCGTCACCCTGGAGAAATGCGCTGAGGAGCAGGGCAAGGGCGAACGGCCGCTGGGTGAGGGACCAGAACAGCCTGTGCCGGGAGCCAACCCTGGTGGTGGTGAGGAGGAGCCCCGGGTCAGGAGGGATATGTGGCAGCAGAAATCATGCCATGGTAACTGTGAGCCGGGCGAGCAGGACGGGGCAGGAGGTGGCACCGAGGATAGGGCCAGGATGAGGCAGAGTCAGCGGCGCAGCCGGCACCGCAGAGCCCGGATGGAGGGGAAGGAGCAAGCTGGCATCTTGGGGAGCCGCTCGGCCAGCCAGGAGATGGGTCTGGAGGAGGCCAGCACCATGGAGGGGGCACAGGATGGGGACCGGCGTGGGGACGTGGCCGCAGCCGAGGCACTGATTCAGGGGGAGACGGAGGCAAGCGGAGAGTCCATCAGGTTAGTACCTGGGGAGGGCATCCTGCCATTCCCACAGCTCCTCCTCCTCTCTCCTTCTCACACTTTTTTATTGTCTTACATCCCTCCTGCAGGACAAACGGGGTCCCTGCCGGCGATGCTGATCTGATAGGGACTGCCAAGAAGGGCAGCCCCCCACGTGCAGCACCCGAGCTCCCTCAGGGGAAGACGGGAAACCTGACAGAGCAGGACTGTAGCAGCCCGGACACCAGTGAGCAAGCGCTGCTGGAGGGCAGTCGCACCGTCAGCCGGAGTGAGCCCGACCTCTCCTCCATCACCCCCAACACCGAGAAGGCCACAGAGAGCACCACCATCATGATCGATGTCCACGATTCTGCTGTGGTACAGAGTGAGGACCCATCTCTCTTTCCTGAGCCCCTCTCTGAGCCCTCAGGGATCCTGTGGGGATGGAAAGCCACTTGCATGGCTTTTCCTATCCGCATCCATCAACTGGGAGGGGGGTTACCTTGCTGCTCCTTGCAGCACCTCCCTCAAGCACCTCAGTTTTGCAGGGGAGCCCTGAATGTAGTGCTGATGTGCTACCATCCCCTGGGGACCACATCCCTTTCTCAGCTTCCCATCCACTCCTTCATCTGATTCCTCATTACCTCTTCCTCTCCTCCTGGGCAAAACACTCGCATTCCCTGTTTTTCCTGACACATCCACAGCCTCCACCAGCTTGCTGCTGCTCAAACACCTTAACAGCATCCTTGCTGTCAAGGTGAGCTGCTTTAAACAGTGTTATTAATTAAACAGCATGGTGAAAACTGGCCTTGTTAAACCCCATTTAATGTGCTTCATGCCAGCAGCTCGTGTCTTTTCCTCCCATCTGGTCCCTCTTCCCATAACAGCACAGGGATTTAAAGCAGGAATCAGGGGTCTTGCATGTGCCTGGGTGGCAGGGACACCCCAGGGTGCTGTCTGAGTGCAAGGCTGGGCAAAGGCTCTCGCTTTCCTGCAGTTAGCAACAAGACAGACGGTGAAGCCAGCCCCTTAAAGGAGGCTGAGACCAAAGAAGATGAGGAGGAGATGGAGAAGAAGAAGCGGAAGAAGGAAAAAAGCGAGACAGGCAAAGCGATGGTGCCGCACAGCTCCATGTTCATCTTCAGCACCACCAACCCGTGAGATATATTTTGGACCACGGGGAGGGCTGCAAGGGGAAGGACCCCTAGACATCACTGAAAACAGGGAATCCCCATGGAAAGGAGCCCGAATATCTCCCAAACAGTCTTGATAACGAGCCGCAGTGTTCTCCAAGCTGCACAGCACTCTCCCTCTCTGCCAGCCATGCTCATGTCTCTCTCTCCCAACTGCTGATAGCTAGTTGGGATTTTTATTCCTTACTTGTTATATTTATCTGCAGGTTTACTGTCCCCTATAGCTCTTCCCCAGCTCCAGCACCCCGGAGGAATAAACACCCCAGTTTCTCAGAGACTCTCTGCCTGGCTGTGGGGTGTCTGGGTGGATGGGACAGCCAAGCAAAGGGTTCAGCAAGCCCAGATTCCCCCTGGGCCTCCTTCTCTTGCTCCTCAGACTTTGCTGCCCATCTTTCCACCCTGAAAAGTGCTGATGTGGGGTGGGTTTTGCACAGGGCCTGCCAGGGGCTCACAGGTCGGGGTGTGGGCTGTGTCCCTACAGGGTGCGGAGGGCCTGCCACTACATCGTGAACCTGCGGTACTTCGAGATGTGCATCCTCCTGGTGATCGCCGCCAGCAGCATCGCCCTGGCGGCTGAGGATCCTGTCCTCACCAACTCCGACCGCAACAAAGTGATTGCAACCCTCTCCCGCTTCCCCCTGTCCCACAGGCAGTGCAGTCAGAGGTCCTGTAGGATTACAAGTTCTGTGGTGGGGCGCATATGGGACAGGGATCAGGGCAGGTGGTGGCACCACCTGCACCATGCCGTGGAGCCTGACTTCTTCCCCATCACCTTCCTTTATAAACCCTGTAAATCACTTTCAGCTTCCCGCACGAGGAGTTTTGAGCCTGGGCTGCAGACCAGGGCACCTTGTCAGCAGTAAAGCAACTTAAACTGGGGAGATGCTGGTGTGCACAGGCACTGGTATGGGGGTGCACAATTCCAGCTCACAGCATGAATCCCAAGTTGCTTCTATCATGCACAGGAAATTATTCCCTCCTGCCTGTGCAGGCTGAGTTTATGGCTGTCCTGAACTCCTAGGGAACAGGCTGGGTTTGGGGCAAGCAAACCAACCCTCTGTCTGCACCTGTGACAGGCGAGCACAGGGTGGAGTGGTAGTGGGGTCTGGGTGGATACAAGGGGGCCCATTTGCTTGGCAGCAGCTGCAGAGCACCTGTGACATCTCTCTGCAGGTCCTGAGGTATTTTGACTATGTCTTCACTGGCGTCTTCACCTTTGAGATGGTTATCAAGGTAAGAGCCCCTTGCAGGCTGTGGGTGCTGAGACTGGCAGTATCCTTTCAGGGTATGGGAGATAGCTCTGTTTTTCCATTCTGGTCCTGTGTTTGGGTGCTGGAGACCTTAAACTTTGGTTCTCAGCAATGGGAGTCCAGAGTGCTCAGCATCACTTTTATCAGCCTCCAGACTTCCACATAATATGATGCTCCTTGACCTATATCCAGGACACAGAAATGAGTCTGCTACTCCCCAGCTGTGTCCTTGTCCCCCAGCTTGTCCTGCTGGTGGCTGCTTCCACTTCATGTCTGAACTGCTCATTCCCTGCCTGTTTTTCTCTGTTGCTTCCCTCCAGATGATTGATCAAGGCTTGATCCTGCAGGACGGCTCCTACTTCCGAGACCTCTGGAACATCCTGGATTTCATCGTGGTGGTGGGAGCACTGGTGGCTTTTGCCTTGGCGTAGGTGGTCATCCTCCTTGTCAGCTCCCTGCCTTCCCGTGGCTGTGGTGGGAAAACGATGCAGCTGTGTGTCATGGCTACTAGGCCCTGATTTTGGTTTTTTAATTTCTCTGCACCCTTCTGCTCTGCTTCTGGGATGGCTCCTGGCAGCAGCGTGTGGCTGCTCCAGGGATGGATTTCTCCTTGATTGTCAAATGGTGGTGAGCAAGCAGACAGGGAGCAGGGCAAGGCAAGCTGGAAGTGCTAGAAAGAGGTTGGTGGTGAAACTGGATTTGAAACAGAGCAGAAGGGGCAGTTAGAGAGGGGAAAAGACCTAAGGATGGCAGAACTGGAGCTATACACCTGCTGTGCATCTTGGAGTGCACAGAGACAGCAAAAGCCAGCAGAGTGGAGCTGCCCTCTGAACATGTTTGTGCTGGAAATGATTCCCCTGGCTGATGACTTTTCCTCTGCTCTGAAGGGGGGTGTTGCTCCGGAGTCCTGCATCCAGAGGCTGTGGTTGGTGGGGTGTGCAGCAGCCTTTGCAGCATCACGGTGGGTGCAGAGTGCTGTGTGTTTGCCCTGCAGTGTATCCCTGATGAGCATTACCTTGTGGTTGGGCTTTGGTACCAAGCTTGTGGCATCTGCAGATACTGGGATGTCAGTGGTGCCTGTGCCATGGAGGGGAGGAACACCTAGGGATGAGTTTCATGCTGCTCTGCCCTCCTCTCTTGCTGTTGGTTGGGACAGGTGGTGCAGTGTGATCACAGGGAAGAAGGATGTGTGGTGCCAAGGTGATGCTCACAGGCAAGGGGCACCCCCTGGGCCCCAGGGCTGTGGTGCCCCACTGGTGCCCAAGGAGGGAGAGGAAAAGAGAGGAGAGGCTCATCCTTCGTTGTCATGCTGTTGTTCTCTCTTTGTGCCTTTGACACTGGCGATGGTGGCGTTAGTGCTGGTGAGAGGGGAGGGCCTGGCAGCCACGCAGACTGGAGCCTTGTCCTTGTCCACAGCTCAGGTACTGTGCGAGGCTCTCGGGGTGGCTGTGTCAGAGCCCTGAGGTCACTCGATGGATTACAGTCCGTAATCCATCCCTCCCATCTCATCCCAGATGGGGTGGCAGCTCCTTCTCCTGGTTCTCACCCTTCCTGGCTCGTTGCTTTTGCCTTCCTCACCCTCCTCACCCCATTCCTTGCCCGGTGGTTTCAGCCCCTGCTCTCTCCCCAGGAAGAGCATGGGAGAATTCAGCTCACACAGTGCAGGGATGAACCAGGCTCTGGGCAGGGCAGGGGGATGACCACAGACCCTGGCATGGGGAAGGAACATGGGGCAAGTTTGCTGTCTGAGGACAATGCTCTGAGCCCCTGGAAAGCCACCCAGGCCACCACGAGGGTGGATCGGGCATCTTTGGGATCTGGCTGATCCCTTCGCTGCCAGGGAAGCCCACCAGAGCACATCTGGCAGGGCTGAAGGGCATCAGCTACTTGAAGATGCACTGAGTGGTTTGAGGGTCTTCAGGAGGACAAGGGAGCCTTTTCCTTCCAAGGCAATTTCTATCAAGACTTTTGATGGCTGAAGGAGCATAGGTTGATGGCTCAGCCTGCTCCTGGGTGGATGGGTGTCCTCATCAGTGCTAACAGTACAGTAATCTGTGTTTACTGTCCCCTTGCTCCCACCCCACAAAGGTGGCACAATTCCTGGAATGGCCCCTGAAGCTATCAGGGTCCAGCACTGAGCTTGTGGGGAAGCTGCTGTGTGTCCTTTCCAGCCCTGCTTGTCACCTGCCTGCCTCCACCCATTCTCTGGAGGGAAGAACATTCCCTCTGGGCATGGGGCAGCTGAATTCTCAAGGGTGATCACACCCATGGGCTGTGGCACAGACCCCTTCCCATGGAGAAGGCCTTGGCATCTCCACATACATTTGCAGCAAGCATCGATGTCACCTGCTCGCTCTTGTAGACGAGATGTAGCTGGGTAGATACTGAGTTGCTTGTGTCATGGAAGAGAGCTCTTTATAATGTAAACCTGCAGGATTGTCTGTCTCCCTTGCCTCCAACAGTGGCTCCTGCTGGAGGGGATGATCTCATGGCTTTGGGAGTGAGGGGAACAAAGGAACATGGCAATTTCTGATGGGTTTATACATTATAAAGCAATTATAAGAACACCTGCCTCTCCTCTGGGCAGCCCATCACTGCTACAGCCCTGGGAGCTGCAGGATGTTCACCAGCTCTCCATGTTCCAGTCTACCATCCTCCTGGTCTCAAGGGGAAAACTCTGGTGGTGATGCTTTTTTCTGGGGTGGGGGGAATGTCCCTTCTCCTTCTCTCCTCCATGGTGCTGAGTTAGCAAAGCCATGTCCATGGAGTGGCTGCGGTGATTACCTGGATGAGAGCAGCTGGTGGCTGAGTCCAGCACTTCCCAGCAGAAACACTGTGACGTGCCATGAAGGTTTTCCGGCCCTTTTCCCTCCCTACTGTGGTTTGGTTTTCCCATGGGGGCCCTGGGTGGCTGTGGGCACAGCAGGAGGTCTCTGAGTTGGTCCAGCAGTGCCAGTATCCAAATCACCAATAAGCAAGTGTCCACTCACAAAGCCATCTCTTCATGTTGCCACCGTGGCTTGTCCATTGCTCCCTTGGAGCCTGCGCATCCTGAACGAGAGGCCATCTCAGCTCATCCATAGCTCTCCACATGGAAAGCTAATGCATCAATCCATACACAGCCTAAATAAAAAGCTGTAAATCTCCAAAGAGTTCAAATTGAATTAGCTGACATAACCAGAACCATAACTAAAGTCCCTGCTCACTTATGCCTCCCACGGCACCCTATGAGGAGGCATTGTGCAGGCGAGTGGTGCTCGCTCCTGGCTCTGCAGAGCTGCCCAGAGGTGGTGGAAAGGTTGAGTGGTCAGTGTGTAGCCCTCATCTTCTTACCTGGTGAGCAAGGGCAGGTGCCCAGCAGAGGTGCCTCTTTCCTTGCAGGGCAGCATCTCATTGTGCCAGTTGACATCAGTATCCAGAAGCAAGAGGAACCCCAGCATACTGCAAAATAACCTCATGTGAGGCTGGTCAGGACAGAGATCCCATCGGGGAGCTGCTACAAAGTTAAACTACCCTCTTTTCCATGTATTTTCTACCTATTGGACTAGCGCACAGCCAGGGTCTGGGGTTAGTTTTGTGTGTTTTAAGAAATGTTTTACTTGTAGGCTTTGTCCACAACTGTGTGTGCTTGTGGCAGGGACTCAGCTCAAACAGGGACACAGGCTTGGTTACAACTAGGGGCCTTGTAGCCCACATTGGCTTCTCCAAATGAGTGTCCTGCTGAGTTGCAGAAGGTTCTGTTCTGCAGTTCAGGCTCTTAATCAGTGGATTTCTTGATGGAGGTGAGTGATGTAGCAGAATTTGGATGGGAACTATTGTGGCTTTGCAGGTAGGTTCCCTTGGAAGTACCTACCTTTAGCTGGCTGGGGCCAAGCCTTGAGGTCACCCCTCAACTCTTGGCTAAGGAGGACCATGCACCTACCTGCTGTCACCCACTGTCATGCTCTCTGCTGGTTCCTCTTGCAGCAGAGCTTTCACTATATGCCCCTACCCAAAACCTCCAGCAGGGAGGGCAGGAGCTCCTGAGTTGCTGGGTGAGTCTCTTGCTAAAGACATGCCGCATCCTGAAGGACACAATGTGGTCTACTCATCGTGCTTTTAAACCTAGGCATGGGGTGGTGGAGAGCTGCCACAGAGTCCCCATACCTGAGAGGTTGAAATCATTGCTGTGCAGCTCCCCTGATGCTTTTCTTACCTTATTCCTCTTTTCTCTCTTTTTCCCCCCCCTCTCTCTGCTGGTGCTGTTTGGTGGCTGCTGGGCTGGATCACCGACAGGAATGCTTTGGGGTAACTATGGTGGTCAGGATATTGTGGGATGCTGCTCTGGGGGGTGCAGGGGGATGAGTGCAGGTGGATGTCGGTCTGTCCAACACCAGTGCTGACCCTTAGCTGCATTTGCAAAGACTGCAGTACACTGCTCTGCAGGCACCCCGAGGTCTGAAGAGATCCCTCCTTAGTAGATGTTCAGCACTGCAATTGAGCTGTCCTTGGTGGCAGCTTGCACCAGCTGAGCACTGCCCTCAAGTCCTTGCCCCAGCTCTGAGTCAGATGCCCAAGCCCCTGATAATGAGCAAAACAGGAACCAGGAGGTGTAAAGTGAGTCCCAGGGCTGTTTATACTGTTGCTTCCCATGCATATGTGGGGCTGTGCTCCCAGGGAGGACTATTAATTACTGGGTTTGTTTACATCTCTTAATGATTAATCCCATTACTGTGCTCCCTGTTGCATTAACCCTCGCAGAGGAGCTGTGTAATTGGGAGCATCTGTTGTTGCGAGTCATTTCCTTGACGTTTTTTGAGGGTGCCTGGTGGATCCAAGCCATGCCACCGTCACCAGGATCTCTTCTCCATCCTGAGATCCAGTCCATAGGCTTTAGTGAAAAGATAAGAAATAACTCCTGTTTTTGTGGTTGGCAATAGTGATCATATTAAATGAGGTGTCATGAGGCAGATTTCCTCAATAATTGTACTGTTAATCTCTGCCTCCCTTGGCTAACTTGGGGTGGAGGCAAGGGCAGCCCCTTCCAAGGGTCCAACCCTCCTGCCTTGGGCAGGAACACCTTCTACTAGACCAGCTTGTTCAAGGCCCTATACAACTTCACCTAGAACACTTCCAGGGATGGGGCACCCACAATTTCTCAGCAGTGTAGATCCCACTGAGTGCATCCTCCTCATTTTATTATTCATTTCTTGCAACTAGTAGTAATGGTTGAACACAATTTGCAATGATGGGGGCCTAGTGCAAGCTCTATCTGCAAAAGGCACGTGCTTGCAGTAGGGAAGCTCCTTGTATGCTTTTGCCCTGAAAACCTCCTGGCATTACCTGCCCCAGCCCTGGCATTGCCCTGCTTCCTACACTGAGGGGTTTGTTAAGGTCACTGCTTCTTGGCAAAGGGGAATTTTGCTAATCCTGAGGAGGAGAATATTGCTTCATTTTTCATCTCTGCCAGCTGTCAGCGTGTGTGTTGGAGGAGATGTGTTTAGGTAGGCTGAGCACTCAGCAGTCACACGTTTGTGCCCCTCCTGTTCCCATCTTCACACGTGCTGGGGGGGTGTTGCCAGCAGTTAAACCCCCAGAACATCCAGGTCTACAAAGTTATTGTCTCTCTGTTCCATTTTTGGGTGCGTGTGCCTCCCTCCGATGTGGTAGGACCAACAAGGGTCGGGATATCAAGACCATCAAGTCTCTTCGTGTGCTGCGAGTCTTGAGGCCTCTGAAAACCATCAAGCGACTGCCCAAGCTGAAGGTAACGACCCCCATCTCCTGCCTTACACCTGTCCTCTGCATGGAATGGTGGGTCAGGGACCACACACATCGATTTGCTTGTGAGTGATGAACAAGTTGTTTTCAAAGCTTTTGGTGTGCTTTAGGAGTCCTGTTTTCAACCACAGCATCCTTCAGGCTGCTTCGTTCCTGAGGTGCAATGAGTTATTAAAAGCAAGCCTGGACATCTGCAAGGTGTTGGAGATAGTTCCTCTGCCAGCAGGGCTTGAGTGGGCACAAGGCAGCAAAACCCAGATGCTGTCCTAAAAAATAGATTGTCCTGGTTTTGGAGAGCTAAAATCTCTTTCCAAATGGTCTTTCTCTCCAGAGCAGCTTGCAAACAACTTGGGGGTGTTTGTTCTATGCTGTCATGGTGTTGCACTGGAGGGAGATTCCTATCTCAGTATCTGTGGCGCAGGTAGGATTATACATTTTCCTACCTTAGCTGATGGAGTATAGAACCAGAAGGGAGAAAGAGACTGAGGAAGTTCTGTTTTGGACTTAAAGGTGATTATTTGGCTGATGAATGAGACACAGGGTGGCACCTCAGAAACATGGGGTTTGACCCCAGCTTTTCTTCTTGGTCAGTGGATGTATTCAGCCCACGTCAATTCATTTCTGGAAATGCCTGTCTCCACCATGAAACAGGGGTAAGGACGTTCCTCGCTTTAAGTTCTATGAGAACTAGGGCTGAGGGCACAAAGGGAGACGCTGCTGTTGCAGGCAGAGGTATTTGCTCTGCCATGTTATTTGGGGTGATGCAAAACAATCAAGTGTTTACTAATTAGTCTTGAGTGCTGCTAATTGCAACATTAGGATGGTCCCTTGTCTGTTGCCCTGGTTGCAGAGAACACTAAGGATACAAACATCCATCCCTGATGCTGTCTCAGGGGCTGCACGGTGCCTCCATGTGTGCTGTGGGGACTCTGGTGTCAACCTTGTTTATAAAATAGCTTTTTGCCTGGGAGAAGGCCCAGCTTTTTCCTCCTTTCCCCACCAAGAGTGGTAAATGCCTTTACACACAGTAGCCTGTGCTTTGCCAGGACTCTGGGTTCTCCAGGGTGAGCTCTGCCCTCTCTCACAGGCTGTCTTCGACTGCGTCGTGACATCCCTCAAGAATGTCTTCAACATCCTTATTGTCTACAAGCTCTTTATGTTCATCTTTGCCGTCATTGCCGTCCAACTCTTCAAGGGGAAGTTTTTCTACTGCACTGACAGCTCTAAGGACACACAGAAGGACTGCATGTAGGTGCCCTGTTGAGTAGGTCTGATGCTACTTGACACCTCTAGCAAGGGCAGGGTGCTGGGTAACGTCTGCTGTGATTCCCAGTTAAGTCCTTGGTAATGACTCACTCTTAGCTGTATCTCTTGGGGTGGATTGCATGGACTGAGCCCTGTCCCCATCGCTGTGTCAGCACTGCACATTCTTCCATGGAATGCAGAGACCGTTGTTTTGCTCCTGTTATTTCCTCCTGTTTTCTATTTGCTTACCTCTTCACTACTTCTTCACGGTTGTTAACCACCTTCTCCCCATTTCTCCCTCCATCCCTGTGGGAGGAAAGGTGCCCCCCACTGCAGACACACACTGCCCCCAGGTTTTATACCCACCATCCCATAGTTTGGCAGTGTAAAAAATAAGGTTATTGCTCTCTCCCAACCTTGCAGAGGGAACTATGTGGACCATGAGAAGAACAAGATGGAAGTGAAATGCCGGGAATGGAAACGCCATGAGTTTCACTACGACAATATCATCTGGGCTTTGCTCACCCTGTTCACAGTCTCCACTGGCGAGGGTTGGCCCCAGTGAGTATTCTTCTCTGTTTGTCCCCTTGAATCACATCCCCATTGGATCCCAGGTGGGACTGAGAGAGGAACTGCTGGGCAGGAGGGAGGAGAGGAATTATGAGAAATTATTCCAGGACAAAAGAGCATTTAGCCCCGCTGTGAAGGTAGGGCTGTGGCTGGAGTTAGCTCCTTCCTTAAGGAGTGAGTGATGGATAAGCCCTTCTTCTGTATGGCCCTGAGATATATTTTAGGTCAATATTAGAGATAACCATAGGACTAGATCTCTCTACATGCTCATGTGAACTTGGGCAGTACGTTTCTCTGTGTGTAGAGCACAGGAAAATCCATTTTTCATCAGGGGCATAGGCAAAGCACCATAAAACAAGCTATATCTGCTTAGAAGGGTTGTCCTTGAAAGCAGATTGGGACAGAGTTTTACCTTATCATTGTACAAGCAGTGACAGACAGAGCTGGCTGTATAGAGCAGGTCCCATTGGAAGTGCTGCATGGTGGCAGCCCTGATGGACATACCTCTGGTTGCTTTTCTTCACCTCTCTGCCCACAGGGTGCTGCAGCATTCAGTGGATGTGACGGAGGAGGATCGCGGGCCCAGCCGCAGCAACCGCATGGAGATGTCCATTTTTTATGTCGTCTATTTTGTGGTCTTCCCTTTCTTCTTTGTCAACATTTTCGTGGCTCTCATCATCATTACATTCCAAGAGCAAGGAGACAAAATGATGGAGGAGTGCAGTCTGGAGAAGAATGAGGTACAGTTTGGGAGGAGGAAAGTGGACATTTCCGTGTTTTTTTTGCAGTTTGGGAGCTCCCTAGATATTGAAAAGGTGTAAGAAACCCATGGGCCATCTGCCTTCCCAGATCATGAAGAAAAGAAATATGATAGCCACTGTCCCCCATGTTTCCGTCAGCCAGGGTGTGATGTATGTTGTTTTATTCCAGAGGGCCTGCATTGACTTTGCCATCAGTGCCAAGCCCCTCACACGGTACATGCCCCAGAACCGACACACCTTCCAGTACCGCGTCTGGCACTTCGTGGTCTCCCCATCCTTCGAGTACACCATCATGGCCATGATAGCCCTGAACACTGTGGTGCTGATGATGAAGGTGAGCCAGTTGGAACGCACGTGTCCTGTTTGGGGCAATGGGGAGAAGAAGGATCAATCAGGATGGGTCCGAAGGCTATTTTGGTTGTGGAGATACTCTGAGGCAGAGTCTGACATGTATTCCCTTGGCATAGTCACTTGAAATACCACATGCCCCAAACAGGTGGTGGCATCTTGTCTAAACAAGATGATCCAAATGATCTGGACCTCTTAACTACTGCAGATGGATCTGGATTTACTAGGTACCTCCTATTTAGAAGGAGTGGCAACTGTCCTGGGAGAGTAGTGGAGAGGAAAAGATGGTCTGAAGGTCCCCAGGGCAAGGGACATGGACCACCACAGGTCTGTCCTGGGAGAGGGCTGGAGAAAGGAAGGAAGTCTTGAGGCAGTCAGGGCAACAAACATGGACCACGTCAGTCAAGGGGCTGGCAGGCCCCCTCCTGGCTAGTGATGTGTCTCTGTTTCCATTAGTACTACTCTGCTCCATACACCTATGAGCTGGCCCTGAAGTACCTGAATATTGCCTTCACCATGGTGTTCTCCTTGGAGTGCGTCCTCAAGATCATCGCTTTTGGCTTCCTGGTGAGTGGCTGCTCCTGTTCTTTACAAGGGTGTTAATCTGGACTTTGGCAGTGCACAGATCACAGAGGGAAGGTGTTAATAATGTGAAGTTGTTGCTACTTATTTTGGATCTTGGCCTGAGAGCTGCTTTTAGGCTGGATTCATTCCTTGGGTTCTCTTTATGTTTCCCACTGCTGGATGCTGCTGGGAAAAGCCACACTGCTGCTTTACTTCTTCCTTTGTTTCTGCTGTACTCTGGTGCCTGGACCATTTATGTGTTTTGCTGCCACTTTGTTCAGGCCAACTGCTGCTGCACGTGCTGGTGGCTGTGGTCCCTTGTCACCAGTATCAGGAAATACTGGTGCACTTCTGTCCTTGAGCTATATCAGTTGGATCAGACCTGAGCAGCAGTGAATCCTCCTTGCCAGATTCACAGTCCTTAAGCCCCCAGCTGCTCACTTAAGAATTGAAACCGTACACTGCCTTATCTCCACGTACTGTTTCCTGCTTATAGGAGATGAGGTCAACTAGCAGGAGGGCTTCTAGCCTCCTTCCCTGCTCCCAGTAGCACCAGTCATGGTCATGTTTGGTCTTGCACTATCTGGCTGCACAAATAGCAGCAGCTGAGATGAGTGCAGGTGCCCACAGAGAGGAGGGCAAAACAGTCTTCTGGCTGTGATTGGCATGATGAGCTATTACAGACTGACCTGGACTGTCTGTGGCTACTTTTCCTGCTCCCATTTGCCAGAGTGGCCTATTGGATGCATGAATCATCTCCCAGGAGAAGCTTCTTGCTGCAGACATGCTCAAGTCTGCCACTGTCTCAGACACAGGACGGTATTCCAGACCGTGGCTGCATACAAATGGGCTGCAAGGTCTCCATGGTTGTCCATGAGCAGCTTTGGCCCGTGCCCCAGCGCCTTTCAGACCTGCCATCCCCAAGCTCAAATCCATGTTCCCTCTTTCCTTCCTTTTGCAGAATTATTTCCGGGACACCTGGAACATCTTTGACTTCATCACTGTCATTGGCAGCATTACAGAGATCATCCTCACAGATACCAAGGTGAGGCAGGGGCTGGGAGGAGCGGACTGTACTGTGGCCCTGGATGTTCCCACCTCCCTCTGACCCTCTCATCTCCTCCCAGCTGGTGAACACCAGCAGTTTCAACATGAGCTTCCTGAAGCTTTTCCGGGCTGCTCGTCTCATCAAGCTGCTCCGCCAGGGTTACACCATCCGCATCCTGCTCTGGACATTTGTGCAGTCCTTCAAGGTAAGACTTGTGTCCTGGTCCCCACTCAGGCCACAGGGATGTGGTGCTGCTCCCAAATGCAGGCTGTTCCCAAGGTCTTGCTGCTTGCAGGAGAGACGGATCGGCACAGCTTACCTGCTCGCTGTGCTTTTTGTACTTCTCTGGAGCTGGACCTGTGCTAAACGAGATGACTCATCTGCTTCTCTTGCAGGCCCTCCCCTACGTCTGCCTCTTGATCGCCATGCTTTTCTTCATCTATGCCATCATTGGGATGCAGGTGAGCACAGACATCTCCATGTACATTCGTCTGATGTGAACAGCCTGCACTGGCATGTCCTCATCGTTGTACACAGGAGCAAGCCTTGTGCTTGCCTGTCATTGCTTCACTTGGTCACAGTGTCCAGGAAGGTCCCGAGGGTGGAACAGCTTGTTTGGGGGCTGCAGAGCCACATGCCCCAAGGAAACTGCCACAGGCTTGTTCAGTCTTGCTCTACAGCTGCCTTTCCAACTTGCACCTTGGGAGATGTGGCCTTGGGGACTCAGCTGGGCATCCTATGTGGTGGCTGCTTGCAAATCCCCACCTCTTTGTTTAGCAATTACTAAGTCTTTAACTAGACAGCCCCCAGGGGTTGATTTCATGCCTGAGGGACCTGGTGAGCAGCCTTCTGTCTTTCCCATCCAAATGGCTGGATCACAGCTGGGATCCCCGCAGCCCATTGTCCACCTTGTCCCTCCACAGAGGGTTTATGTTGTAGCTGTGCTGCTGCTTGGGCACTCAAATTCAGAGCCCTGCAATGACCCACCAACTGGTGGGAGGTCTGCAGAGCATGGGGAGACATCAGCTTTCCAGGCTCCAGCTGGTAAATAAGAAGCATGTGAGGTAAAATGCTCAGCTCTACACGTGCTGTGGGGCCACCTCACTTCTGCGATGACTAAATCCCACACTGAAGATCTGACAAAGCATCTTCAACGACAAATGCTTGGGAAGTGGAGCTACCTGATGAGCTGCTGCAGTATGCAATGCCTGACATGTGCTGCCAGGACAGGCAGATTTTTCTGGGGGGAAGGGGCCCAACTTGTGCTGCTTGGCAGCGCTGGTGTTTAGGAGCTTCCTCCCGCTCTCTCCTGCCCTGAGAGTCCCATGGCTGGTTTTTGCTGCTCTGTCCTACACATCTCAGCACTGGCTCCAGGTGTTCTACATGCTATACAGCCGCCATCTGACTCAGCCTCCCCGCCCTGCCATGTGGTAGTATTTGATTTATTTTATTTTTTTTTCCTTAACACCATTGTGAACAAAACCCCAAGCAGTAAAGTCTGTGGGCGTTATTTGAGCAAAATAGCTGGAGGCAGAAAATATTCTACAATTACACATTCCAAAAGACCTGTACAGGGAAAAAATACTCTGCAGTTAGTGTATTTTTAGGTTTGGGGAAAGGGGAATAAATATTTAACAGTAATAACAGCACATTTTCCCTATTCGAGGCACTTTGCGAATGTTCATTACGTCTTTCTATGGCTTTGGCTCTGGATCTTTACTAGAATTTTGCCCATGTTTGTGGTGTTGTTGCCTTTCTTAGCCCTGGGGATGGTAGTCCCAGCTGTCTGGCTGTCCATAGTGTGTTAGCACTTGGTCTGTCCCTCCCTCCCTGAGCCCTTTCCCACCCTGTTTGCACTGCTGTGACTGACCCAAGCAGCATGGACCATTTCTCCACCAAGGAAAAAGCTCCTGGGATTTTCCAGGACCATGACCCAGCACCTACCCACAGTGGTGGGACTTTGTCCCTGCACCTCCAGTGTGCTCAGAACCACTGGGTGCCATGCAGCGCTCAGATGCCACTCATAGCACAACAGAGGGATGGATATGGAGCAGTTGGACTCGGCTGATCCCAGGTCCTCTGTGCTCCTGTTTCCATGGTAGCTCAGCCTCTTGCAGCCTTTGCCACCCACTGTAAATCCCTGCCAAGGAGAGGAGAGTCTTTCCCCAGTGGCTGCTTGACACCAGCTCCTTGGCGTGCTGGCTGTGCACCAGTCTGTGTTTGCTGGGATATGTTTTGTAGAATCAGAGTCATAGAATGGTTTGGATTGGAAGGGACTTTAAAGGTCATCTTGTCCAACCCCATGGCACGACATCTTCAACTAGATCAGAGCCCTGTCCAACTTGGCCTTGAAGATTTTCTGGAATAGGAATGTGAATATGAGCTGCTTCCCTGGCAGACACATTCTTGCCTGAAGAGTTGAGCTATTTTTGTCCCTCCTGTAGGTTTTTGGCAATATCAAACTTGACGAGGAAAGCCACATTAACCGACACAACAACTTCCGCAGCTTCTTGGGCTCCCTCATGCTCCTCTTCAGGTAAACGGCCCTAAAAAAATGCTCCTCTGCATGCCAGAGATACTTAATTTGGGCAGGGGGTTGTGAGTATTCTGCCGGGGACAACCTGCCCCCACTCCATCCTGTGCCACCATGAGCTGCTGAGAATGGCTGTGTTGGGCACAGGAGTGCCACAGGAGAGGCATGGCAGGAGATCATGCTGTCCTGCCTGGAGGGCAAAGGCTGCGAGCCAGATACAACAGCAACGTCGGGGCAGAATGAGAATGAGCGCTGTGGAACCGATCTGGCCTATGTTTATTTCGTCTCCTTCATCTTCTTCTGCTCCTTCCTGGTGAGTTATTTACCCTCAGAGCTCTGGGGATCCCCATCATCAGGACTGCAGCCATATGGTCATCTTCCATCATCTTCCCAGAATCATTCTTCCTTCTCTCTCCCTTCCCTTCTTTCCTCCCTCTCCCACCACATTCATTTCTCTCTGCCTTTTTCCCTTTAATTCAGATGCTCAACCTGTTTGTGGCAGTCATCATGGACAATTTTGAGTACCTGACAAGGGATTCCTCCATCCTGGGACCTCACCATCTAGATGAGTTTGTCCGAATCTGGGCAGAGTATGACAGAGCAGCGTGGTATGTAGCCAGGTCCTTCTCTCCTGAGCAACCTTTCAGAGCTGGTTTTAAATGAACGTCTGTGTTCTACTGGAGCCATCAGTTATGCCTGGGATGGTCAGGGATGGGCTGCTGTCACCCATAGTTGTTATACGGGCAGAAGCTGGTTCCTACAGTGGCTGATGGCACAGGTGTCCTGGGTGATGTTCATGGTTTACCATAGTTTTTATTCTGAGAGCTGGAGGTTCCTGCTTCTCCTCTCCTCCTCGCCCGGCGGGCAGATCCCTCTCAGCCTCCTTCTCTGTTCCTGTGTATCATCTGGGTGCCTCTGCCCTGAGACTGGCTCCATTACTTGGTCCCCAGCACCCACAGCTCCCCGTCAGAGCAGAGCTGAGGGGAAATTGTTCCCAGCCATGGGGAGATGCTGAGGGTTCCTGCAGAGCCACCTGCAGAGGACCTAGGTTGGAGTGTGTTTGGGGAACTGTGTTCCTATGCTGGCCAGCCTGTGCACCCCTCTAGAGATGGGAGAACTTCATCCTCACTGATGAGGATCCTGGTGATCAGGGCTCCTGTTTCCAGGCAGCAGCTTGTTCCCAGCAATGGGATAGGCTCACAGTGGCTGTACATACCCTTTGGCTCTGCTCCTGCTGCTGTAAAGGACTCGCTCTCCTTTGCACCTTCTCGTAGGATGGTCTCAAGCATCCCTAGGGTGATGGGGAGCCCTTGGCAGCTGTGGGAGCATGTTTGTCCTTCACTCAGCCCCAGCACCATGAGGGTGCCTTGCGTGGCCCCTTCCTCCCTCCTACAGCCCAGGCACCGCCTCTTTGGAGACATGATCCACCACCACTGTGCCAGGGAGTGTGGTTCATCTTAGCCTGAGAGCCTTTGGCAGCCACACATGCTCCCTTAGGAGACCCTGCCTCTGCTGTTCAAGTCCTCCCCCTCAAAAGACCAACTCCAGCCAAGATGTGTTTTATACTTAATATCAGCTCCAAAAGGGAAAGGAGAGAAGGTGAGAGCAGTGGAACATCCAGCAGCTCAGGATGGGGCATCTCACCCATGACTCTTGGGAACGGTTTCTTCATACCAGGCACGTCATTCACTCTTGCCCCCCATGTTGGTGGCCTCATTATCCAGGACAGTCACAGTAAAAGCATGTCTGGGCTGTTCTATCCATGCCATGTGCCCCTCTCTTTTCTGAGCAAGCCATGCTCTTTCATGATATGTAGCCCGTGGTTAGGGGACATGCAGAGGAGCTGGTGGTGCAGGGCATGTCAGGGCAGCTCTGGCCCTGGTGCTGGGTGAGGAATGGGTAAGTACAACTGAATAGGTCCCACTGCCTGAGTGGGGCAGCAGTTCTGCATCCTGACACTGGGACCATGACAAGAAGGTCTCATGGGGAAAACACCCAACTCTAGGGGGGCTGAGGGATGTGTTGTGCCCACATGGTTGGGTTCTGGCTGGGTTCTCCATCCGGCTAGCAATGGAGAGGAGATGGGAGCAGAGCAAGGAGAAAACCAGAGGCAAAGGCACTGGATAGGATGGCTATGCTGTTCTTTGCCTCCTCATGTGGTTTCCCTCTAAGCTTGTCTAAGGATGCCTGGGAGGCTGCAGCATGCTGCACCTCAGCACTTCCACCCCACACAGTCCTGCTTCCCAAAGGGCTCTAGTCTGGAGTAGGGTGGGGAGCTCAGCATCCAATGGCCCCCGCACCCTCTCCTGCCAGCTCTCTGCCTCAACTGCTTCAATATTTCAGTGGTGCAGGAGGATACGGACGGTATCCTGTGATGACTGCACTGGGTCTGGGGAGATGTGCTACTGTGGGCGAGAAGGGGTGTGTGTAGGGGAAGGTTTGCTTCTAATAATGTGCACCCTTGGCAGAACGTGGTCTGGTGGTTGGAGCACAGGACTGGACCGTGACAAACCCAGGTGCTAGTGCCACATCCACCAGCTGGTCACATTATTTCTCCCTATCTCAGGTTCCCCAGATATTGGAGACAAGTGGGTCAGCTACCAACTTCCCTGGGACTTTCTGAGGCCCAGAGAGTTGGCCATGTGTGGGTACAGTCTCTGGTGATGTGATGGGACACAGCTCCATCAAAAGGGGCTGTGGTGGCTAGAACCCAAACAAGCTGTAGGCTCATCCTGTCTAAAATCCCAGCCCTCTACCACCAGGCATAGGGGTCAGGGGCATGATGAGGAAGGGGGATGGAGTGATGTTCACCAACAAAACTGTCCTTCTCCAGAGTGAAGATAGGCCAGTGTAAAGGAGATATGAGCTGACTCTCATAGTGGAGAAGGCAGTAGCTGATGCTCACAGCTTTCCCCTCTCTGGGTCTGACAGAGCCAGAAGGAGAAGATCTGTGCTCTCCTGGGGGACTTGCCCCACAGATGGCCCCAGCATCCCCTGGTTAAGCTCTCCATCCTCCCCTCCTCCCTCTCAGTGTCCTATTAACCCACCTGTGCTTCCTTTGCAGCGGCAGGATCTCGTATAAGGATATGTACAAATTAGTACGGGTGATCTCGCCTCCTCTGGGCCTAGGAGAGAACTGCCCCTACAGGGTGGCGTGCAAGGTTTGCCTCCCAGTCCTCCGCCACAACCTGGCCACGGGACGCACCATCCACCCCTCCTTCTCCCCTGCTCTACCTCCACCGCGCCTCCCCAGGGAACCCTAACGTTGCTTTCCTTCGAGTTTAAAGAGGTCCACTGCCTCCCAGAGCCAGCAGCTGTTCCCCTCAAGGGGAGGCATGAGTGGGGCCAGGGGGGCTCAGAGCCTCCTGGGGTGGGTTTTGACAAATTGCATCCCTCAGCCAGCCCCCTGCCCCAGTTCCACTGGCACAGATTACCCCAAGGGGTACCAGGCCAAATGCCACTGTCCCTGCTCAGCTTCTCAAAGTACCTCATGTGGGAGAAGCTTTGGCAAGGGAGCTTAGATGTGGTTTGCTCCTGGAGAGGGAAGGGGGGCAGCAAAGGCTGAAGGATGTTGGGGACTTTGCTGTTGTTTTGGAGAGTGAGGGCTGGGGGAGAGGATGGGGAGGCCAGAGTGACCCCTCTGCCTGGGGGATGCTGTGCTGTACCAAACAGACCCTTTCTCAAGTGTGGCACTTTGGAGGACAACGAACCACATCTCTGGGGAGCAGGACTTTTGCCAGTCTTGCCCGCAGCTTGCTGGATCTGCCTGGGAGGTGGTGACACCAGGGCACATCTCTGGAGCTCAACAGCTCCTCTCCCTCAGCTTGAGCCAAGCTCTCGGCTGCTGGCCATGAGTCCACAGCAGTGATTTGGTCTCCTTGTGTCTCTCTGACTTGCAATTTTTTTTTTTTTAAGTTTTATTTTGGGGTGAGAACTGAGTAAAATCCTGCACCTGCCACTTTCTTTGAAGTGCCATGACTATGTCTGTGTCCATGGCATGAAAGAATGAATCACAGAGCTTGTTCTTCCTTCTGCATCCCTCACAGCATCTGAGGACATGTACAAGGGAAGCTCAGATGCCTCCAGCCTTTGATCTTGGCTCTGCAGAGGAAGAGGATTACTTGGTGCAACCTGCTGTAGTCACCATATACTTCTCCACACACCAGAAAGTGGCTTCTTCCACTCAGCATCCCTGGAACAGCTCTCATCCTCCACATCTGGACATGGGGATGATGCACAACCTTAGGTGGTGCATCATCCTGAGGGAGAGCAAGATAACGCCTGGATGCTCAATCATTAGAGATATTTAGGGACAGGGAATTTCTTGCAAGAATCTCAGATGGCTCATCTGCTCCAGGAAGAGCTCCTTGAAGTCTTTCCACTCTTTTCTGCTGCATCCCTGGCAAAGGGGACAGCATCTTTGCTAGAACATTTGCTCAGGTCCTAGCAGACAGAAGACACTTCTGGGAGGAGTTGTTAGTCTTTCTCATTATCAAGACCACTCCACTGGCAGGCACTGCTCTCCTAAGCTGGATCACCTGGTGCTTAGAGAGGTACCTGTAATGTTTCCTAGGAAGAGGGAGCTCTGGAGCAATCTGCGATTTCTGCTGACTGTGGATGGACAGAGCAGTGATGGTGGATAAACTCCAGGGGAGGTGGAGGCCAAGAGTACTGAGAACAGATTCTGTTGTCATGTGAGGGAGACCATCCCTGTCTCTTCCTTGTGTTACCTTAGTCTCTTCCTCTCTGTGCATGAGGTATTTCAAGGACACAGGAGCTTTTCAGGGATTCCTGCTACCCTGGAACAATTCCCAAAAGGCAACTGATGAAAGAAAACCCATGTGGTTGTTGCATCTTGTCAGATCACAAAATGCCAACCCAACTTGCACTCCTTTCAGTTCAGTGAGCCTGCCCTGCCTGCTGGGAGAATGCTCCACAGATAATGTCCCTGTGGACATCACCTGTTCCTGAATCCACTCTTGCATCACTTGCTATTCCTAACAGCCTGGTGTGGCACAGTACTTATTTCCTAGCCACAGAAGGATAGATGTCCCCCAGATTTCCTCCTCTATCACTCACAGGGTTTTCTGAGGACCAGGACTAAGCCAGGACTTAGTCTCTGGTGGTTTTACAGGCGACCTTGTGGTGTAGCCACAGGTCACACCTCTGTCCAGATTTGGGTAGATGGGTCAGCTTTTGCATCAAGGATGCACTTGTGCTTGGACCTACTTTTTGGAGCCTTCCTGTTCAGATGGATTTCATTCCATGTGCCTGCCAGTGCTTCAGTCTGCGGGGAAGTAACACAGTTTAAAATCTCTGCTCTGAGGAGCAGCAAAGTGTGTAGTTCTCGTATGGTCCTTGGTCACTGATGCAAACTCCTTCTTTCACAGGAATCCCTTCCTCCATTGTGCAGAGAATCTCAATATGAAAGAGTGCTTATCATGTGCTGGGTATCCTAAAATCCCCCCTACCAGGAAGTGTGGGTAGAAGATCACTGTCTTGCTTCCTTTTAAAACTAAATTAGTGCATGAAAATTTCAAAGTCACTTCATCTTCAGACACCTTGAGTCGGTGCATATCCAGCTCTGCCAAGGCACTGCTTACAGACTCCTGGACTTGGATATTTCCTCTTGATCATCTCACTGAATATTCTCCAGTGTTGTTAGCAATTCTCTTTTTCACCCACTTAGGTGTCCTGTTCTGTGCCTGTACCCCAAACAGCTCCAGCTGAGGGACATCACCATCTCTAGTTCACATCTGAACTGTCAGAACTTATCTTGGTGGGGCCTCTTTGGCCAGAGGTCTGCTTCCAAACCACAGGCACTCCCTGAGAAGGGGAGATATCTTCTCCCTTTTACACACTGCTCTGAGTACGTTCTAGGGAAGAAGCAAAGATCCTGTGGAGGTGCTTAATTTTTCAGCAATGGGCTCTCTCCCAGGCCACCCTGGCTGAGATGGGCTCCTCTCCAGCAGCACCCTCCCAGCCCAGCTGTAAGGATCAGTGCCATGGTCACTGTGAAGTTGCCCTTGCCCATTAACCATCCAGAACCTTGCAGTGCAGGACAGAAGTCTGGCATGAGGGGAAGAAGAGGTGGCCGAGCCCAAGATCCCTGGGAAATGTGGATGTGCAGAAAGAGGGAGACACAGCCCAAGTATCTCTGCCTGACAGAGGGCTCAAGGCATCACCAGATGGCCTGTTGTTTAGTAGGTCCTTACGGAGCAGAGGAGCGCGAGGTGGGGGTCCACCCTAACTGCCTCCCTTGGGAAACCCAAATGAACCCTTATGTTGGAAGGCCTAAACAGCTGCCTCTGCTGAGACTCTTTAAACTCCAACCTGGTGGAACTTGCAGCCGCATGTGGGAGAGAGCCAGGGCGGGAGCATGGCATGTACAACTTTTCCTCCTGGTTTTGTTTTTTCAGCCAATTCAGCATGCCTTTTGCACTGGTGCATGGTGGGAAAGTGGTCCATCCGCAGAGCCAGACGGAAGCAACTGGGCATCTTCCTTTGACAAGTGACCCTGGCCCACTGCCTTCTATGCAAGATGCTGCCTCCCAATTGCATAGACCCCACGAGCTGGGGATACACAGCCTTCTGGCTATGGGTTAGGTGGCCACGCAGAGCAATACCCAGGCCCCCCCCCCAGGAGGGAAGACGCTATGGAGGCCACAGAGCACCATGGTGCAAACCACCAAGATCTCAAATAACCCATGGCTCGAGTGCCGTGTATCTGATTTATACCACTCGCACACAGCCCTGGAACCTGTGGGACGAGGTGGGGGCTGCTGGAGGGCTCTAGGAAAGGGGTTGAGACCAAAGGAGTCCCAGGCTGGTAGGGAGAAAGGTGCTTGAGGCCAGCAGCAGAGAGGAGAGGGGTGAGTTGCTTTCTGCCAGCATTCCTGGGTCTGTGTGAGCAGTGCTATAAATCCACATCAGGACAGTCTCTCATGTATGATTTGCCTTGATTAATGGGTTTCCTGTTCTTTTCCTGTTTGTCCGTTTGTTTTTTTCTCTCCTGTTTTCCTGTACTATTTTTTGTTTGTACGTTTTTCTGCTCTCTTGGGAATGCCTCCTTTTTCTCTGCATCTCCCTCCCTTCCCTTCCCCCTCCATGAGCAGTGGCCGAATCCATTACACTGAGATGTATGAAATGCTGACTCTTATGTCACCACCGCTAGGCCTCGGCAAGAGATGTCCTTCCAAAGTGGCCTATAAGGTAGATCAACCCTTCCTTCTATGGGGGTTAGAGCTGAGCAAGAGCCGGGGCTTGAGGGACCTGTGGGAGGTGGGTCTGGGGGAGCTGGGAAGGTGTTGGGATGTCCAACATGTGTTTAGCTCACTCCTGGGGAGCCTGGTGTGCTCAGAAGAGTCCTGGCCACATTGGCTGGTCTCCACTGCTCACACATGTGACACTTCTGTGGTCACTCAGAGCTCCAGGATGGAAGACCCCAATGGAAGAGGAGAGGCAGGATCTGCAATAGTGTGGAAGTGGAAGGGTTGCAGAAGATGAGGTGAGGAGCAACCCTGTAGCACAGTTAGGAGAGTGAGATGTCCTTACGAGCTCGGTGAACTGAGCTCATCCCCAGGGCTTGGAACCATCCTAGCCAGCACAGAAGCTCATGGAGATGGGAAGCAGGTGGGCAGAAAGGACTAATCCCATAGGAGCAGCTCTGCTGTGTTTGAGGAGCAAGGTGCATCAGCACAGGCTATCCCAAAGATGGCTTGTGCAAGGCAAAGCCAGGTGCCTTCCAAAGGTGTCTCTGAGTTTTCCCACCTGGGGTGGTGGCTCTCAGTCAGCTCACAGCACCAGCACAGTGTGTTCCCAGCTGCGTAGGCATGGACTAGGAGCACAGGAAGCCCTGAAGGACATGGGGTGGGAGCTGCATGGTTTTGCTGAGGGCATTAGCTACCAGGACAAAACCAGGAGCTATGGGGTGATCTGTTGTCCAGCTGTGGAGCAAATGGAAGCTTTTATTGGCCACAGACTGGTGTCCACAGCCCTTTCACCAACATTCAAGGCTAGCATGGGGGCATTCCTACACAATTCCAAACATCCTTCCATCCTCTCCAACTCTCACTTGTTTCTTTACACAAGCACACATCCACCATCACACTTTTCCAGGAGAAAAAGGGAGGCTTGAAAGCAGGGAAAGGACATTAGAATTTGGGTGAAAAAAAGTGGGCAGGGAAGGGATGACCCAAGGTATTCACAAAGCAAAATATACTCTCTGGAGAGTGGATCTGGTCACTTCGGTTTGCACCCTGCCTGCCCAGGGTGGGGAAGGAGCATGGCGTGTCTCACCTGCCTTGGTTGCCCTTTTCTCTTTCCTTCTGCACTTTTTCTACCCCCCGTGTTCCCTTCCCTTCCTTTCCCCACCCTTGGATAATTTGGACCCCCTGCATGTGCTGGCAAACTTCATCTCTGAAAGACGCAAAAAGGGAGCGCCAGGATGTAGCATGCTAGAGGAATCCAGCCGACCTGAAGTCCCTGAAGGTTAGGGACCCTCCTCTCCCCTGCCCCAGGTGGGAAGGGTTGAGAGCTGGAAAGCCAAACCACCTGGGAATGGAAACCTGAGCCCCCTCTCCCCTTCCTGCACATCCCACATGCCTGCGTCCCTGATGGATGAGGTGTGTCTTCCCAAAAGTGCCGGGAGGTGCTGTGGCAGCCCGAGTGCCATGGGGAGGGGGGCTCAGGGGCCGTTCCTGGGGTGCAGGAGGAGCCCTGGAAGGCAGTGAGCCGGTGTCCTGGGGTGGAAGGAGCCGGAGGGGGGGTGGGTGGCGGGCTGATCCTTGCCCTTCTTTTTTGGCTGTGCTGTTTTGACACTCTTTGTTGCTTTTTATTTTTTAATTTTTATTTTTTTTCCCTTTTGTTTAATGTTTAATTTCTTTTCCTCCAGCCTGGTCGATGTGTTTTTCGATATTGTTTTCCGTCCGCTGTTTTCTTCTCTCTCTTGCGCAGAGACTGGTGCTGATGAACATGCCTGTGGCCGAGGACATGACGGTCCATTTCACCTCCACCTTGATGGCACTGATACGCACAGCCTTGGACATCAAAATTGCCAAAGGTAATTTCAGTGGGAGAGGGAGGGGACAGAGCCAGGAGGGCCGCAGAGTGATCATCATCCTTTCACAGAATCCTAGAATGGTTTGTGTTGGAAGAAACCTTAAAGATCACTTTGTTCCAACCCCTCTGCCATGGGCAGGGACACCTTCCACTAGACCAGGTTGCTCCAAATCCCACCCAACCTGGCCTTGAACACTTCCAGGGATGGGGCATCCACAGCTTCTCTGGGCAACCTGTGCCAGGACCTCACCACCCTCACAGGGAAGAATTTCTTCTTAATACCCAATCTAAGTCTACACTCTTTCAGCTTAAAACCATTATCCCTTGTCCTATCACTGCTTGCCCTTGCAGAAAGACCCTCTCTCTTTGGGCAGGCTGAGGGCCATACAGCCAGTTTGGGGTTGGCTGCCCAAAGCCTGGCATATGGATGGAAGCAATTACCATGAACAGGCAAATTTTTGCCACTATCTCAAAAAAAAAAAAAAGCAAACCTATTTCTTTAGGGAAGAAGTGGCCAGTTTTTCACTAGAAGCTGTTTCTAAGTGGTAGAAACAGCTTGATGTCTACGGTGTAATGGAGGAGAGAGAGAATTCCCTTTCCTCCCCATATACAAAACCAAACCAAGGAGAGAAAAGATGTGCTTGGCTTCCTAAAGCTGTGGGGAAAGGAAATCTCTCTCTCAGGGAAGATAAAATGTTCAGAGCAGGAAAACCTGCTTTGTTGCTGTTACTGGAAAGGCTGTGATTCATGAGATCAAAAACTTCCTGCAGAAACATGGCATTTTCAATAAAACATCCCCTGGGAACAGCTCAACTATTGGAAGAAAACCCAACCAAGGGCAAGATATCAGCCAAAGCCTAGTGCTTGAATCTTGAAATGATGGCTTCCAGCCCCTCTAGATAAAGCAGAGATTTGAACTTGGGTCTCCTATAGCTCATCCAACTTGCCCCACGCTCAGGTGTCTCTGGTTGGTGCATGTTGACAGCTCCTGATGAGCTGGGTCTTCCTGAGGTCAGCAAACCCCTTCACCACTGGCCAGAGAGCTCTGCCCTCCATGCACAGCGTCACCAAGCATTTAAGAATTTACCAAGTGGAGCTGCTCTTTCACCAGCACATGATCTGCTCACCAGAAAAGTGGGGCAGCAGCAGGTGTGTGTGGGCAGGAGTAGGATTGGAGCTGCAGAGACGGACCCAAGGCAAGCTTGAAGGTGGCAGGTTTGAGTGGGAGGGCAGGGGATGGGGAGATGGAGGCACATATGGAAGGGATGGTAGGAAAGTTTCCCTGTGAGAGCAGGAGACCAGGCTTGCTGATGCAAGATGGCCCTCCCAGCCCAGAGAGCTGGTTGCTGCTTGTAAGCCTCACTTCAGGCTGGGAAAGGGGTGGTTAGTTGGACCCTGGTGTCAGGTCTTGATGTGTGTGGGCCATTTTTCCCCCTGCTGCTCAAGGTGGTGCAGATTGGCAGCAGTTAGACTCCGAGCTTCAAAAGGAGATCCTGACCATTTGGCCTCATCTATCACAGAAGATGCTTGACCTGTTGGTACCCATGCCAAAAAGTGAGTCTCTGGGGGGACTGTCATTGGTTTCAAATTCCCATCATCCTCACAGCAGCTTCTTCTGAAGGGGAGGTGGGGACTGGTCAGACCCATTCCCAGGTGGGGGAAGAGTGGGAAAAGCGTTTGTTGCTACAGGCTGGCTTCTGCCTTACTCTGCCTGGCTGCTTGGGAACCCTCTTGGAAAACACACAGTTGGCAGGGATTTACTCCTGCCAAACAGAGTCTCCTGTAAATCATCTCTGGAGCATTTGGGGAGGGAGGCTGAGCATGACTTGTGCACTTACATCTGATGATGCAATGATGGTGTGTGCCTTGGTGTCTTAGGGTGATGATTTCAAGCCATCTCCATCAATTCTATCTCTATGAGTGTCAGCCTTCTCTCTTTTGGAACAATGAGCAGCGTCTGAGGGTCACCAGGGTATCCCACAGCAGGGCCCTTCCTGAGACCCATGCTGGTGCTTGCAAACCTGCTGTTTCTCTTACAAGACAAGCATCTCCACTTTATTCCCTCTTATGCTCTCAGCCTCTGACCTGACTGTTGGGAAAATATATGCAGCCATGATGATCATGGATTACTACAAGCAGAGCAAAGCAAAGAAGCAGCGGCAGCAGCTGGAGGAGCAGGTGAGGCTCACTGAAGGCATGTGGTGAGCACATCACTCTTGCTGCTTCCCACCACTTCCCAACCAAACGTGCAGCCAGCTGCATGGGATGCAGCTGAGGGATGAAGATGGTGGTACGCATTGAGGTTTGGTGACTATGAGGCACATTTATGTCCATCCTTGTTCCCTGACATCGCAGACAAGCACAATGTCCCCTTCCCAAGTGGTAGGTGAAGTGCCAGTTGTCCATCCATATTGCCTCCAGGCTCAGTTTCTTCCTTTCTTCGATACAGAAAAACGCCCCCATGTTCCAGCGCATGGAGCCATCCTCCTTGCCACAGGAAATCATCTCAAATGCAAAGGCTCTGCCGTACCTCCAGCAAGACACCCTCTCAGGCCTGTGAGTATTGCTCTGAAAAGAGAGGTAGTCCTGCCACTTTTCTGTTTCTATAGCCCTTGCTTTGTTCTTGGAGCTGGCACTGGGATGCACAGAGGGTTAAATTGCTGCTGAGGGCAGGGAAAACACAGTCCTGAGCACAAAGCTTTTGCAGCATTCCAGACACCTGGTGTGCATCAGCATCACCAACAACAGCAGAGGTGGCAAAGGGGGATGGCTGAGGGTCTGTGTGAATGCTCTTCCTGCAGGACTATCCCAGAACTAGGTGCCAGCACTCTTACTAGGAGGGTCTGGGATGGACCTGAACCCTGGAAGCAGTTGTGCAGTGGGTCCCTGGGTGGTACAGGGTCAGTGGGGGATCCCAGCATCCTGTCTGGTGGCAATGAGACAGTGGGAATTGCTGGCACTGCACTTGGGATGTTCCCACTGCTGCTTGGGGACCTGCAGCAATGGTGTCCTCTCCTGCCTGGGCACCACTTCAGCTCTTCAGAGAACATGATGTTTGTCCTGGGGGGGTCTCAAGAGCCTGAGGGGCAAGCACAGGGGCTCCCCATCTCTGAGCCACTGGAGAGGCAATGCCCAGCTATGGCACCACCCAGCTTGTTACCTCCCTGAATGTGAGCTGTCATTGCAGGAGCAGCCGAAGCGGGTTCCCCTCTCTCAGCCCGCTCTCGCCACAAGAGATCTTCCAGTTGGCGTGCATGGATCCAGCCCAAGAGCAGTTCCAGGAGCACCAGTCTCTGGTAAAGTCACACACTGCCTGGTGGGCACTCACCTGTGGTCCCAGCAAGGATACTGGTGGGCACAGGGAGGTGTGGGATGTGAGCACAGCGCAGGGAAGGCAGCTGCTGGGTCATGCACAGATCCAAAGCAGAGTATAAATGTCCCCAGGTGTGCTCTGCCCCTCGCCTCTAGCACTGGGGACACAGCCAGCCCTGCACCAACCCTGGCTGGAGGGGTCAGACAGCAGCAAGTGCTTTTGGGGTGAGAGCTGTGACCAGAGTCCAACGTCCTGCAGCAAAATATCCTTCTCTTCACAGGCTGCTATTTTTTCCACTGAGCACTCATTTCAGTGGGTTACCCCGTGCTGAGTGATGGTATCTGATGTTTTTGGATTCATGTTCATTTTGTTGTCAGTGCTGGTGTCCCCAGTCCCAAACCAAGCTGTCAAACTGTCTCCAGCAGGAGCACACCCCTCCAGCCCCACACACATGCCGGCCTGTCTGTCTGTGTGTGTGTGTATATATATATACATACCTATATATATCTCTCCATGTCTGTGTGTGCACTCGTGCACCACCTGATGATGTTGGATGCAGTGTTGTACCACTGTGCATCTCCAGCCCAGTCCGTGTCCCGGGGGTCTGTAGCACTCTGTGTGAGTTGTGTACCATGCAGGCAGGTGTCCCCTGCCCCAGCCACCCCGACCACATGGGAAGGTGGCAAATAAGATTCCCACCCTCCCCATAAAGTCACCTTCTATCAGATCTCTCCAGAGTCACTGCCTGCCCATCTCCTTGTCACCACGTCCTCTAAGATTCCCCTAAACTAGGAATTAACCAGTGTGCAGTGAGCAGCGTGTGTTCTCTTAATGGGGATGTGGCCAGGAAATCTTTAAAGCTGGGTCAGAGAATATCCCATAAATTTGTCCCCTCCTGGCAAAAGAAGGAGTTAAACCCTGTGCAGCCAAGGCATCCAGGCAGGGTTTCCAGTCACTGAAGAGGTACAAGGTGAGCTTGCCATCAGGCAAGCCTGAAGCACCACATCAAGACACACCTGCAATGGATTGTGAACTGGAGATTATTTTTCAGTGGCAACATGATGAATTATAAAGCCTTAGACTCCGTTTTTCATAGAATAGTTCAGGTTGGAAGGAATCTTTTAAAGCTTACCTAGTTTCAACCTCCCTGCCATGGGCAGGGACATGTTCGACTTGATCAGGTGGCTCAGAGCCCCATCCAACCTGACCTTGAATGTTTCCAGGGATGGGGCATCCGCACTTCTCTGGACAACCTGTGCCAGTGTTTCACCAACCGTTTTTGGCCCACTTAAATTCTGCCCCTAGCTGAGTGAGCAGGGCTGTCCCCTGCCAACAGGGCAGAAGCAGTGTGCTGCCCTGCTCCAACCCCATCCAAGAGCTTGGCTGTGTGTTTGTTTCCAGGAGCCAGAGGTTAGGGAGTTTCAAAGAGTGCAGCCCTCTAACCGTGGCAGCTACCTTCCCGTGGACACTCAGGACCACGCTGTCTCTGGGAGGGCCTCCTCCATGCCTCGTCTCACTGTGGATCCCCAGGTAAAACCAAACAAAGCCCCCATGGGTGCCGGGTCCATTCAAAGCCTGTCAGGTAACACCGGGGCTTCTCTCTGTGCTGAGCCTTGTGGCTTCCCCACACCCCAGTATTGGAGTGTTTGCCTTTCTCTGGGATGCTGCACAAGTAGGAGATCTGCTGTTCCCCTACGTGGGGGACACTGGCAGCAGAGAGAAGCCTGGGAAATTGATCTCCTGGCTGACAGGGGAGGTCCATGATGGAGCAGGGCCATGCCAGGAGGCAGCAGGGTCTCCTCACAGTGGGACACCCCTCCTTTTGTCTGGCCCTGGGCTATGGCTGAGGTTTAAGGATTCCCAGCTCAACTGTCAGATGATCTCACAGGTGATGAAACGCCTTTTCCATCCTTTCCTGTTGTCCCAACACATGCACTTCTCTGTC
>JAOXXN010000120.1:2058783-2073981 GCA_026770055.1 Myrmophylax atrothorax
GAGGGAGGGAGTGATGCTCTTGAAGCGGGGGCACGTTTCATGCGGATTTCAGGCTTTGAGCGTTTTTCTTTCCTCAGCCCTGGAATGGGGCAGGTGAGCGATGTGTGGTGATGCTCTGCAATAGTGGTACAGACTAGGCCCTGAGGTGCACCTGTATGAGGCACTGGGCTGCAGTACCCAAACCTGAGCTTTGTGGCATGTCAGCCCTGTGTTCAAGTAACATACAAAAACTGTGTGAAACAAAACGCAGTCCCTTTTTACCCTGAAAGAGTCCAAAAAGTGCCCCACTTCTGTGTCTCCTGAAACAACCACAGTCCTGCTCCCATGGTGGGAGGACAGGCAGGGACCCACGGGGATGAGGCAGCACCTCCAAAACATGTCTCTGAAACCAAAAACATCCCCAAGGAGAACCATGGAAAGGACTATGCTGAGGGGGAAGGAAAACCAGCCCCAAGGCACCATTGCAGCCTGTGCCTTGCTTTTCAAGGCACTGAACTCACTTTGCTGCAGTACAATCTCTCATCTGTGGCTTTTTGGACATTTCCTTCTCCTCCTGGACACCAATGGTCTGCCACTGCACTTGTCATTAGTGGCTGCTGGCCATGCTTCACCATGGGAGGGAGGATGAGAAGGGGAGGATGTATTTCAGCCTCTGCCTACACGGGACATGCCCCTGGCCAGGCAGGAGTTCACCAGTAGCATGCAACTGGTTCCCAGTTTAGTGCTGGGACTGGACTCAAAGCCCTGCAAAGCTCCTGGGGGGCTGTGGTGGGTTTGTGGGGAGATGAGGCAGCCCAAGAGCACAGAGCCCTGCTGTTCCCTCCAGGCTGGTTGTCCCAGCACCATCCTCCTCTCCTGCCATGAGGCCTCGGACAACAGCGCCCCTCAGGTGTGGGGCTGGTGGCTCCTGGGGCTGTGGGACACTGGGTGGGAGATGCTCTGCCTTCATCCCCCAGGCTCTGGGGTGGGATGTTGTAACATAACATGCTTGTTTGGACCCAAAGAGGGAACCAAACCAATTGACAACAATGTACAACTTCAATGTTTTTTGTCAAAAGGAAAGAAAAATAAAACCTTGTTGTAAAGAACTGCTGCAGACCCTGTCTCATGGGCAACCCCTGTGCTAGTGGGGCTGTGGGGGCTCTGGGTGAGATGATGGACACCTGCAAAAGGTTCCCAAGGTAGGGAGGGGTGGCACACAGCCTGTGGTGGCGGTCCCATCATGTGGGATGGGGTGTTCCCCAGCATGGGCATCCCTGTAATACCCAGGCAGGGTGGGGAGCTGCAAAGGAGCAAGGCAGGGGGGATGTTTGGGAAGGGGTGGTATCCTGAGGGAGCTGTGGCTTATGCCTAGCTATTTCCATACACACCAGCTGGGGGGCACTGGGCATCTTGGGGGTCCAAGACTAGGAGCCTGAGGAGCTGTGAACACCAGCACCACAGCAAACCATCAGGGGAAGCCAGGAGCATCATGGTGACATCATATTGCTGAAGAAATGCAAGGGAGCACCAGCCTGCAAACTGAGGGCTTGGAAACCCTGCTGGGATCCTTTGCTTTGGGGAATTGAAACAGCTTGGCCAGCTCTCCATGTCTGCGCCCGGGAGATGTCAAGTGGATGCAGATGCTGTTGCCTAGTCCAAAGCTCATGGGTGAGTTGTCAAGCAAAGATGCTGAAGTCACATTTTATGTTTCTTTTTTCAAAGCTGTTTAAAGCACAGAAAGTTCTCATGCAGTCAGAGGTGAGGCAGCAGCCTGTGGCAGCCTCCAGGCTGAGCAAGGGTGACAGAGATGGTTTGTGGTTTTTCAGCCAGACACTTTTTCTTTCCTAGTGACAGGAGAGTGCCAAGTAGAGCTCAGGAAAGGATGAAGGCAGTTGCCTTGTTTGTCTGGACCACTCTGAGACAAGCTTTACCCTGTGTGTTTCCTACATGCTGCAGCCCCTCTGTGGTGCCACTGAGGACTAAGCCCAAATGTCATGACCTGTAGGAACTGGCTTTATTTTGCTCTTTAGGTTGTGCATATTTTGCTTTATTCCCAAATGCTGACAGGCTTGGTTTTCAGTTCTTTGGCTCGTGAAGTGATGAAAACCTTGTTTTCAGTGGGAAGTGTACAGTTCCAGAAGATGGCCCAGCTTTGAGAGCACTTCCTGAGGCGACGGATGCACTGACAGCCCAGCATTTTTTCAGGCTGGGAAGTAAATTCCCATTTTATAGCCAAAAAAGTAGTCTGCGCTCCTGACTGTGGGGATGGCTCTGCAGGGTGGTTGTGCCACCTTCATCACTGAGGGCTTTGCACTGGTCCTGGAAGCAGTTTGAGGAGAGGACCTCCTCCTGTGCGAGCCAGAAGTCCTGCACTAACATTCTTTGAAGTGATTGTTGTAAGTATGAACTGCTCCAAAGGCTTTGAAAGCAGGATGGAGTGTGCAGGTCTCTCTGATGGACTACTCATGGGCAGCTGGCACCAGGATGGGTGATGGATGTAGCTACTTGAGTGCTTAACCACCTCTACCACATTTACTCAAAACCCAGAAAATATCTGGGGCCAAGAAGAAGACACCCAGAGCAATGCAGAGAGGCAGGACTTCATCCTAGCAAGGGAAACTGGTGCAGCAAAATGGGGAGCCTCCACTGTCAGAGAGCCAGCACTCTGCCTGGCAGGCACAGAGGCTAAAAAAAGCCCCTTGACAAATGGAACAGAAAGGTTAAAATTATCTGTACATCATCTGAATAACAATGGCAATGCAGATTGTACCTGCTTATAATAGCTCCAGGAGACAGGGGATAAATTGGGAACAAAAGTACCCCAGAAACAGATGCTGCTGGTGTGCGGCTGCCAGAAGTGCTGGGGCTGCTCCTCCTCGCCGGTGCTTGCAGAGCTGCAGGGGACTGAGTCACTAGAAACCCAAAGATCTAGCCTGTGCATGCTCCCCTCACCTTGCCCTGGGTGCTCCAGGACCCTTCCAGCCCCAGGTCCTGGCAGAGCTGCCCAGGTAGCTCATGGGCTCCAGGGATGTGGGAGCAGCCCCTGACCCCAGTACCAGCATTGCAACAAGTGTTGTGCATGGCTTGTTCTGCCTTCAGGTACCTGGAGGATGTGAATAGTTCTTTTTCTGGGACTGTTGCAGATCATCACCCTGCAACCTGGCTCTTTTTCCTGGGAAAAGACACTTCCCAGGACGAGGTCTCATCTTACTAGATTTTTTCTCTCTGTCTCTGCCTGGCTTTCCTCCTGCAAAGCCAAATGGAGGCCCATGGCACCAGGTGCTTCTATAACTCTGTGGGCACTGGCTCTTCCCTAAAGGCTTTCCTGATTATTTTATAGGCAGGATGTTGACAATTGTGCACCCCTGGGGGATTGCAAATGAAGCCTGGCTCTGGTCCTTGGGAACTCAAACACCCCCTCAGTCAAAAGCCTGGCGATGACCGTGCTCAATCCTCTGGCAAAGCAAGGGAAACTTGGATGTGAGGATGCTGGAGTCAAACCCAAGCCCTTTAGGGGTGGAAAGAACAAGAGGGACTTGAAAGAAAAAGACCTTTTGTCTTCCTTTTTTTCAGTCCCAGTGAGGTGTTTAATATCCATATGGTAAAGGATGAGCGGGCAGGGATTTGTTCCTGCTGAGGGACACTGCTGATGGCTCAGAGGGGAAACGCTGGCATGGCTCTCTGTCCCCCTCCTTCCCTTTCATTCCTCCAGTGGCACTTAGAAGCATGTTTTCCTGGTGCCAAGGATGTGTGTGGGCTCTGAAGTGGGGCTGGTGCTTACTCATGCTGGGAGCCACATGGAGTTGCTGGCTCACAGGCTGGCAGCACTGACAGTTCCCTGAGTGTCTCCCCCATAGGTGAGCATCCCCCCACAGGTCAGCATCACCCCGACAAACACATACAACCTGTATTCCTTTTCAGAGCCAGTGTGGCTCCCCAAGGAACTGGGATGTGCTCTCAAGAGTTGTCCTCCCTGAAGGACTGGAACATCCTGGCCTGGCTCAGCAACTCTATTTTTTGTCCTTTTCATTTATTTATGTCTCTTGACAATGATCTGCCTTGCTCAGTGATGTAGTGCTGCACATCTATACTGGCTGTGTTTGCCAGACTCCATGAGCAGGGACCCTGTCAAGCAGGTGAAGTGCCATGGACTCCCCTGGAAACTGGTCCCTAGAAGTGCACAGAAAAGCCAGTTGGTACATACTATCTCCCACAAGGTTTTTGGGAGTTATTTGGTGTCACCTTTGGCTTTAATAGGCGGCAGGGAGCAAGGGGATGGTCAGGGCTAGCCTCATCCCTGCCTCTCCCGTGGGCTTCTCTTGTCTTGATCCCCACAATCCCATTTCCTAGTTAAATGCCACAGAGCAGGAAAGAGCCCACTGTTCATTTGCCTTTGCTATTCTGTGTAGATAATTAAAAAAAAAACAACAAATGAACAAAATTCTGGCTTCTAAATGAATGCCAAAACTGTTAATTGCTTTCCTTCCCGAGCTGATATCGCTCTCTCCCCAAAGCAGGGCTCTCCAGGTGTCCTGTCAATGGTCAGTTGAGTGCTGGGTGAGCTGGATGAGTGGGTAGAAACCCAACAGGGGCAATTTGCAGCCAAGATGACCCAAAATCACCCAATTTGCTCAGCTCAAAGCCCATGGCAGGGCCGAGCTGGGTACCTCTGCAGTGTTTTAGTGTATGAGTGAGCTGCCATACAGACCCTGGCACAGATGCAACACACCCGGTGGGCTGATGCAGCAGACCTCAGCAGAGGTACTGGTGATGCATTGGGAATTGGGGATAAGGTTTAAGGATGGGTAGTTATTTTGTAAAGCCAGGCCTAAGCTAGACTCTCTTTCCCTCCCACACACGCTCCACGGGGACTCAGTCAGTCAATTTATGGAGCAATCTGCCATAGATGATGTGATTTTCAGATTGATTTTCACAGATCTACATCGTGGCCATCATGAATGATGTGAGGATTTTTTTTTCCCTGCCAAAAGGGGAAGAGGAGAGAAGAAAATAAATCCAAGGTTTTATTTCCCAGCAAAGGTGAGTCTTTTGGTATCTGAGCAAATAGGTGGGCTTTGGACAACAATGTCACATCTCTGGGTCCCCTGGGCAAGGGATGGAGTATGCAGGACCATCAGCCAGAGTCACAACTCCCAGCTGTCCATTTTCTTGGCCTCTGAAGTGTTGACAGGGGCCTGCAAATATCCTTATTTCGTTGCTGGTTTACTTTAGGGGGGGAAAAAAAGTGCAATCAAGCCTTTTTTTTTCTGGGCTTCTTCTCACTGATCAAAGGGTAGACCCCATTTACACAGCCATAATTTTTTAAGGACCTGTCCCAGCTTGAGCTCTTCTTCCTCCAGCATGTGATATTGTGCTGTATCAGCAAGTCTCACCTCCTTAACAGCCAGGAGCGCATTAGGAAACCAGCGTGAGCTGTGCGAAGGAGCTGTGAATTAGCAAAGCCTCCCCTGCCCCTTGGCAAAGCCTCGTCTTACACCTCCCAGCAGGAATAGCTACAGCTGCTTTCTGCAGCAGAAGTGAGAGCAGAGCGGGTGTGATGGGGGGAGGCAGCGGGACAAGCCATGAATCCCTGCATCCTCTCAAGGACACAGCCTTGGGTCACAGCCAGTCTGCCACCCACAGTCCGTGCTATCCACACCAGCTCTGGGAGCAGAGGCTTTGCTGTGGTCCCCACATGCCTGGTGTGTCCAGCCATGCATGTCCCACGGAGGATACATCGCTCTGCTGCAAGGACAAACATCCTCATCCACAGGTCTTAGCGATCACTTAGGGGTGGAAGATGCTCCAGCGGGTCAGGTAGCATGGAGGGAGAGCAAGGAAGGGTGCAAGCCAGGAAGAAAAGGCCCACCCACTCCTCTTGGACATTTTTGTGATGAGTGTTGGCAAATCCCTGCTTTGTCCAGTGCTGATTTGGGAAGAGGGATGTATTCCCACTCTGCTCTTCCGTGCCTGCAACACCTCAGCAGCGCCAGCGGGAATGAAGACCTATGGCTGAGAGAGAAACAGGCAGATGGGATTATCAGTCACATGTGCCACCACTCGCTCCTTGTTTTAGCTTCTTTTTTGCCTGAGTTAAGTCCTCGAGCGGGTTTTCAGCCTGTGCTAACGACAGCGATTAAATGCTTGACACAATCAGCTTCTTCCCGCTGTCTGTGAGAGGCTGGTGGGTGTTTAAACACACCCGATGGGATGTTTCTGAGCAAGGCTGGCCTTCCTCCGCATTGTGCCCAGCAGCATCCTGCCAGGAAAGCCTCCCTGGGTGCTGGAGGGCCCAGCAGCTCTCAGGGAAAAGGCCGTTTGGCCTGTCACCTCTGGCTGTAAAGCTGCTGCCCTCAGAACCTTTGCCTCCACCACCCCCCTGTGCTGGAGAGACCCCCTTCTAATTTTACAGCCAAAGCAAATGGGCTGCAGGAAACTGTGGAAGGAGATTTGGGTGGATAAAATCTGCAGCCCCTGCTGGGATTAGCTGTTCCCAAATCCTGATGATTTGGAGATAGAGCTGCTAGCTCTTAGTGTGCCCCTGTGCCTCCTGAGATGCTCAGCTGAGGGCTTGCTGCCTGCTCTGAGCTAGATGCCCATTCCCACCTGGGCAGGTGGAGTTGCTACAATGCTCAGGTGTGGCCTGTAAGCTGCCTCTGAAACAGCAGTGAGGAGGCTGAGAGGTTCTCCCTGCCCTTCTCTTGGGGGAGTTGCAACCAGTTACTGCAGAGATGGGTCAGTCCTTTGGCCAGGACAGGCTTCCACTGACTCTGAGCCCAGTCTTGCTCACAGATGTGGAAACTGAGGCATGAGATCACAGGGCTGAGAATAACAGTTCCTAGTGGGTTGGGCATTGCTCCTCTGGTCTTGGCAGGAGCTGGTGTTTGCTGCCTGAATGCTTTAATCGTGTTTCTTAGAGTTGCCCCCCACAGAAACCCTTTTATGCTGTGCTTCATGGGGGATCAGGAGGCTTTCAGTCAGGGCTGTGCTTGGTGGGGCTGAGCTGCTCCCCCAGTTGCCCCAAGGACTCTCACCTGTCCCTCGGAAGAGCCTCTTACACAAGGGAAAGAGGTTGAGTCTTATTTTGGGATTCAAATGTCTACAGCTCCAGTGAATTAATTGGAGATGTTATTACAAGCCATGAGAACAGGTCAGGTTTCAGTCTGGGAAGGAAATGGGTAAGTAATGTTTGACAATTGCCTCCTGACTGAAATCAGGCCAAGAAATGGCCTTTTTCCCCATAATCTGCCTCTTCCCTGGGCTCACAGAGAAGGGAGATGTCTCTGCCATTCCTGTGCAGCACTGCAGGCACAGGGGAGATGGGAGGATGCTGTCCCACAGGCTGGGGTAGGGGAGAGGCTCCAGCAGCACTGGGAGGGAGTCTAGCTCTCCTCTCAGCAACAAAAACTTATTTTAGCTGGGAAATTGGAGGTCAGGAGGGATAGACAGACCTCCCAGGCTGAATTTCACAGCCCTGAGTAGAACAAGTTGATTTTGCCAGTGCTGCCATACGGAGACATGCTGCAGATGGAGAATGCTGTATCCTCTGTTCCTGACAAATGCCTGTCATGAGAGCTTGAATATAAAGCAAGGGCTTAGGCAGAGGGAGCTTATTTAGTGTTTGTATTTATCCATAAACTCCTGTTTCTCTGTAGATCAGAAGAACCTTCAGAAGCCCAAAGCAAAGCCAGTGCTCCTGTGTACACAGAAAAGCAGAAACAAGACCCAGCACCTACAGGCTGGGTCCTACAGGAGAGGAAGCCAAACCATGGGCTGCTGGCATCCTCAACATGTGGAGACAGGCACAGAGGATGGCAGTAATATTCCCATGAGTCACCTGGACTGGATGGACCTGGTATTGCCTGGTCCTACATCACAAAGCCTTGTCCTGATGCCATAAAGCCAAGAGGTCATGTAGTAATGCTGGTGGCCAAGCCACCAACATCCTCACCCTGGTGTCAGTGCTGGGGGCCACTGTCAAGATGTGCTGTGGAGAGGAGGGAGAGCCAGGGTCATCATGGGGGACCCTCCTTGGCATCCTTCTCCTGCTCAGCTCCCCCTGGCCCTCACCATTTACTCCAACTCCCTCAGAGAAAGGATTTACTCTGAACAGGGTCACAGTGTCCATCACCACACCTGGCAGTCGGGAAGTGAGAGAGATGACGGCAAGACCAAGGGGACAGCTGAGAGGTGAGTGGTAAAACTGCACTCAGATTTATTTCAAGATACAGCTGAAATTTTCTCTTATGTCTATTCCTATTCTCTGTGCCTGATGCTGCAGCACGTGGGGACAGATGAGAAATGTGGCTCTGTGAAATTCATCTCTGTTTAGGACATGGGAATAGCAAAACCTCCCTTGAACAGCCATGTTTTAATTTGTATTTCCAGGGCCTCTGGCAAAACCCTGGGTCCTGTGGTGTACTCAGCAGTGGATGCACTAAATGGCCGAGTTTCCATATCGCTGTCTTACTGGGGCAATCTGGGCAGCTGTCAGACTCAATAGCTCTCCTGGTGTTATCCCAGCAGTGATGATTGCAAGCAGTGGCTTGGGAATGTAGTGGGTGGACAAGCTGGGGGTCTTTTTTTTTAGTAGGTTTTGGTCCATAAATCCAAACCTCAGCTTGGCTTGATTTTTTCAGTGTCTATTTGAATCAGCTGCAACACAGGATTAAATGTCACTGTGCAACCAAAAGGGTGATGGGTGTAAGAAGAAAGGGAGAGCAAAATCAAAATGTAGGGGAGAGAGCAGCAGGTCTGGTGGTGACCCCTGCAGACCCATCCTAAGAAACACAGTCCCCAGGATTGTGAGGGGGAACTGCTTCTAGAAAAACTAAAAGGAGGGAGCTGCAGCCTAACAACTGCTCCTTCACGCTCATTCATAGAGCTGTGATGCTCATGTGGTCCCAGTGATAGATCACAGAATGGTTTGGGTTGAAAGAGACCTTAAAAATCATATTGTTCCAAACCCCCTGCCATGTGCAGGGACACCTTCCATTAGACCAGGTTGCTCCAAGCTCCATCCAACCTGGCCTTGAACACTTCCAGGGATGGAATGTGAGATGTCTGCAAGGTGCTGTCACTTTTGCATCAAAAGCTCTCTCAGTACTGTTCTGAGGCTGTCAAGAAGCCCTGGGCTCACTGGTGCTGCATGCTGCAGGAACAGCCTGCCTCTCAGAGGGGATGGGGCTCCTGGGGGTGATGCCATCTGGATGCACAGGAGGAGACAGCCTTTGCTCCCTGAAATGTGTCAGCTCAGGGTAGAAGAAGAAAATCCTATTTTATGGAGGCACAAGTAGCTTCATTGATGGAAGGAGGAGACTTTAGTAGAGGTAGTTTTCAAGTCCTGAGCATCCTGGCTCTGGCTCTGAGCACGAGTTGCCCGATGTCACGAGGTCTCAGCAGTGTAGAGAGCAGTGTGTGCCTTTAGTGAGAGCAGATGCTTGCAGGCAGCTCGCTCACCATGCAGGCAGTGGTTGCCTGCCTTGCCTGCCCATCACAGATTGAGCTTGCCTGGCACAGGGCTGGCTCCCTGCAGACTGGCTGTTTGCATGCCTGCTTGGCTGCCGGTGCCTCGTGTTGGCTGGGGCGATGCTTCCTGGGGCGAGCATGGACGCAGAGATTTTGGTGGAATCTAAAAGTCTTTTTGCAGATAATCTAAGTGCACCCACTAACCAGCCTGTGCTCTGTGACTTGGTCAAATCTGGGATGTCAGCAGTCTGCATGTCAGGAGATGCATGGACATGTGCCCCAGTCAGAAAAGCCCAGTAATGGGGAAGTTTGTCAGCGAAAGAGGCTGCATGGCAATGGCTCTGAGGCTGAAAAAGGTGACTCAGGGTGCTCCACAATGCTCCAGTGGCTGTATGAGCTCACCCAGCAGGGGCTACACGGAGCATAGGGCAAGGATTCCCTGTACAAATGGATTCTGGCATTTTCAAAAATCTCCAGCAGCAGCCACAAACATGAGTGTCTCATAAGAGCCTCTCCCACAGGAACGCTGATGGATCTTTCAGTGCTGAGTCAGGAAGAGTAGCTCTCCAGGCTGAGTCACAGTGCGTGCTGACAGTCTGCTCATCCAGCTGTGGGTCCTCCCAGGCTTTGGACACTTCAGCTGAACCATTCAAGTGAACACAATGTCTGTGTTTCTTAAATGAAACCTGCTCCTTCTTCCCTTCGCTCTGCTGCACTTCCAGCTGTCCCTATGTGTCTGCTAAGTGCTAGGATTGTCACAGATAGATAACCCAGACTCCTGGCTCTTATCCCCTGGGAATACCTGCTGCTGTCTGAAGGACCAAGTGGTCTGAGTTTTTGCTCTGTCCCAGTGATGCCACTGCTGCCTTGTGTGGGCATCATAAGCCTGCGGGGATGTGCAGCACGACTTGTCCTCGCCGTTCTGCAGCAATGCTCTATCACTCTGCAGGTATCTGTTGCTGTGTGCCTGCTTGGGCGCTGATCCTGCAGACAGAGCCAAGGGTAGATGAATTTTTTCCTTTTCAAGCAGAGGCAGCTGGAAGGCTGTGTCAGCGGAGAGCATCTCTTGTTCTGCAGGAATGTAAAAGCCAGGTGATTCCTCCATGTGGCCAGCTAAGACAGTACCAAACAGTCTTGCTTGCATTTTAATTTCCCAGTCCTGTTGGGAAAAGCTGACACACCACTGTCCTCCCTTTCTGTGGGTGGTGTGTGCCTGTGAACAGGCTCGTTGGAGGGTAGCAGTAGCAGTTGGGTTTACCCTGGCTGCCACTCTGTCTGTCAGGAACAGTGGCATCAAAGTGACATCAAGGGCTCCAGGGTGGCAGGAGAGTGTTGGTGCTGTGACACTGAAGGACTGACCCACTGGCTGGAAGGTGCAGCAAGACACTTGGCTTCTCTTCCTCGTGTGCCTTGCAGAGGCTGGATATGAGTGACCTCCTACCCCCTCCCCAGTGAGGCTTCCCTGTGCTCAGAAAGTGCCCAGTTCCTTCTGGTTGTTTTTCCTGGCTGGTGGAGCTGAGTCATTGCTGTTCTTCAAGGAGAAGGTTCATTTGCCCCCAAATGGTGTCTCTCCCTGTGCAGCAAAACTGCTGTCATTTTCTTCTTGAGAATCCATGGATTTCTTCAGCTGAGAAATTTGTTTGCCATTCATGTATAAATGTTCCACTTCTCTCCAGCAATGGGCTGTTAGGAGGCAGCTACACCTTTGCTCATGGATTAGCCCCAGTACAAAGTGTGGCAATAAAATCCGTATTTGGGGTGCCACAGAGATGCTCTGAGGGCTGGATCACCCCTCCTAAGCTCTGGTATAGCTTGTCCAAAGAAGCTGTGGCTGCCCTAACCCTGGAAGTGTTCAAGGCCAGGTTGGATGGGCCTTGTAGCAACCTGGTCTAGTTGAGGGTGCCCCTGTCACAGTGTCTGTGCAGGGGAAAGACCTCTGCTTTGAGATACAGGCCTGCAGGTTGTGACCCCATCTTGGTGGGAGAACACACCTCTCCCTTGGCACAGGTCTGTGCATGAGCTCTCCAGATCCACTGGCTGAGTGCTGACACCCCTGAGCCTGCCCCCACCACCATTGCTCCTGGGGTTTGTTTGGCTTTCCTCAAGAAAACATATCATAGTCTAAGAATGCCTCATCCATTTAATTCCTTGCTTGCATCCCTTTAAGTACTTTACCAAATATGCAGGACCAACATATCTACACCCCTTTACCCAGTGAGGGGAACATCTACTACTCAATATCTTGAGCCAGTATCACCTACTGGTGGTGGGCACTGGTGTAGGGTCCTGCAAACCTGCCCCCTTCCTCTTCTTTTTTTTTTTATATATTCTGCCTTGCCTCTCTGTCTTGCAACTCTTCCTCTGGAAAACTGATGAAATAATCAGGTGTTTGCAACAATTTCCTAAGGAGCCTGTTTTCTCTGAAAGCTGATTAAAGGCAAATAGGAGAGAATCTAATTGCATCCATGCTTTTATCTCCTTCTGAGGCATCACAATTTGCCAGGAGAACAAGAAAATCCTGGATTCTGTGGGGTCAAAGAAACTTCTGTTTTCTTCCTCGTTAAACAGAAGCAGCAGCTCTTGGGTTGCTGGTGTCAATGGAGTTCTACCAGGGTGATGTTGGCCTGCCTTGTGTCAAGCATGTGAGAAGAGATGGGTAAGACTCTCATCTCTCCCTACAAAGGGAGAGCTGGTCAGAGGTACCTACCAGTGCCAGGGTTGCACTGGCCTGTCCTGCATGAAAAAGCCAATGTGGCTGGTGAAACAGGCTCAGCATCACTCAGCAGTGGGAAAGGTGCAGGAATGTTTCTCCCAGCAGCTGCTGTGCTGCAAGGCAGTGCTGCTGTGGTGGGATGGGATGTTGAGTCTGCCAGGTGGGCAGGTCCTGTGCTTCCTGCACCCCTCCCAACTTTCCACCTCATATTTTCATCCTGTCCCTTAAGATGTTGTCTCTGCCTTTCTTCCCCCTTGCCGTTTTACAGCCAGGCTGCTGTCATTTAGCTCTGAGCTCTGGAGAGGATTGGCTGGTAATATCCCCATAGGAGTGCCAGGACCTACCAGAAGATCTGCTGTGGCAGAGGACACCATCTCGTGTGTCCTGTGGATGGACTGGGGGTTTTGTCACACACCCACACTCATCCCCATCCAGGAGAGCTGCTGAGCCCTGCAGGCGGGTGAGACATCTCTTTGATGAACAAGGACAACTCCTTGAATTTTCCTCACTAACTTCCATCTTTGTCTCATGTAATTTCCTAGGCAAGTCTCTATGGAAACAGGTACTGTTTGTAATAAAGCCTCTGTTTTTCACTTTACTTTCTTACTGTCGAGGAAGAGGGGGGCAGAGATCTATGAAGGGCAGATGAGGTTTAGGTAGGAAGAGATGATTCAGCTGCCTTGGCACAGATGGGATCATTCTTAGCATCCCTTGGTCCTGCCCTTGTTGATGAGAGGGAGGCTGAGATAATCCAGACCCCTTCTTGGCTCCCTTGATTTTAGTTAGGACTTGATGCCTGACTTACACAGCCCTTCTTCCAGTGGGACTGGGACTAAATGATCTTTGAAGTCCCTTCCAACCCAAACTATTCCAGGATTCCCATCCCAACTGGATGTCAGGGAGCACTGTGATGTTGGATAGGGGTAAATAATTCTTGTTCAGAGTTAATAACACAGATTTGACATCTCCCCAGTGAACCACCAGCCCTACAGCACCCTGACTCTCTTGAAGGTCACCCTCTGCCAGTCTTGTTTCAGGGTCCTGACAGCACCCACTGTGACATTGTTCCAGGGTCCATGTGAGCTGCCTCTGTGTTATCTGTGGTGCAGGGGGAGCAGGAGCTGTGGGGTGTGACACAGAGGGGCCGGAAACCACCAGGAGACAGAAGGATGCACAAGCCCCCGCCTTCGTGGGACGCTGGAGCTCCGTCATCTCGAAGAGCTTCCTGCCCGCAGCTCGTTCCCAGGCTCGTGAGCTTTCTAACTTGTTTGTTTATTTTGAGAAGGGAGGGGGATGTTTGAAGAGCTGAGAGAGGAATATTTTAAAGGAGGAATTTAGTGCCAGATTGGCATCCTCTGCATCAGACGGAGCAGTGCACCAAAGCGTGCTCAGAGCTGCAGGAGGGAGCTGTGTTAGGCAGCTCCTTCTGCTGAGAGTCACCCTTGATATTCAGACACCCTGGGCCTTCACAGGGGCTGTGCTGGCTGTGGGGGCTACTAAATTCAGATCAACCTGCAGGAGACTTGTACTCAGATCCTGGGGTATTTTTTAGGGCCTTCTAAGCTATTTCTATTTTCCACCCAGTCAGAGTGAACTCAGCCCTGAGGCAGATGCAATTGGCCTTTGACAAAAAGATAAGTCCTTGGTGGCACCTGGCTCCAGAGTGAAGGTCTTCCCTCCTGAGTGGGATCTGGTGCCCTCTTCCCACTGAAAGCTGATCCTGCTGCCCACAGTATCATTTAGGTTGGAACTGAGTCCAGCTGTTAACCCAACACTGCCAAGCCCACATGATGGAGGATGAAAGGATGTGCTTTAAGAGGTCCCTCTCCCACCCCTGATTTCTGTAAGTCATTCTTTGTGTTCAGCCCAAACCAGCCATGCAGCCACCTTCCAGCTGAGCCTTGCTCCAGGTGAACCCATCTCACCCATTCCCTGACCTTCTCTGGCAAGAGGCACAGCCCAAGGGCTGCTCAGCTGTCAGATCTGACATGTGGGTATTGCCAGCTCTCTCCCTTTTCTGTGAGAATTATATTTGCTCTAAGAATGGGGAGTTAGCCTATAATATTAGTTGTGCTTCCTTCCAAAAGGAGTTGATATTACAGAGTCTTTGTTGCTCTGCTGGAATTACAATATGTGATTATCGGGGTTGGGATGCTGGTTAATTACCTGCTCATTTGTTGTAATGCTCCTTAATACCTTGTGTAGCAAATGCATTACTTCTGTTTTTAATGGCTGAGACAAGGTTCATAGGAATTTCATATATATTCATAGACAATAGGAGATAAGCAGTGTTGTGTGTCATATTAGGCTGGTACAGCACTTTTCTGATTCTTTTGAGTGTCCTCTCTTAGCCTGGGGAAGATTGGAATTCATATGTGAGATGAGGTAAGCACCTTGATGTGATTCATTTCACATCCAAGCTGATCACATCGTCTTGGACGTGATTCGGATGAGCAGAGTGTTCATGGTGGGCACGGGAGCCATGTCAGCAAGGTGGGATGGTTCAGCTTGCTGGGGAAACTGGTTGGAAGGAGATCCTGCAGCAGTGCTGAGCCTTGTTGAGCTTGGCTATCATGGCCTGTTGGTGTCAGGGAGCAGAGGAAGTGTTTTTATGCCCAAGGAGAGGGGTCAGCCTTCCCCCAGCCCCACTTCTCCTTCCCCTGCACACTGCCTGATTCTGTGCCCACAAGAGCATGCACGTCAAGGCAATGTTTGCTCATACAAGTGCCTGTTTGCCCACACAGCTCATTTGTACATCTGGCTTGGCAGATTGGTGCACATGTAAAAATGGGCAAGGAAACACTGAGGCCTGGATGGCAAATTGGGTCTGTTTTTTTTCTTTTTTTTTTCCTTTTCTTTTATTTTTTTTAAGGTGCTGCCTGTGGTTTCTTGCTTACAGCTACATTGAAATGTGCCCTTCAGGAAAGGTTGCTTTTATTGTGCCCCAGCCACCTAAATTTTGTCTCCATGTTTGGTACAGTAGGCCACCTAAAATATTTCCTAGCCTTTTATCCATGACACTTTCTCATGACCCT
>JAOXXN010000120.1:2074052-2088330 GCA_026770055.1 Myrmophylax atrothorax
ATGACCCTTTCCCAAGCTTTTGCATCTGAAGATATGTCCCTCCAGAAAGGCCTTTGGCCCCCTCCCTGTGCTGCCCAAAAGGAAGGTGGTCTGTCAGCATGTCAGCACCAGACACACAGTCTGAGGACAGATACTAACTCGGGTCCTAGACCCAAGCCTGACATCTTCATGTGATGATGCCCTAAGGGACCAAGATTTAAACAAGCCGCTCTGCCCACAGCAGGTTCAACCTGCCCAATCAGGTGCCAAGAGGTGCTTTAAGGTGCCAATAAATTAATTGTGTGTCTGGACCCTAGAACAGGCAAAAAAACCCCAGAGCATCTTCTCCAGCCTCACTGAGTGCCAGCGGCTCTCGAGGTGTCCAGCGACACACACATGGCAGGGCCGGGTTTAAAGGTGAGTGTTTTTGAATTTGGCTTTCTTGACTTATTCCATCTCACTCCATTAAGGCTGAGAGAACTGGGATTGTTCAGCCTGCAAAAAGGCTGAAAGAATTGGGATTGTTTGTCTGGAAAAGAGAAGGCTCTGGGGTGACCTAATTGCAGCCTTCCAGTACCTGAAGGGAACTTAAAGGAAAGATGAGGCAAGACCATTTACAAGAGCATGTCGTGACAGGACAAGGGGGAATGGGGTCAAATTGAAAGAGAGTCAGTTTAGATGAGATATTAGGGGGAAATCATTACTGTGAGGGTAGTAAGGCACTGGCACAGTGCCCCGAGAAGCTGTGGCTGCCCCATCCCTGGAACTGTCCAAGGCCGGGGTGGATAGAGCTTGGATCAACCTGGTCTAGTGGGAGGTGTCCCTGGCCATGGCAGCAGGGTAGGAGCAAGATCTTCAAGGTGCCTTCCAACATAAACCACTCTATGATTCTATGATCTCCCATTTCACCCTCTTTTGAGAAGACATCTGTGGGCGACTGACTGCAATGGCTGAGACAACACACGGATATCGAGGTGCAGCTCCCTGTCTAATTTCCCTGCTTAGCAAAGACAGGCTTGAGAGATTATCCCAGCTTGGGTGATGGATTTTAACCACAGTGGCCATGAAAGTCTCCATTATTTATCTCCAAGCTGCTTAGTGATACAGTGGGTGGAGAAGGAAGCCACATTTCCTGCTCAAAGAGTGTGTGGGAATACCTTTTCAAATGTTAATTTCACATGTTTTTCAAAAAACTACCCAAAGGCACCAGGTCCGAGCAAACACTCAGAAGCCTGTGCATATTCAAACCAACCAGGTTTTAAAAAGTCTGCAAAGATATTTGGGGTGAGGAGGAAGGGAGTAGAACATGAAGGAGCTCCAGGAAAAAACCTGCCACTGTTTCCCCCACTTCAAAGTTAAAATTAGATGTGTGCATTTCCCCCTTCTCTGATGTACCTCCCTCCAGGGAAATAGGTGATGGATGCAAAAGGCTGGAAGGACCAGGATCAGCCAAAGGGTTCCCCTCCAGCAATGCTAATGAACTTCCTTCTTCCAAATCCTTCGACATCATCAAACCCCAACAGGAAAAGTGCCAGGCAGGGCTGATGTGGGCTGGCTTGGGACAAATGCTGAAGGGATACAGAAAACCACACATGCTCAATTCTGTTTTGCATCCAAGGCAATCTGGTTTCCCAATATTAAAACATCCCACTGTAAAATTCATCAATCAGCTTCCATGATTTTATTACTGATAAAAACCCTTTCTACAAGAGCTGCCTGGGCAGTCTGTGGCTAATGGGCTGTTGTGAATACACACCCTCAGGTTTCTGTTGTAGCTTTTGCTTTAAAACACAAAACAAAACAAAAGGACTTGTGTAATTTTAATGCAGATTTGAAAGAAAAGGGAAAAAAAACCCTCTTGGGTCTGTACCCACCACAAGTTTTAAAGTGCAGAATCTGTGTCTGTTGTTGAATAAGAAATGTGTGACGACTGCCAAAATTCAGCTTGAAAGCAGCCAGAAGCTATCTGGGAAAAAAACAAATGCTTTGCAAATACCTTTTGTAATAGTAAAAATAAAATAATAATTAAAAACCCCAACCCCAAACCAGAAAGAATTCACCAGTTATTAACCACTGAAAAATATGGGTATACCTCAGAGCCCAGAAGTGACTTCCAAGATGAAAAACAATGCTGAAAACAGGGATTTATAGTTTGTATGTTAGTCCTTGTAGCCAAGCAGTTTTATAACCAGTGTCTCTTTATCCCAAGTGCTCAAGTAAGAACAGAAAATGCCTCAAGCCTGGCAGTAAATGCGATGAAGGGATACAGATCCTGCTGTCCCCGGGTACAAATTCTCTCATTTGCAAGGGTTTAATTAACACTCATTTTGGTCAGCCCTGGAACAACAATATCTTTTCTTGGTTGGAAATTTTTCACCATTGGCCATGCAGCTCCCAAGAGGATCACGTGATGATCTTTGCTTCCCTTGTGTTTTTCCTTTGGCCAAGTAGTCCTGGGAAGACATGGGGATGTTCAGTGAAACCCTTCCCTGCTTGTTCCTCCACAGGGATGAAAAGCGAGAAGAGGTTTTTTCTCTGAAGAATACAAAATCTGCAGCAACTGGAAATAGGATGGAGGGATCTCAGCTGGACTGTGGCCCTGAGCTGTGCTGCAGGGGTGGTTGGTGAGCCTCCCTTTGCACCTCGGTGAGCATCAGGTAACACAGCTCAGGAACCGCGCAGTCCCATCGGGATCAATTGACTGTGTTTATCTGACACGGCTCCTGAATTCAGCGTGGATAAAGGGAAGGTGTTTGGGGTTCAGCAGGTACACCTTTTCCCCATCACAGCACGCCGGGTTCAGGGCCACAGAGCTGATGCTGCTACACTTCCTCTTGCCCTTGCTCTCCTAGGAGCCCCTCCTGACTTAGTCTGGATTTGCAATCCCCACCCCGCTATCAAGCCACTTAGTGTACAAAAAAATAAGTCTTCGTGATGCACAAAGCAAAGGCAATCATGGGTAAAAGCTCTTCAAAACAGACTTCTTTTACAGATCAAGAATTTCACGACTTTAGTGGAAAGCACAAATAATACTGGGCCAGGAATTCATAATATTTGGTGCCTGGTTTGTATAGTTACTGCAGCTAATATCCCAATAAATACTGCTGTGACTAATCCCTTGGAAAGAAAAACACAAAGAAAGAGGCTGTCACATGAAACAAGATGATTTTGGTGTTTGTTTTGTGTTTATAAACACAAATTCTGCCTCTCCGGTTGTGTAACATGCTTCATCTAAAACTCTGTTAGTCTCTAGCTAGGTAAATATGTGTTTGTTTTCTGTCCTCATCCCATCCCTCTCTGCTTCCCCAAAAGCCAGCCAAGGAGTCCTTAGCCTCCTCTCTAGACTCCAGAAAACTCTGCATATTTTGCTGAGGATCTAGAGGTACAGAGTCTTAAATTCTAGAAATAATTGCAATTTTATTCAGTGTGATTAAACTATGGAAATTTTCTCCTTGGGATTTTTTTGCATAACAGCAAAAATAAAACCCCATGAAGAAAGAAAAACCAACAAAACCTGTTGGCGTCATCAGAACCTAAAAATAACAGGAAGATGACTGCTGGTGCCAGAATGATACCAAACAAAATATATTATTGAATTAGATTCTTTCCAATTGTTGTTCTTAAGAATATATTTCCCTTTCCCCCTCAGGGTTTGTTTGGAGCCAAGGTATTCTGCCTGCCAGTGCCATTCCAGCACTCAAATTAACAAGAAATGATGTCTCTTACAGTAAAAACCAGTATCTATTAAAATATTGATGAAGGCAAATAAGCTGAGGAGTTTGTGGTGTCTGGTTTCTAACTGGCAGTCAGGGATAACTTTGAAGGGAAGGCAGAGCTGGACATCCTCACCCTGCTGCCATGGCCAGGATGACCTTCCTGTTCCCAGAGGACACACCTGATATCCCAGGAGCAAGCAGTAGAAGAAGCCTGACTCCAAGTACTGGTGTAATGGCTGGAACATCTGTCACTCTTTCCTCCCTGCTCTTCTCCCACTGCCAGCTCAGCAGTGCCTGTTTTCTATCCCATGTGTAGTTTTAGAGGCTGTGCTTGCTGGGCTTTGCTGATCATTCATTTGAAGCATTTAATCTTTTATTTATTTTCCCCATCTTTCATTCTAATTATGCTCCTCTCAATCTTGTTGCATTGTAGCTGAACATCTTGGCAGCTGTGGGGATTTCTACTATGATGGAGAAGGGACTTGATCCATCAGGTCAGCTTTTGTAACTTAATCCACACTTGTCTCCAGCTTCTAGTACCTTAGAATTATTTCAAGGGCCACCTGAAATCATCTGTCACCATTCCTCAGAGTGTTTCTTGCTCTGGCACTGGTGCCCCACCATTCCCATTATCTTGGCCAGCAGAAATGAGCTGACACTGCAGTGGTGTCCTCTGGACACGCAGGCTGTGCTTTCATTAGCTCAGAGCCACACACTTAGTCTGCAGTCCCACCCTGAACTCATCTAACCATGTCATCTCCATCTGTAAGGATTCTCTGGCCATTACATTAACACTGCTGGCATCCTTCTTCTCTCTGCTCTGGTTGCTGATTTTCTTATGGCCCTCCCTAAGTCTGGAGCATCTCTCCCATCACAGGTGAGCTTGGTCCTGCAGACGTGGTGATGCTGAACACACCCACTGTTGGGTGGCAGAGTTCTGGTTTCGACCTGGGATCAAAAAAAGCATCCATATTACGCTGCACTCTCTCTGCATTGATGGGAGATGTGTGAGATGCCCCCAAGCTGGTGCAGCCCAGCAGTGCAGCCAGGGTGACCCCACTGGTAACATTAACACCACTGTCCTGCTTTACCCTGGGTGGCTTTTTTTGATAGCCAGTGAGCATGTTGGATGAAATGCCTTCAGCTCCACGATCCAGGCAAGCACTAAATGACACAATCTAGGCTGGAAGGAGCCATGTGTTTTCTTCTGCATGCAGCTACCACTGTGCTTCCAAACACATCTCTCCTCTTTCCTTTTTTTGTACTGTAACTTTGCACACACAAACGTCAAACAGCAGCTGTTTGGCCAGCATTTTGAAAAGCATCTAGTGATTTTAGCTGCCTTAATTTTGAAGCCAGGGTTTCCACTCTACATGGTAAAAAGGCTTTTTTTCTTCTCAAGTAGCTGTAGATATTTTAACCTATTTCTGTTGTAAATGTGAACCATGGAAACAGTCAGACCTTATCACGCATGAGCATCTTTGAGGTTTCCCCTCATAGAAAGGAAAAGTCATGGTGCATGTCACGGCCAAGTTACCTGGGCTTTTCCTACTTCAACTAAGCATGAGCAAACCTATAATGTGTCAGAGCTAGCACTAGGCAAAAAACATGCTGAATAATTTTGGAGGTCACTTCAATGCTGGGATTAAAATTTGAGCAGGAAACTGTGCTGAGAAAGGTTTCTTGAAAAGGCTTTCTCTCCTGGCTGAGCCATCTCGTGCCCAGAACATTTGCTGGTGTTTTGGCCCTTCTTGTCTCTGTGTAGAGTTGGAATTAAAAAGGACATGTACAGTTTTTGGAAAAAAGGACTCGAGCCACAATTCAGATCAAGGCTTTGAATCCCACAAACTGTCCAAAGGAAGCCTGAAAAAATGCAGCTGAATGACTTGAGTTTTAGGGTACCAGTTTCATCTCCTGCAGCTGAAAGAGAGGTCACTTGTTTATAGTTTTGGGGTTTTGCTGTGGGCCCAGAACAGACCTTTGAGCTTGCAGTGCAGGGCTGCAGCTTTTCCAGTAAGTGGTTAAGAGCAGAAGGGAATCACATTCAACAGGTATCCCCCTTGGGACTGAATTAAGAATACTCAGTGAATGAAGTGCTGTTCGCTGGGGAAAACACTACAGGATACTGATTTTTTTGTATATGTGTCCTTATTTCATGACACAAAAGTAAAAAAATAATATCTTTACATATGCTGGAAAGCATTAAACCAGAATTCCTAGTGTATTTCCAGAGAGAGAGTCCCAATTTAATTCCATGCAGAGGTGGCATTGCTGTACCAAGTTAACTGTGGACAGCTCTGCTGCCATGGTCCCACAGAGAAGGTGTGGAAGAAGGGACAAGCCTATGTACTTCCCAAGGTCGGGATAAAGCCACATATCCCATCCCAGAGCACCTTCAAAAGGTTTTGTTGAAATCCTGAAGCACAAATGAGGGACTGGCAATGTTCTTCACCTTTTGACTAGAATCAACACCAGGACAAAGTGCTGCAGAGATCAGCTCAGCTCCGTATGTGTCCCATTCCATGGACAGAGGCAGCGACTGTGCAGGGTGCAGCTTTGCCTGCAAATCCCATTCATCACACACCAAGTCTTCCCCTGCTTAATCCTCTCTTCTTCCATGCCTGGCTAAGTGATTTCCTTGCAGCAAGGCAGTTGTCCCTGATAACGTGATAGCAGGCGATCGCTGACTGGCTTATGTCAAACCCCAGCAAAATTAATGATAAAGAACTGTCCCTATTAATTTATCCACTTCTCATAAATTTCATCTTGCTAATCTTTGCTTCTCAAGTACCTTCTTTTGGTGGGGTTGGTTTCAGCTGCTCAGGGAGTGCACTGCCTGCTCTTTGCCACTTCTCTACAGGGACAGGCCCAAGTCAGCAGTGGAGAGAGGGAATCATAGAAACACAGAATACTTTGAGTTGGAAGGGATCTTTAGGATCTTTAGTTCCAACCCCTCGGGCATGGGCCTTATGCTATATACATGCTTATACACCTTATACTAAACCAGATTGTTCAAAGTCCCATCCAGTCTGACCTTGGACACCTCCAGGGATGGGGACAGCTTCTCAGGGAGGTCTGGTAACAGGCTGCACATTTGTAAAAATCCTGCTCCTGGGTGGAAGAAGTAGTAGGCTTAAACAATAGCAGAGCAAATGCAGTTTGAGCATGACAGAGGAAGGGAAAAGAACATGGTCACGATAGGTATAAGATAAATGCTAGAGCAGATCATGGGAGAGATTGCAGAGGCTGCATTTGAAAAGGTTGTGTGTGGAGCTTGTCAAAATTCTGTCTTTGAAAAGGATTTAGGTGTAGATGACCATGTCCTTGTGTTCTCTAACAACAAGAAAGAGCTTTTGGATCTCTGTCATTCATGTCAACCCTATTTTACATGATTTTTTGTCATACTGCTGTTGGAGATCAGGAAGAATAAAAGGGAAAGTCTGTCTTCTCTTATGTAACTAGAAGTAAATGCATAACACAGCTTAATTGAAATTACTGACTTCCCCAAATAAGCTGGAAGTAACTCAATCAACAGTGATCTCGTTAATACAGAAAAAAATGACTTTGTGATATCCAGTGCCCACAGATTAGAGCACTGAAGATGAAGTAATGAGACACCAATAGCAGATCTCCACAGGGAAAAAAAGACCATGTAGATTTGCTGCTGGCACAAAAAGGATAACTTGAGCAAAAGTAAAATCAGTAGTTCAACCCTAGGGCAGAAACAAAGAGGGGACAAAACACTGGATTAATGGAACCCACCCTGAGATTTTGGTTCTTTGCTGGGTTTCTTGAGCAGCTCCCTGCTGTTCTGGACCTCAGTTCAAGGTGTAGGCTCAGTCTGATCTCTAAAGTTGTGGGAAAAAATGAAGGCACTTAAGGATATACTTTGAAAATACAACAAATCCATTGAGCTTTTTCCTCGAGTTCAGCTGGAAACCTGTAACATTTGAGGGACACTGTAGAGGAAAAGACATCTATTTAAGGAGCATGTGGAGAGATTGGCTTCAGATGCCCTTTTCCCTATTTATGCTTATTAGAGATGAAATTGAAAGGCAGCATGATTAAATTATGGATATAAAGGAAAGCTTCCACAAACAAGAAAACATGAGCAATGTGGGAAGGAACAGAACTGCGAAGAGAATGAGAGGAATGAAACCAAACAGGATGCCAAACTGCAAAAGACATTTCAACAGCACCTAATTAAAACTGTTCACATTTGCAACAGACAGAAGGTAAAGACATTCACTAGGAAACAGAAAAAAAGGGAGGAAAAAGAAAAGCATTAAAAGGAGTGATTTAGTCAATCACAGGAGATTCTGGAAAAATAGCAAGCTTGAGCAAAGGGCAGTTGCAGAACGTGAAATGCATTTAGAGTCGGGGGTTATTTCCAATTGTCTCCCAGCAGAAGTTACTCCAGCTGGTAATAATGAGGAATGTGCTGTGCAGCAGCCCCTGCCCACAGTGCCAGCAGCCTATGGGGAGCTGGCACTGCCAGCCTTCCACGCTCGTCTCCATGCAGTGCTTTGAATAATATCACATAGCAACCAGCCCAGGACTGAGAAATCAACCCAGGTCCCACTCCAATAACTTAATCACGAGATTATCTCCCAGCTTCTTTGGTTAATTAATGAGTCTTCATCTTCTGGCTACAGAAACCGTAGATAAAGCGGTAACAGTGAGGCTGAAAATCCAGTGTGACACCTTTGTTAGCAGGATGAACTAATACACTTTTTCTCCTGCGACACCTTTCAAAACCTGACATGTTCACCACTGGGCTCATCTGGTTTCCGATGTGTAGGAGAGCAGCAACAACTTGTAACTGGAATTATCAGGACAAATCTTTCAAAAAGGCTAAATCAAGTCATCACTAGTGGCAAAAACACAGAAGACAAAAAAAAACAAGAAGAAGGAGCTACACTGTACTTTGCTTGTCTCTGTCTAAGCAAAATAATTTTCATAATTAGTGAACAAGGGGTGAAAAGTAGCAAATAACATTTGAAAAGGAAAAGATTGTCATGTACCATGTCTGAGAATGAAAAGGAGAAGGTATTTTTCCTTCTTGTGGTACAGACTTCACTTTCAGAAAGGGCTGTCTAGGTGAAAACTGAATTTTCTTCCTAGAGAGAGGCTGATTTATGTGTACACAAGAAATCTCCCTGTTCAGAGATAAGACACTGAAGTCCTTTGTTAATGATGAATGATGAAGTGGCAGTCAAGCTGCAGGAAGAAGCTCTTCATTAGATAAGTGAAGAGTCATCCGAGGCCTTTGGTAACCCACCAGTCTAGATGCTGCCTGAGATTCAGCCATGCTCTCCTCATCCACCCATGATGCTACTTGGAGACACCATAAATCACTTGTACACTCCATGAAGAATCTCCATCAGTCCAAAGGGGTGTGTTAAACAATCCCATGCTGGGATGTTTGTGTTTCCTCTTTGCCTGGATAGGTCCCAGATCATTAGCTCTGTGTTGGTGGATTATAGCAGCAGGGATGTCTCAGCCCTGCAAAGCAGGAGGGTGTCCAAGGGGCTGGAGGTCCTGCTCAGGCCAGCCCAGGCTTCTGTCTTGCCTTTGGTGTGTTTGTGATTTGGCAGAGAGAGCCAGGACGAGGCAGCGGTGTTGTTCCTAGCCCTGACACAGAGAAATGAGCAGTGTCCCAGAGAGACAAGTGGCACAGACATGTGCCTGTACTCATTGTCTCCTCAGTAATGTCGTTTTTGTAGGGGCAATAGGAGGGGGAAGAGCAGAATCCCCTCTGGACTGCCTCCCTTGCTGGGAAGTGACTGATGAGCCTGGCAGCCTCTGAACAAATATTTCTGATGCAGAGAATTCACTTGTCAACTTGGAGGAGCCCCGAGAGGAAATTTCCAAAGCAGATCTGTCGGAGATAATGACACTGCACAAGGAAGCCCTCCTTAGGAGGAATGCCTTTAGAAGACGTGGAGTGTTTGAAAACACGATGCTTCTGTGTGTTCCTGTTGATGAGTTAAAATTCAAGCAGCCATGGCTGAATTTTTAATCTGTGAGCTGTAACAGGTGAAGCTCAAGGAGGCAGTGAGTCATTTTTTCACCTTCCCCGATGATTCCTTGGTCAGTCAGACCTTGTTTTCTTTCCAGATCAGAAACCTCTTTAGGCCCAAGATAAGTCACTATGTTCTTGCCCAGATTACAAACCAGGGAATTTTTGTGCATCTGGATGTTTGTGTAATTGCCTAACACTGTGAAACCTCATCTCAGATGAAGCCTCTTAGCTCCACTGTTAGATAAAAAGCAATTAACAGTAACCATAACCAGAAACACTTATAGTGTGAGGACAGGCAGCAAATGGCAAATAGATACATCAACAAATCTGGTTTTGCCTTGTACTTTGCTGTTTGCAGTCAATGGGTCATTAATTTTTATATGAGTATCACGTACTTATAAGCGGTTTGGGAATCTTGAAGTTATTACCTGTGGCAGTGGCTTTGATTATATTGGCTGCTCTGTGCTGCCCCTGATCCCTCAGCTTAAAAGCCACCCAAAAGCATACAGCAGCCAGAATCACACCCCAAGGCAATCCTGGGTACCCAAAGGCATTGATTACTCCTTGCACTTGTTGAATCTCTCAAATATGTTTCCTCAAGACAGGGTTGGGTTTGTAAAGCCATTTCCCCTCTGAAAGCTCATCAGTATGCACATGTTGTAGGTGTTGTTCTTCTAGCTCTTCTAAGTAGCTGTATTTTATCCTGTCAAATATGAAATTGGCTCAGGTCAGGAATTTTGTGCTGAGCTAGTCAACCTTTGGGGTTTTCACTAATTAAATCTAGGACAGATAACCAGTAGATTCATCAACTGAACAAGGATAACTATTTTAATCTCTTTTTTTTCCAGGTGTTTCCAGATAGTTCTGTATTTTCTGATTCATTAACTCGAATTTCAGGGTTTTGGGGGGGAAAAGTAGGAAAGCCTATATTTTACTTGGCAAGTCAATAGTTTTATAGAAAATAGAGTTTGCTTTCCATATGGTCACAGAGGCACTTGTAGATTATCTGTGTGCAAAATTACATGAATCACATTAGCTGGATTCATGCAAGTGGTGTTTTTTAATCTGAGTAAGTGCTGAGTTTCAAAAAAAAGCAGATACAGAGGTGTCAAGGATGAGATTGCCTGTTAGCACACTCTGCACTGGAGCTGTGCTTTGGTTATCAGTTATTTTTAAGCTTACTTTCCTGGTTTGCTTGGTATTAGCCTGTGTCTCCAGATAATGAATGTATCAGCAATTACCTGTTTTAGTTTTATTATGCCCTTGTTCTTTCATGCAGACATTCCGGACTTCATTTGCTCCCACCTTGCAGACAGATTTAAATGTTAAGCTTGTTTTCCTACCAGATGGAGAATAGATGCCTCTATTTCAGGTAAGTGTTTTGTGATCTCTCCCTGGTGTGAGAAGATGATCCTGTGCTTGTTATAGTTCAGGTCAGAAAGGCTGCAAAATGCAAATTGAACCAGACCTTTTGTGCCTGACAGGTTACAGGGGCTTTGCCGAGCTATTTGTATGTTTAATATAATTTGGTGTCCTTCTTGTGTAGTCACTGGCTGTGGGCAGCACAAAGGGATTATGCTGGAGCAGTTCAGCCTGGAGAGCCCCATTCCTGGTAGTGCTCAAGGCCAGGTTGGATGGGGTTTTACACAACCTAGTCTAGTGGAAGGTGCCTCTGCAGTAGGGTTGGACTAGATGGTTTTTAAAGTTCCCTTCCAACTCAAACCATTCTATGATTTTTATGCCTTGACTCTTCCTGAAGATTATGGCAAAGGGAAGTAACAACAAGCCAAAAGAAAAGGCATTCATACAAACGTGCAAAGACCAGCACCTTCATCATCCCAGCAATGACCAAAATATTCAGGGAAGGGGGTTTCTACCCCTGGAATGATGAGATCCTTTGTGAACATGGTTCCCACCACAGTCCTGCAACCTTCTCCCTGCCCCCTTACATCTCTTGTAGAGGGTAAGACTGCTGTACACGTTTCCCACAGCCAAAGGCAAGCAGACTGCCTTTCTTATCTCCATTTGCCCCCTTCTGTGCAAATGCTTCAGTCACTTCCTGCAAATTTAATGTTTTTTCAACTACTGACATGCTCCTTGTCTCCACTCTGCAATTATGGACTGATGTGCTGATGTTTTAAGGCAAATGTTTTTGTTTTTACATGTGCAGCATCCAAATTTACAAAAAAACCCAAAACAAACACCCAAACTAAAGGAAACAGATCCCTCCCCAAATTCTCTGTGGTGCCAATTATAGAAATCTCAGCTCTCCAGCAGAAGCATCAGTCAACAGAGGGTTTGGTTCTTTTCAGAGACTGAAGCTTTGGAAAAATATACTGAGGATCGTGCAAAAAAGTGGGGGATGTGGCAGGTACATGCTGGAGGTGAACGCTGAGAGTTTGGAAATGCAAACAGACTTCAGGATTTGCCAGTCCCCTTCCTCCCCCAACACCTAGAATATTGCATTGTTGGTTGGTCTTCATTTTTAAATCATCCAGTGCTCTGCTGTCAAGACACATGTGTTGTTTTCATAGAGTTGGCACCAGAAGTTATTATTTTTTTCCAGCTCAATTTAGAGCATGGTAACAAATATTCTGAGTTTGCTCTGAAATCATTACGGGAGGAGCTCCTGGATTATCCATCATGGTTGCTCTCGCAACAAAAGTGCAGCTCTTCTGTCAGCAGGAGTTTCAGCCTGATGATATCTCTGGCTGTTAGGATGCAACCCCAGACTCTGTCCCCATCATAAGAGAGGGCTGGAATAAGCTTGCAAATTCATTCCAGTGCTGATTTTTTATTAGGGAATCTTCTTTACATACTGCATTCTCCTCTTGCACAAGAAACCTGGAGGCATTTTTTCCCCTTCTAATGCATTTTAGAGGCAATCTGACATTTTCTAATGGCTCTCAGGTATGTATAATTTATCCTGTTCTATGTCTGCATTTTCCAAAATAACACTGGAAAATTATCTGGGTTCCTGCTTTTTTTGGACAACCATTACTCTCACTTTTTCTTCCAGGTTGACCTATAAATGTCCATATGCTGCAGGATAATTGCAGTAGGTGTAGGTTCCTTTGGAGACGATCTTGTGTGGGAGACAATATGACAGCTCATCTGCATAGCACAGGCATCATTCCCCTGACTTGATTTAGCAAAGAGTCCTGGATCCGGAGGCTTCTCCCATATCTCCTGTATATTTAAGGGATTGCTCATATCCACAGCACACTCATACTCTCCCGTGCACTCATTTCTCCGTTATCTGTGGGCAGCTCAGCTGGTTGGAGAAGAAACCACAGAGTGCCACAAGCGTGGCAGACCCTGGCATGGGAATGTGGCCTCTGTTGCTGGATCCTCACCCTGTATCCAGACATTCTTGTGTTAAAAATGTGTGTTAACATACAGCTGGAATATTTTATGGGAAAAACCATGTTAACAGTGATGAAGACTGTGCTGATAAAGTGGTGGAACTGATGACCCAGCAGAGTGTTCATGTTCCCGAATGCCACAACTTTTGATTAGGCACTACAGACAAACTGTGCCCAGACTCGTTGAAACTATGAGAGACCACTGGGGGGATGAAAACAAAATTTTAGAGAAGATGGGATGTAGGTTATCGGCATGGATTTGGGATGAGGTGCAGGAAAAGAAGCTGTGTCACCCCACACCTCAGCACTCCTAAGTCTGCTACAGCTGGAAATCAAGGATTTTCACCTGGCACCTAAGGAGGCTGTGGATATTTAAGTGTTTAATTTAAAGACTTCCAGCAGATTACCCTTTCCATCCCGAAATACACCTTCCAGGTATGTTTTCAAGAGGGATTGAACAGGTGGGCTTGAACACATAGCAGAGATGGGGCACTTTTACTCATTTTGGAGTTTTTTTGTGCTCTGACAAGGTGTGTTTCATGGCTACAGTGGCTGTGTTAGCCTCACGGCAGCGTGATGAGCTGGGGGACAAGGGTGGTTTCAGCGTGTCAGTCACATCAGGGGTTGGAGCAGGGTTTGGTGCCTGCCTGAGGCAGTCACACAGGTGTGTGTGACAATAGCACAGCCTCAGAATCTCAGTCACACTGGGAAAGTGACAAGGCTGGTCCTTGCCAGTGTCAGCCACGCTTGGGGGTGCGACAGAGGCAATCCCTGACTGTGTCAGTCACACGTTAGGGGTTGATGGGACAGTCCCTGCCCATGTCAGTCACATTTGACTGACAGTCCACGGTGGTGTCAGTCATGCTGGGGGTGTGATGTGGGCAGTGCTACTCATGCTGGGGGTGTGACAGAGGCAGTCCCTGCTGGTGTCAGTCACGCCAGGGGATGTGACAGAGGCGGTCCCTGCTGGTGTCAGTCACACTGGGGGTGTGATGGGAACTGGTGTGTGTCTGTGTCAGTCAAACTGGGGGTGTGACACGGGACGTCCCTGGCGGTGTCAGTGACATTGGAAGGTTGACAGGGGCCTGTCCCCAGCTGTGTCAATCCTGCCAGGGGAGTGCCGGGATTGCTCTCCGGGAATGCCAGTCCCATAAGAGTGTGACAAGGGGCTGTGTCAGTCGCGGGGGTGTGAG
>JAOXXN010000120.1:2094780-2128007 GCA_026770055.1 Myrmophylax atrothorax
GGCCGCTGCGGGCACGGCCGCGCCGACACTGCGAGGGATGCGCGGGGGATGCGCGGGGACCGGCACCCCCAGGTAGGGCGTGGGGAACGGGGCATCGGAGCGCGGAAAAGTTGGGGGTCCGTGCTGCCGGGAACAATAAATCGCCTTTTTAAGTATATGTAGTTATTATTGTTTTTCAGCCTACATCGTGGTTTGGACATCCTCCCCTCAGCTGCAGGGACTGCACGGCCATGGTTATGGAGTTCTCTTAAGCCAAGCAGCGTCAGCGTCGCTTGGAAAGTTTTCCTTCCCCAAAGGCAAGGGCAGGTCAGTTAGAGGGCTGGGGGTGAGGAATACTCCTGTGACCCAGGTCCTTATTAAACTAACGGGAATGGATGAAGTTGGGGGTGAGTCGAGCCACACTGTTCCAGGCAGTGACTAATGAGGACTAATCCAGATTGTGTTCTGTATCGCAGCAGAAGAAAGCGTGGCTTGTGTGGCTGATGAAGCCGGCCTTTCTGAGATGTGAATAAGACCTTTCTCTGAATGCACATCACTATACTGCCCCGCCAACTGTACTTCATGAGCCTGCTGAAACTAAATAGGCAAGCTTTATGTTTATGTGTGTGTGGAAATAGAGAAATATGTATGTTTTTATATATGTGTGCTCATACATATATTTGATTGTATTCAGAGACACCTTACCCAGCCTGCCAATATTTAAACAGAGCTTATGGAAAAGAGGGAGAGCAACTTTTTACAATGACAGATAGTGATAGGACAAGGGGAAATGTTTTTAAACTAAAAGAGGAGGGATGTAGATTAGGTGTTAGAAAGAAATTCTTCCCTGAGATGGTGGTGAGGCCCTGACACAGGTTGCCCAGAGAAGCTGTGGCTGCCCCATCCCAAGGCTAGATTGGATGGGACTTGGAGTAACCTGGTCTATTGCAAGGTGTCCCTGTCCATGGCAGGAAGGTTGGAACAAGATGATCTTTAGGATACCTTCCAACCAAAAGCATTCTGGAATTCTACAATTTCTCGTCTTTACGTGAATTTAAAATGGAAATTATCCATTTATATTTATGGTGAAGGCTGGATGATGATAGAGGCTTTAACTTCATTAAACGTAGTCTGTATTTTATATGCTGAATGTATATTTTCTACATATCTAATAGTAGATGATTCTTTTTCTCCTACTGCATAACTAACAGTCTGTCCCATTCTTATAGTAAGAAAAATTTCTTTAGTGTTATAAATTTAACTTATGTTAATATCAGAAAAATCACTAATGGAACAGGTGTTTTATTTTCCAGGGAGGACTGTAAAGAGACCGAAAATGAGATGGACTTACCATCAAAGACCCAAAGCTCTGGGTGTACACATCAATGACCTGCAGATGAACATGGCATTCGCCTCAGAGGATGGATGTGAATGTGGACTGGGACTCTGGGAATAACATTTGTGACACAGGTGAGAAGCATCCAAATTATTCCAGAAAGGCAACTAAGCAGGAGGGCCACACAGCCTACAGAAGGAGGTAGACATGAATTTCTCGCAGACCTGCAGTCCTCTTTGCAGCTCTGCTGGACCTTCAGGTAAGCAGGAGCTTCCTGCAGAGCTGCAGTGTGAAGATAAAGAAACCTGTGAGACCTACAACCAGAAAGAAGGTGAGAGTCCAGCTGGGGTATTTGCCCCCTCCAATACCAACTTTGACCCCCAGTGTGAAGATAAAGATTTAGAGCACAGTTCCCCTGAGTGCTCCAGGAAACCACAAGGAAGACTCCGTGATGGTAATGAAAATACCATTCTTAGTGGCGTGTTTGACGGGGGCCTGGAGCCTGTCTCCAAGGAAGCTTTGCCATATCCATGCAAGAAGTGTGGTTCCTCTTTCCAGAGTATGAGCGAGCTGCAGGAGCATAAGCGAGCTCACCTTGTGGAAAACTCCTACCGCTGTCCCATCTGTGCCAAAGAGTTCTCCCGTGCGGCAAACCTGCGGATGCACAAGCTCATTCATTCCAGTGACAGGCCACACAAATGCCCAGAGTGTGACAAGGGCTTCATTCGCACGGCTGATGTCTGGAGGCACCTGCGCAACGTGCACAAGATAGAGCGCTCCATGGTGATCCTGGGAAATGGCATGGCCAGGAACCCCTGGTCCATAGTGCACCGTAACCAGCACACTGTTGAGTACGGCGATCAGCCTTGTACAGAAAACCAGAAGTCTGAGGAAGACGACTATAAACCTTATACCTGTCTCACGTGCGGCAAAGGTTTTGACAAGCCTAACCTGCTTTCCAAACACAAGGTGATCCACCGGGAAGACAAGCCCTACAAGTGTCAGGAGTGTGGCATGGCGTTTGTCCAGCTGCTCAGGCTGAAAAGGCACCAGCAGACTCACTCTGGAGTGCGCCCCTTCTACTGCGAGGAGTGTGGGGGGACGTTCACCCGGCTGGCGTCGCTCCAGCGCCACCACCGCATCCACACTGGAGAGAAGCCCTACTCCTGTAATTACTGTGGGCATTCCTTCACCGAGTCGGGTACCCTGCGGAGGCATGAGCGCACACACAAATTGGACAAACCTTAATTCTTTACTCCTTTGTGGTTGTGGACTCCTTGGTGGCTTCTTACCTGAATGGAGTCTGCTCAGTTGGGCTGGAGAAAGTGCCCACTGCATGCTCTCTGCCCAGTCCAGACCCACCGCCCAGCACATCCCCGGGATTCCTGGAACTTGTACTGGCAGAGATTGTGCTGACTGGCTTTAAACTGCTTTGTATGAACAAATAACCTGATTACCACGGAGTAATGAAATGTGAGACTTGCAGAGACTGAAGTCGCCCATGTGTGCTAGTGCTGTCTCAGTTTGCTGGACTGATGATACATCAGCTTGAGCTTTGTGCAAGGATGCACAGGCTGTGACACTTCTCCCCACAGTCTTGGTCACTGGATAAACTGGCTCTGCTCTCTTGAGTGTGATGGTTCTTTGGCACTGGGTTTGAAGATCCATTGTTGCAAGTCTTTGCTAATTGAAAACAGTCCAGAATTGTCCCTCTATCCCTTCTGTCCTTGCATTTTGCTGGGTTTTTTCTTTCCATTACATTTCTTTTATTTGGAGGGGGAGTATCATGTTGGTTATTTAAAACAAAAAAACCCTACAAAACGCTTCCTTAATAAATGAAACAGTTACCAGAGTATTTCACAAATGTTTCTATGTAAGGGAGTACCAATAATTCATGCACTTTTGTGTGATGGGTTGATTGTCTGTTAATAATGGGAAAAGCTTTATTTTGGCTATGATGATGCATGCTCTTGGCATGAGGGGGTTGAATACATTTGTGTCTCTGATGGAACCCTGCAGTCTAAATCTATCCAGCTGAGTATTGTGGTAGGGAATGTTTGAGAACACAAAATTCAAAGAGCAAAAGACCAAATTTAAGCCACTTTTGCTACTCATCACATAAGAATCTTCTTAAATGCTTTCACAAATAAGGAAACTTCCCATAAGACTTGAGATTAACTCAGTTGGTTAAAACTTGGTTGTAATAATGCCAAGGTCATGGGTTCAATCCCCTATGTGGGCCTTTGACTTAAGAGTTGGACTCGATGATCCTTGTGGGTCCCTTCCAACTCAGAATAGTCTGGGATTCTGTCTGTGAAAACCATGTTTTGTGTTCTGTGACCAAGTACTAACCAAAGTGTCTGTTAGACTCTTGGCTTTGATTTGAGTGGTTAGTGAATAGAAGTTTTCTTAGAAACTAGCCTGGGAGACTGAGGTGCTGCCAAATACTCCAAGGCTGTAACTTCCAAAGAGGTTGACATTGCTTCAGTTATGGCAGTGGGGTTTTAACTTTGAAACTTAATAATGATTTTTAATCTGCTGTTAACCACTGTGTTAGAAGCATCCAGTTTGTCCTTAAGTTGCAACCCTAATTTCCTTTCCATGCCAGAAGGCTTTACTTCCTTTTTCCCTGCCAGTTGCCATAATTTCACTAATTCCTTTCCAGTGCTTTCTGCCTTTTCCGTAGGAAGTTGTGCAGCAGATTGAAGGTAAAGCTTCAGGGTAATGTACCTTTGCATTTACTAGTGTAAAGTACTAATTGTACCATTTGTTTGCTTATTTCATAGAGTTAAAAATTATGATGGCTGCTCAGCACCTTCCACCTGTGCAACAGTTGAGCAGGTGTCACACAGCTGTGGGTCCTGTCATGTTTGATGTGAGGTCCTTGGCTCAGGTCAAGCTGAACCACTGTCTGCAGCAAAACTTTAACTCGATTATGAATGGGAGACTAATTATCCTGGCATCACTAATGGATAATTTTCATTTAATTCCTCAAAGAAACCTCCAGATGAGGGAACTGATCTGCATCCTGCTTCTGAGGGTTGTGCTCTGTTGTCTGTGTGCTTTTGTAATGCTGAGGTGGCTGGACCCTGTGTACCATATGATTCACTACAATGTGAGTGAAACTTCTCCAACTCTCCTCTGCAGGAAGTTCCAGTGAGGGTTTGTTTCCAAAGGGCTTTTGATGGCGCCTCTTAGCAACAGCTCAGTCTTACCTAAGGACTGCTTAGCCTCTCTAAGAGGAAAGACCTTTGCATGAAAAGAATCCCGGCTGACTGTGGGTAAGTGATCTGCAGAGAGAGGTCATCATTCTTTGGGGACCGTGCTGTACAACACCATCTGAAGTGACCTGGGGAGAGGAGGCAGATAGCAAAGTGACTAAGCTGTTCCAGAAACTTTCATGCCTTAAGTTTCCACACTCATCTTCTAAACCCGTTTTGAAATTGTCATCTACAGTCTCCCCTGTTCAGCATCCCGCTTCTCCCTTGGGTATGCAATGCTTTCATTGTAGGGGGTTTTAATATCCAATTAAACTGCACCACTATGCACACCTTTATGTTGTGTGACTGTTCTGCTTAGGCAGTTGCAGTAATTGAGAACATCCAGTTATTCTGCTTTTTGGTGTTAGCAATTGGTTGGATTTGTACCTATAGGATAATGGTGGAATTATTTTGAGCCAAAGTCTGTTATATGAGAAGAGTAAATGGTTGGTGAAATGAAAACTACTAGGCTTAACTAAAAGGTTATTAAAAAGACACTTGCCTGGAAGGTTGACTTGCATATAAAGTGCTTGGATGTGTGAAAGCAGTAATTAAAATGTGATGGTTTCTGGGACAAGTGTGTTGAACCTTCTTCAAAGAAACTTCCACTAACTCCTTTGCAAGCTACAGAAAACCCCTTGGATCCTAATTTAACCCAGAGATTGTCACTTGTGCACTTCACATTTTTAATATAAAGGTTTGGAAACCTTTCCCAGGCTGTGACACTATTGCCGTGTCAGTCTGAGTTGGTGATAGCCTAAAACAGATGTAGCCAGTCATGACATCTAGATGAAATGGGGAAGTAGTGAGCAAATAGACCTCTCTACAGCATTGCTTTATTAGACAGGGTTCAAAGTGTGTGGGTTCAACAGAAGTAATTTTATTTTTTCTGAAAGCCAGTGTATCTGTTAGCTCACTTTTGTCTGTAGAGTCCATGAAAGAAGTGGTTCCTTTGACACTGTGCTGTGCAGAGGACTCATTACCAGGAAATGGAGAAGCCCTTGGACATGAGCACAGGGCTGGAGCTCTGAGCTAGGCTCTGAGCTAGCTGATTGTATAAGGACTTTTGATCATTGGGTAATATTTGTGAATGGTGGGATGTAGAAATACCCTTTGCTTTTTCCTGCCACATCACTTCTGCCCACCTCATTTCCATCACAGGAAAACTGTCTCAAGACTAAGAAGGTAGAATAGCACCAGCACTGCAGATTCCAGGCTCTCACTGACCTGGAACCACTGGCCAGTCCTTGGCAGCTACAGTACTATTCTCTTACTTTGTTAACAAAGGTGGTTTTGGTAAATGTGCCCGTGCTTATGGAGTGTAGATACAGTACCTTGAACAAAGGAAAAGCTACTGGTGTACAGACTGTGCTCCTCTGTACACCATCCTCCTCTACACTGTTTGCCTTCCCCTGGTGTGGAGGAGTCTGAAGCAGAAGTCTTTGATGTAAACAAGGAGCACTGAGCAATCCATCATTTGTCAATTAATCTGAGCAAAGGGCATTGAAATCTCTGGAGGAGGCAGCTCTTATTTAAAGTGAGGCTTCATCTGTCTCTGATCTTGTAAAGTTTCTGTTGGTACAAGGAGCTCCCACTGCGGTTTTCCTACTTACACACTGAAACTGAGCAGGGGCTGAGATCTCACCAACAGAACAGCAGATTAATAGCATTTCACTAGGATAACATTCTGGAAGTAGAAATGTCTTTATTTTGGTGGTTTCAGCTGTGTCTGATGCTTTGAGAAGTTAAATGGTGGGCCTGTGCAAGGTTGGGAGTCATCTTCAATGAGCAGCCACTGAATGGGAGCGAGCCCATGAACCAGGTAATACAGGTCTCTGCACCAACGTGTAAACCCACTTGTAAATCCATTGTAGGATGGCTGTGCTGCTGAACCGTCCTCTGCTCCTTGGGAATGTTGCTTTTCAGAGGAGAGTGTGTCAAGTTAATGTGCTCATGAAGTCCATGTAATGGCTTCCTTGTTTATCTGCTAGAAGAAATTATCAGAGCCATCAACTCCTTTTCTCATTAAGGGATCTATCTTAATTGCTGCTTACATGCTTCAAATCTGAAAGCAGGAGTAGTGATTCTTTCTGTTTCTCTTCAAGCTACCAGCACGCATCTTGTTGGCTGCAAGGGATTCTTAAGGAATATATCCCGGGGCTCAGAGCTATGGGAACGGGAAGGTGTCCTAGCCACCAGCTTGCCATTTAGCATCTCTTCCTGATGACTACCTGCCATGTCCTAAAAAGAAACATATTCCTCAATGCAAGGATGTTCTTTGTTGAGTGGGGTAAGTTTTGCCCCCAGATCTTTCTTATAGGCCCCCTCTAAGTACTGAAAGGCCACAGTAAGGTCTCCCTGAAGCCTTCTCCAGGCTGAGCAACACCAGCTCTCAGCCTTTCCTCACAGAATAGCTGCTCCATCCCTCTGATGATCTTTATACCTTGTTTTAAAAGAAGGCAAACTCACCTGTAAGAGTCTGCTGACTGTGCAAAATGGTTTGCCCCAGGAGCCTGAAAAAAAGAAGGCCTTGACTTTGGCATTGAGAAGAGTCTGTGCTGTCCATCCTGGTTCAGTGCATCCCCATGGAAGTATTTCTGCTGGCACAGTGATACGTCTGCTGAGTGAAAGCTGACCTTGCCAGAAAGCACAGTTATGTTGGAGAACTGTGGGAAAATCAGGGCACTTAGACCACACTGCACCAAATCCAGAGAACTGGGGATGTTTTTCACTTGGTACAGTCTTTTATACTGTTCATGGCACACATTACTAGATAGAAAGTAATTGTTTCCAGTGTATTCAATTGAGATATAACAGAAGCTTTAAAATAGCTCCAGGACAGAGGAGTTCATGTAAACACAAATAATATCCCATATTTTACATACATTATTTCTTTCTCTGTTCACATACTGTGACACGGCATTCAGTTTGTAATGATTAGACAGAATCACTGCAAGAATGAAGAATACAGCTGCTCCTTGGCAGCTACAATACTATTACAATACAAGTACATGTTTAAAGGACACTTAGGTATAATCACTTACAGATAGTTTTATATTGCTTCAATAGCACTGCATGGCTCAGCCCTTCAGCAGCATGAGCATGAGCACTGTGAAGGGCAGAATGAGAAATCCAGAAGCAACATCCAAGCAATATGGGACATCCTCCCAAAGTGCAGGGGGCAGTGTTGGCAGCAGTGTCCTTGTAAAGGTCTGACCCATTAAAGCACAAGGTGAAAGCCCCCTCTGTGCCCCTTTCCAAACTGGAAACAAGGACAAGTGCCTTTGGATGTGCTTCCCCAAACTGATGCTATTTCTTGTGATGGAAGACAAGCAGCTCTGAGAAAAGAAAGGCCTAGCTTGACATTGAGTTTTGTTCATGTTCAGAAGGGGGGAGTAAATTTTGGGGCTTTTAGCCATTTCCAGTGCAGAGCCATGCTAAGTGCATTTTGCACTCACCCATCTTTTGACCTGACTTAATTTTCATTTCACAGTTTGCCGTAATTGCTGTTTTTACTCCTCTCATCAGGAAACACCTTTGAGGAAGAATTTTAAGTGGCTTTTCTGTCTTGATTTTTAAAGATTTTGTGTACAGACTTATGAAACATGACTGCCACCCCTGGGAGGGGAAAAGATGGAACCAGCCAAGCATGCACCGTCCTTATTTTCCAGATTGGTCCCCAAATCCTTCCTGGAAGAGCTTGCATGCAGTAGATTGGACAGGCTGATGCAGAATAATACAGATTCTGAACACTGTTCTGGGCTTCATCCTTCACCTGCTCACCTTGAGGAGGAAGGGGATACTCGCCCTAAAACCACACAGAGCCCTGTTCTCCTTTCCAGAAGGTCAGTGGTAAATGCATGTCCTGAGCCCATACTCAGGCTCACTCTGCATGAGAGGGACTAAAATCACACTAAAATACATCAGAAACATTTTGTAACTCTAGTTGTCTCCTGCAAATGAACCTGGAGTGGGATTGGCACAGCAGGAGGGCTGGAAGGAAGGGCCAGAGGCAGGGGTGTCCTTGGGCGATGGGCTGAAGCATAAGCCAAGCATGACTGATGGAGATGATGGTGAGGGCAAGGATGACTTCGGGTTGTGTCAAGAAGCATGAGGTTCATGCTCAGATCCTGACCAGACTGGCATCTGGTAAATAAACATCTTCCTTTTAGCTGATGAGAAAGGTGGAAGATGACTCCTGTTTTCTCACACACCGGGCCCTTGCTGAACTGAAAAAAGGTACATTTCCTATGTCACCTCATCTTTCAGACCCACCTCTGGTCCCATGGGACCATGGGTGGGGTGTGAATCATTCTTTCCAAGCACTGTGTTCATGGAGTTGTGAAAAACAGCTGGGAAGACCCTTCGAAGGGGTGGTCAGCCGAGCTCTTGGGAGGAGCTGGCATCATTGAGCCTGATCTGCACAAGGATGCTCCAAAGTGGGTTTCTATCCAGAGAATCACTTCCCTTTCCCAGTAGGCTCAGATGCAGCTGCTGCACCAGTGTGACTGATGGGGGAGCAAATGATGCTGGACAGGAAGGCAGCAAGGGATGGGACTGCAGCTCAACCATGGAGCTGCTCCCAGGCTGGTGCTGGTAAGACCTTTCAAGCAAGTTCTATAACCCAGAAAATGAAGCTCTGGGCCCTTCATGTAAATCACTTGAGCAGGGAAATCTGGCCAGCAAAGTGTTGTTTGTCACCAAGTGAGGTTGGATAAACCAGGTACCGAATTAAAATATCTCTCTCTCGTCATTTGGAAAACCCTTGGGTTCTGGCATTTGGGGATGTAGCAGTAACTAGCAATTAATTATTGAGAAAGAAAGAAAAAAAAAAGCCAAAAATGCTCCATGCCCTTTCCCTTTTGTTCTTCCCAGCAGATGGGTGAAAACAGTGTGTTCCCGGCAGTAACTCTTAATTATTTCACCACTGCATATCCCTCTTGCACTGCAAGTTAGAAATGTCAGTTTAATTCTCTTTTAATTGCCTCAGCTATCAGGTACCTGAGAGAAGCCATTTTTGCCAACTGTTCTTAGGCTCAGAAAGAGGTTATTGCTGTAGAAATGCTCTGCTCCTCTGCTTTGGAAAGGAGCTCTACTGAGAGGGGAGCAAGGGGTGCAATCATTTTGCCTGTAATTACCATATCCGTCATGCTGTGTTGTGTGAAAAGGTTGTGTGTTTTGCTGTGCTCATCTCACTGGCAGCACAGAAGGGTCTGTGTTTTACTTTGTGTGCATTTGGGGTGCTTCAGGCACTTCAGGCTTACTATGCTCCTCACCTGCATCAAGCTCCTCCACCCCCATGGTCATTGCTGCAGGGGACCTGGATTTTAGAGCAGGAGAGAATGAGAGGCATGAGGAGCAGAGCAACTGGGCAGCTGTTTCTTAATGTAGTTGGTTTTGTCTTTGGTCACATTGATTTATTCTTACATATGATATTCTTGTTCCTCCTAATGGCTACAGTGCTTGTTTGAAAGCATGGATTTTTATTTTCTGCGCTCTGTTAACTAATTTCCTGCTCTTTAAAATACAGAACAACCAGGAAGCCAAATGCAGAGGTTATTAATTACAGAGGCCCCAGGGCTCTGCCATGTTTCAGATCCAGTGCCTGTTTCTCTTGATGGCCGATATGCTCTCATGTTCCAATGCCAGGCGAGCAGGAGCTGCTACTTCCATTCCTGGAGGGCCCAGCAGAGATGCAGAGTCATGCAGTATAAAAAAATACAATCTTAATAAAGGTCACCTGGCCACCCAGAGCATTTCCAGAGAAATAAAAATAGCAAGAGGGTGACAATCCAAGAACAACACCTTGCAGCTGTGATGCTAAAGGTGGGAAAGCTGCCTGGCATCCCAGTGGGCTGGCTCAGCAGAGCAGATGCCCTGTGAGCTGTTGGCAGAGGATGTGGGCAGGCCAAGCTGCCTCCTGCCCCTGGGCACAGACACAGCAGTGCAAGCACACTTCTGCCACTTAAAGAGAATTCAAATCAAACCCTGACCCCAAGCCAGGTGCATCCAGCACCCAGTGGGGGTGCTGTCTGTGGGACATGCAGTGCTGAGGGTGGGAGGTTTGGCCTGTGACAGTTTTATTTTCACGAGTGTTCTTTTCAATTTTGCAAGCAGGTCGGCAGGCACTGCCCTGCTCTCATGTGCATGTGTAACATTGCCCAGGGAAGAACTCAGGATATGTGAGGAGTCTGAAGAGCAGCATGTGCCTGCTCCCCATGCTGGAAAAGGAGGGCATCTGAGCTGTTGCTTCTCAGGAAGGCAAAACTGATTGCAAACCCCAGTGGAGAAAGGGAGAAGCCCCATTCCTCTCACCGACAAGAGGTGCAGTGAACTCCTCTTTGGATGCTGAATTCCTCTCTGGATGCTGATTTGCTAGTATTCCCCTTCACCTCGATGGGTGAGCATGGGTGGGCAGCTGGCCTGGGAGGAGCAGCCCCCAGGCTCCCATGTGGGACATGACATGGGCTGGTGCAGAGCATTCTGTGACAGTGTGCGGGTGTCTGGCTCACCTTTTTGTGTCCAGCAGAGCAGCTGCAGAGCCTTTGTAGCTGGGATCTCTTTCCTCACCCCAGCTTTGGTGCCTGCATAAAAGAGAGCAGCCTGGGAAGTACAGGAGGGCTTCTGTGCCTGCCTGAGCCCTTTCCCACTCCACCTTCTTGCTGGTGATGGAGAGCACCAGCTGTTTGCTTGAGTTGTGCCTGCTCCTGGCTTTTATGTACTATTTCCACTTGAGCTGGAGAGAACCCCGGTAACAGCAGAGCTCAGTGAGTGCTTTTCCTCTGCTTTCCTCACAGGACTTCATGCTGTGACCATCTCTGGTACCTCGTGCTAAATCCTTGTTTTTATTCCCATTCCAGGTGTGTTTGTCACTGGTCATTCCTTGGCCAGCGGTTTCTCCCTCCTCAAAAGTCCAGCATGTGTGTTTCTGTCTCTCTCCAGTGTGTGAGCTTTCCTGCAGGGATATTTCCTCCCTGCTTCTCTTACTGCCTGTCTCACACATGCTGCGTAGCTTTCCCTTCCTCACAGCAGGGATTTCTCTCTCTCCTCTCTGGCATCAGGATAGAACCTTTCCCCTTATTTTGAGCTGACTCACTTCATGGGCAATCTCAGAACTGAGGAATCTCAGCCTACAGTTGTTTTATTAGGGATTAGCAGACATTACATCCCCCAAACCCCTGGCAACAGGTAATAATATAGAAAAAATGCTACAGAACAGCCTTCAGTCCAGCATGGCTGATCAGGACTTAGCACATGCAAAGATGGGAATATGATCCTACTGCCAGGAGCTGGGAGAGCACGTGGGAAGGGGTAATTACCCCTGGGCTATACTTGGAGCATCTTAAAGATTGTCCAGAGCACAGTAGCATTCACCAGGTGAATGCCTGACAAAGCTGTCACCACCCCACTGCCTCCTCCCCAGGTGCTCATTTCCTCTGGTTTTCCTCTCTTGGATAGCTTGCATGCAGTGAACGAGAGCATGAGTCTTGGAAACGGCTTTAGAGCCAATAAAGGAGTCAATGTTGTGACGCCCAGAGGAAACCAGAGACGTGCAAATCCATTTCTCTCTGAAGCTGGAGCCAACTGGGCCAGGAGGTCACTGCTCAGTGACGGCACACGTGAGCACCCGTGAGCTGGCTGCTTCAGCAGGGCACTGTTGCTCTCCAAGGGGCTGGAACCATTATTTATTGCCTGCATGCGATATAAATGAAGGAACCCTGCTCATAGTAGCCTGAAATCCTCCTCCAAATAGTTTCATTCCCTTGTAGCTTCCTGTTGCACTGCAGCCAACCACATCACACCAGCAGGTCTTGGCAGCATCTCTACGAAGGAGAGGGGTTTAGCTTAGGGTGGGGGATTAATAGGGCAGGGGAGGTTTGAATTGGATTTTTGGAAAAATTTCCTCACCCAAAGGGTTGTCGAGCAGTGAAACAGACTGCCCAGGGAAGTGAGAGAGTCACCATTCCTGGAGGGATTTAAATTACGTATAGCTGTGGCACTTGGGGACATGGTTTAGTCATGGGCACTGGGTTAATGGTTGAACTGGATGATCTGAAAGGGCTTTTACAGCATTAACACTTCTATAGTTCTATGATTCTATGACTTGAAGCCATAAAGAAGCTGTCATTGAGCATAAAATGGAGATGATTTAAAAAACAGAGGGCAAGAGAAAGCCATGGAAAGAGATGGGCAGGGGCCAGAGACAGGTTCCTCTTGTTATGGTGAGAGGAGTATCATCATGGGGACCAGCTGAGGCACTTCTCAAGCTATAAAAAGAGCAGGGAGGAGAGCTGAAGCTCTTTCTACAACACAGGTTCCCAAAACTAGCATTAGGTTGGTGTGGTCCCACAGTGCCCCTGCCATGGCTGATCCTTCTGCATCCATGCTGGGTGTTTTGGGGTATCTGGAAGGAGGTCCTTCCCCCTGCCCAGGTCTTTCATGAACAAAAAGAAATGCTGCAGAAGAAAAAAGTAATTTTGATGATTTTCATTCTCCCCTTCAGTTTCTTGAAATAGGGAAAAATACAGCAAACTGTCCTCCCTGCTTGGGTCTGTGAGTAACATGTTCTCCTGGGCTGGCTCTCCCTGTAGAGGAGCTCTGGGCTGAATACACAGCCAAGGAAAAGCCTTATGAGGTGCTGTATATAATAAGAAAGCACCAAGTCATAAGACCTGGGTGAGAAAATTATATAAGAATAATAAGATGTTACAAAACCTATAGCATGGAGATAAGTGCTTTTGAAAATATTTTTCTTTATGAAGTCCTTCCTTTTCCTTGCAGTCCCTGGACTGCTCTGAAATCTGCCTGGTATTTTCCCTGGTTATCAGTGTTGGGTTATGGGATAAACACCACGTTGCCTGCCCACAGAGAAGCAACAGTGGGAGGAAATCCAAATAATACCCTGTCCAAGTTGCTCCCAGGCCCATTGCAGGAGCTGTCAGAGGCACAAAGGCAGAGAGAAGCTCAGATTACAGGCTCAGAGGAGGAGATATCCTCGCTGGCTTTCCCTGGGGTTGTCTCAAGAGACCACCAGCCCCACATGCCATCAGTACGGGCTGGAGCAGCTTTCCTGAGTGTGTCTGGCATGGATGTGCTGCTTTTGGAGGATGTCTTAGACTGGCTCCTGGGGGTCTCTGCCACAGCTACAATGGGGTTGTGACACATCCAGGTATCAGCAACTGGGAAGACGGATCTGGAGGAGTGACAGGGCAGGCTGCAAGTCTGGGGCCACATGAGTTGGAAATGTAGGAAATAAGACTTCAGTATTTAGGAACAGCAGAGCAAGTCTCAGTGTCAGACCTGATGGGAGGAGGAAAAGGTGATTTTGCTCTAAGACAAGCCTGACTTCACTCATTCAGCCTGTCCCTTATGGCCACATGCACACCAGCACCAAGGTGTGTGGCCAGGTGACCTGTCCAGCCGCCAGTGCGTCTCTGGATGGTCTGTCCGGGACACAGTGGGGATATGGGACACCAGTTCTTGGCTTTTCTCAAGTCTCCCAGGATGCAGTTAAGTTGGTGATCCTGTGCTGGTTTGAATGTGATTATTTTATTACCAATGCTGCTGCACTCTTCAAGAGCTTTCCTTGTTTTCAGCTTCTTTGCTTTCAATTTGTTTACCCCTCAGTCCAGGGGCTGGGTCTCATATCTTGGATAACTTTTTGAGTGTATTGCTCAGCATTTGATTGCTCTCCTACCAAAGCAGAGCCATCAGTGTTCTGGGCTTGGCCAGTCCCAAGCCCTGCATTTTGGCAGGTCCCACTTCAGTGGATCCAACTGCTGTTCAGACATAAAGGAGGATGGCATCTGTTGACATTAGAGCTCTCCTCAGCCCTCATTACTTTCTGAGTGGCACTTCCATAGCACGGTCCCTCTCAAGCATCAGAGCAAGCCTTCATCTGCATAAGTGACCTATAAATTCAGGCCTGATTTGGAACCTGTCTCAGGTAGGTAATCTCAATTATAAACCATATAGCCTCTTGAAAAGATCAACTTAAAAACATTTGACAAGTATAGCTGGAAACCCAGTTCCTTCTCTGAAGGCTAAACTTCTGAACTGCAGATAATTACTACTCTTCTCCTCCCTTTAATGGCATCTCCTATCTTAAGCTGTAGAAACAGTATGTAGGTGCTTTGAAGTTTAAAATAAGTGAACATCTCTTGGTGTAGCTGCGAGTTAAAAAATACCATCTTTATGTTTCCAGATGAAGAACCCAAGGCAGAAGAGCTGGAGGTGTGTGTTCTCATTTGGTGGGTGAGTCACCAGCAGAGCTGAGGGCAGCACTCAGTGCCAGGGTCTTGTCACACAGCAGCTCAGAACAGAGAAACTGGTGCTTGTGAGGGTGGTAAAACACTGGCACAGGTTGCCCCGAGAGGTGGTGGATGCCTCATCTCTGGAAACATTCAAGATCAGGTTGGACAGGACTCAGAGCAACCTGATCTAGTTGAAGATGTCCCTGCTTATTGCAGGGGGGTTGGATTAGATAACATTTAAAATGTCCTTTCCAACCCAAACTACTCTATGATTCTATGACTGTGAAAGAAGGGGACAGGACCGTGGTTTGGGATACTGCTCTGCCATCCCTGTACTGCTGGGTGGTTGCAGGTTCAGTAGCCACAAATGAGTGTCCCAGCCACACATCCTAGAGCAGGATTGACCCAGAAGTGCATGGTGGGAGAAAGCACAGCTGCCTTGTGCTCCTTGCTGCTGGGCTGGAGCTGTGAGCTCAGTGTGGAGACGGTGGTGTGGGTGTTGCCTCTGTGTCTGTGGCACTTGGTACTGGAGAGTCCCTGCAGGGACAGTCCTCCATCCCCCCAGGGATGGCTGGAGGAGGGCCGTGACTGGGTGGCAGAGGCAGGCTGGCGTGTCCTGCCGAGCAGCAGGCAGCAGATGGCAATGTCGCCCTGCCAGAACCGGAGGGGTGCAGGTGGATGTTTGCTATGCTGACAGCCTGGGGACAGAGCACACAAAAGGCTCCGTTGGCAGTGGGTCCAGCTCCTTTAGCAGAAGCCAGAGGGTTTCAGGAAGCGTTGGGTGTCTCGTGGAGATGCTCCTTGGCCCCGGGTTTGTGCGACATCCTGCTCCCCATGGAACACCTAGACAGGCAAGGTGAGCAAGGGGGCAGGTAGGAGCACCCCTTTCTGCCTGCTGCCTTCCATTCTGCCTGGCAGAGGCTGCTGTGAGGCTGCACACACCATCCTGCTCCCAGCTGGAGTAGCCTCAGATGTAAAATAGTCCAGGCTGGCTCTTGCCAGGCCTTGGGGTGGGATGATTTTGACAGCTGGGGAAACTGAGGCAGGGAGTGGCACCTGTGAATGGGTACTGGAGACACTATGGACTTGGTCAGCTATTGTTTTTTAGCAGTGAGGTGAAGCTGGTCCCACAGGTGAGTCTTGGCATAGCTGGAACATGGGCTTTGGCAGGGTGTTGTGCCTCCTCTACCCAACTCACTGTGGTGCCAGTGGGCAATTTCCCAGGCCAGGAGGCTGGAATGGCCACAGCCCTTGCCTGTGTTCAGGGACTGCTCCCGTGCACCACAACACCCCAGTGGGATGGAAAGCTGGGCTGTTCCCTGTTGCTGTCTGGCTGGGTCCTTTCCTGGGGCCACCCCAGAGCTGGACCTCTGGGACTTTGTGCTGTGCACTCTCTATCTGATGGGAGCAGAGCCAGCACTGGAAACAATCTCTTATCCTTTTCCCCAAGCAGCTCCATCCCATCTTTTATCAGGCAAGGCTGCTGAGCTCAGGGAAATGGGAGTTGTTTGCCTGCTTGGGACATGCTCCTGAAGAATGGCTGTGGGCTTTGTTGACTTCTCTAAGGTAACAACATACTGGTGACTGCATCAGTGGTACAGAAAACAGGGCTGGCATTGGCCATGGGCACAGGTGGGAGATCTGAGTACTGCCCCTTCAAGTACCATCAGCAGCCAAGGCCATGGCAGGCCTGTGAAGTAGATACCAGAAATAATTTTGAGTTGTCAAAAAGGAGTCATGGCCGCTTGGCCTCCTCATTGCCCAGATCCAGCACATTCCACTGTGGTTCGGAAAAGAGCTGTTTCTCAGGGCACCAGGCACTGAGTCTCACATCCTCTGCTTCCCAAGCAGCAAGGCTTCGAATCGGCACAGGGTTATTCTGGTGCTAAAACAACAAATTAATTTCTTCCATCTGAGCACTCCTGATTCAGCATTTCTTCTGTCAGTACTTTACAGCAGGTGTGAGATAACACAAAGGTACAGGGCGCAGAGGGGAGCCCATCATCCTGGCTGGGTACCTCCCCATGAGGTGCAGTCACAGAGATACTGGCTGTGTACACTTTGCACACATGGGCCAGAGGTGGGTTTGGCAAAAGGGTATGTGGGTCATGGATACCATATGGTGTCCTCGTGGTGCCCATCTCACCAACTGTCACCTGCATCCCTGGCTCTGTTCTAAAGGATGTGAGTACCTTGGAAGGTGCTGGGTTTGGGATGCTCCTAAAGAAAGTTTAGTGTCTATGCCAGAAGCACTGGGTCTGTGTGCCATGAGCTTAACTTCTTCCTCAGAAGAATTTGTACGTCTGTTTTCTTTTTGCATTTATCTAAAACATGTCATTGTTGTCATCAGTTAGTCAGCAGCCAGACTCTGGTGCAGAGCAGCTGTGTTTTGGGGGAAGGAGGAGTGTTCTGGGCTGATACATCCATAAAAAAGCACAAAAAGTGCTCATGGGAAAGAGGTCAGACTGCATGAGAGGTCCTGAGAGAGCCACTGATGTTTTCGGTCTGGCCTCTGCATTGATGCTGTGTGTGATTTCATCTGCTCCTCCCCTCTAGAATTATGCTTTGGTTTCCAGGAGAGCCTTGACTTCACACATCAGCCCTTAGCTGAGTCACTTGTCTGAGCTGGAGAAGCTCCAAGGAGACAGAAGCCCAGTGTGAAGGTGCAGAGGTCTCCTCTGTCCCTGAGGATGGCAAGTGCGGTATATAACAAGTGGGGACTCGGAGAAGGGGACTGACACTGCCTGAAAAGCTGTGACTAGGAACAAGGATGAAGGAAACCCTGCCTTAGAATCCAGTACAGACTAAGCTAGATCCTTTTTCACGTGCTTCATGTCCTGATCACTTAGAAGTCTTGGAAAAATTAATGGCAAGGGGAATGCAATCAAAACTTGAAGGCATTACATTTTAGCAGGGACTTTCCTTGGCAGTGGAGATAAGGAATGTGCAGTCTTTGCAGTCAGGGGAAGCAGCTGATTTCAGTCTAGGACCAGGGGATGACTAGGACATTGTTTGTGCCACGTAAACCTGCTGGGGCTCAGGTTGCTGCCAGTGTTATAAACTCCTATCACTCCCTCAATGCAAATAAGCCTTATCTCCTAAAGTGAATCTTACTAACCAGGAATGGACTTCGCTGCCTATATTGTGGCCTTTAAACCTCACTCTAAGCTTTTCACCCTCAAATGAATTGTGGAGCCTTTGACAGGGTGGAGGAAAAGAAAAACAAAGTGGTTTCTTCTGGTGTGAGCTGCCCTGAGCTGTGGGTGTCCTGCCAGCCCCATGGCTGGATGCTGCTTCAGGAGCAACTCCAAGTTTGCTTTGATGCAACGGTGGGGATCTACCACCTCCAGCCAAACCAGTTTGGATGCCCTTTCTGCCCATGTTTGAAGTTGCCTTCACTCTACAGTTCTCCTGGCTGGCTCAGAAGAGTTGGGCAGAGGCACTTGCAGACCTAACACGCCTTGCAGCTACTAAATTCACTGATACTGGACTTGCAGCTAATGATGCTGGGCTACAGCTAGCCTTGCTTCCAGTCCTGCAAGCAGGACCATTGTAAGAGACATTTCTGGGGCTTTGTTTAATCAGTATCTTTGTGTTCCCATGAAGGCTTCTGTAGCAAGAGTAAGTAATTCAGTGAGTTCCTGGTATGGGTGATGTCTCTGTTTCACACCCTGGTTTGTGCCATTCCTGGAAAGGGTTTTCTGCTCCCTGGGACAGTTTGGATACCAGCCTGTCTTTCCCATGTGTCTGCTTCCCTCCACTTTTTCAAGATGAAAGCAGCCCATTTCTCTTGGGAAAGGGAGCCTCTGGCCAAGGGAAAAGGGAACATTATTTTGTCTCCCACACTGGCTCCTTGTCCCTTAATGCGGTGCCCATCTTGCCAGGCTGTTCTCCCCTCCTCATTGCTTGGGGGAGGAGAGCATTGCTCAGTCTAGTGAATGGGACTGCAGAGGGCACGGAAGATCATAAAATCGTAGAATGGTTTGGGTTGGAAGAGATGTTAAAGATGATCCAGTTCCAACCCCTGACCCCACCCACTAGACCATGTTGCTCCAAGCCCCATCCAACATGGCCTGGAACACCTCCAGGGATGGGGCATCCATAGCTTCTCTGGGCAACCTGCCCTAGATGTCCTGGCTTCTTTAGGTGTAGTTATAGCCTGCAGGTGTGGAGTTAGCTGATGGAACATACCTGGGCCTCTTCTACCAGCTCAGCTTCTCAAACAGCTCCAAGAGCTGTGATAAATGGGGCAGTTCATCAGCAGAGGTGAATGTATTGTCCCTGTCTTGCTTGCAGAGAGGCTGGAGGCTTGGCTGCCCCTTCAGAGATTTGCAAAGCTGCTGAGCCCTGCATTCTGCTTCTTGCAGAATTTCTGTCGGCAGCCAGATCAGCAGAGGGCACTGCATGTCCGTGCTTGATCCACCTGGGAAGGAAGGTCCTTTCCACACTCCAACTCCAGGCATGAAACATCAGCATTTGCTCGCTGGCTACCAAACCTCTCCCCCAGCTCCCTGCCAAAGAGCCCAATGCTGCAGGGCCACCTCCCTGATGGAAAGATTGAGTCTGATGAAGGAAATCAGGATGCACTTGGTGAAACGATGGGAAAATTGAGATCAAACAGCAGGAAATCCACTCTCAGGCAGCACAAAAGAGCCGTGCTGTGGAAAGCTCTGGTCTGGCAGGAGGTCATCCAAGACAAACAGCTGCCTTCTGGGTGGACTGCGCTGATGGGCAGGATAAGCGAGAGCCGGGGATCTGGGCAGGAGAAACCATAAAAGCAATTTGGCTTTGTGCTCCACTGTGGTCACTGCAGGCGGTCAGGGAGGAGCTCCCACCCTGCCCAGTCTGCAGGATCGTATCCCCAACCCATGGAGGAGCAGAAGGAGCCTTTCCCACCATAGCCTGAAGTGGGTATTTATATGTGGATATTTAACAGGGTATTTACCCACCTGAGTGGCATCAGCACGGTCCCAGACAGGTTTGGGGCAGATGGTTTCCTCTTTGGTGAGGTGGGCTGCTTGGGCAGACTTTGGGCTCTTCCAAGGAGAGTATTTGTGTGCAAACATAGAGAGAAATGTTCCGAAGTGGGTGTTCCCATGATGCCTATGGAGGTAGGTGCTTGCTGGAGTGAACAGGAAGCCATGTGCGACCTCTTGCATTGCTGTAGCACAGCAGGTTTTGATGCAATAGTGACTTCTCAGTGGAGGTCTCTGGCTGCAGATGACGCCATAAAGATCAAAAGCTCATGGATTTTCATGGATGGCATGTCCTGCGGTCTTTCATGGGGCAAGAAGGGAGAGTGATTGAATTCTGGAGTGTTTCCTCTTGGATTTCTTCACTGGTTGAAATCAGGGCCTGATCTGAGAGCTCTTGCTCTTGGATAGTGAGTTAGCAGCACTTGGGGGACCACCCTATAATCCCCACCTGTCTGTCTGGTTCCTGCAGGGCAGAAGTCACAGCTGAAGCAGTGTGGAGCTCAACAGGAGAGCAGGCTTGTGCACCTGCAGGCAGTACCTGTGGGTTGAGCAAACCAAAGGTTTCACTCAAACATAAGCTGATGTATTTCTAGCCAGTAGAAGTGATTGCTGCCTGAGAACCTGCCTTGGAGTGCAGTTGTTGACTGAAACCTTTATCAAGAGAGTGAAGGTGATTTTCCAGACTTGTTGATGTCCTCGAGAGATAGCTTTCGTGGAGGCTTTCCAAGACACTGCAGTCTCAGCTATTGCCCTTTGACAGCAGCAAAGATAAAAATGCATGAACCTCCTGTTCAGGAAATCTCCCTCCTCTTGAGTGGTTTTCTTGAGATTAGCCTGCAGTCTGCTGCTCCTGAGGCTCTGTCCCCAGAACAAGCAACCGGGGATTCACACAACTTCTAATGATCCAGGAGAGTGCTCTCTAACTTGTCTCTCCTCACCCACTTGGAGCAAGGGCACGTGTGTGGAGGTTTCTGACATAAGCAAGGCCTGTGGCAGTGCCAGTCAGTAAATATGGAAGAAAAGGTGAGCTCCAATGAGCTCTGGATCATGTCCATCCTGTAGATGGAATCATAGAATAATTTAAGTTTGAAAAGACCTTTAAGATCATCAAGTCCAACTGTTAACCCAGCACTGCCAAGGCCACCACTAAACCATGTCCCCAGATGCCACATCTACATGTCTACTAAATACCTCCAGGGATGGTGACCACCACTTCCCTGGGCAGCCTGTTTTAATCCCTTACAACCCTTTTGATGAAGAAATTTTTCCTAATATTCATCCTAAGCCTTCCTTGGTGCAAGCTGAGGCTATTTCTTCTTGTCCTATCACTTATTACCTGGGAGAAGAAACTAATCCCCACATGGCTACACCCTCCTTTCAGGGAGTTGTAGAGAGTGAGAGGGTCCCCTCTGAGTTCCCTTTTTTCCAGGCTGAGTCCCCCCAACTCCCTCACCTGTTCCTCACAGGACATGTGTTCCGGGCCCTTCCCCAGCTTTGTTGCCGTTGTCTGGACATGATCCAACATCTCAATTATCTTTCTTGTTGTGAGGAGCCCAGAACTGGACACAGGATTCAAGGTGCTGTCTCACCAGTGCCAAGTACCTGGGGACAGTCACTGCACTGTCCTGCTGGCCACACTACTGCTGGTCCAAGCCAGGATGCCATTGGCCTCCTTGGCCACCTGGGCACATGCTGGATCTTGTTTAGCCACTGTCAACCAACACCTCCAGCCTGTAGCACTGCAGGGGGTTGTTGGGACCCCAGTTCAGGATCCAGTACTTGGCCTCGTTGAACTTCACAGCAGTGGCTTTGGCCCACAAATCCAACCTGTCCTGATCCCTCTGTAGAGCCTTCTTATACCCAGCAGATAAACACTCCCATCAACTTGATGGTGTCTGCAAACTGACTGAGGTCACTCATCTCCCACAGCTCCTCCTGGGAGAGGGAGCTGGTCTTGCTAAATTGGTCTTGGGATGACGTCTTGGGCTTTCCTCAGATGGAGTGCTGGGAGGAGTCCTGGACAATTGGACTTAGAGTCCTTGAGCTGATGAATGCAGGTGAGACCTGTTCATCACAGGCTGTGCTTCCAGAAACCAGTTGTGCTTTGTCTTGAAAATAGGTTGGTTTGGGGTATTTTGTGTCTGTTGGTCCCCTTAGGAGACTGCCTTGGGAACCTTCCCTCTCAACCGTTAGGAATCTTCTACAGATTTCCAGCACAAACGTGTCCATGGCCGGCTTTTTCCTCATTTGTTCTTGAGCCAGAGGACAGTGCTGGCACAAGCAGCTCTTCTCTGCCTGTGCTCTTCAATGTTGATTTGAAATAGTCTTTCCTTGGCCTTGGGTTTCAGAGGGATGCATTTCAAAATAAGAAATAAATGAGCTTGAAATATTTCCCATAATTTTGCAAGATCTCGACCCTCTGATAGCCAGATTAGAGGAATGATAACAACAAAATCAGCATTCAGGCTGGAATAACTATTGTTAAATAGACACCACTGTAAAGCCAGTACTTCTTGTTTACAATTGAACTCATGAATTTTTAGATATTAATGTATGAGGGATTGAGTAAACAACCATTGTGCCTCTAAGGAATGAGTCCCAGGCTGTCCTGAGCTGGAATACTTTGTACTTTCCTGATTGCCTTCCAAGAATTTCAAATTACTTGGTAAGAGAAAAACAAGCCGGCTTCACGAGATGTTTGCAAGGTTCTCGGGATGGACTTAGTTCCTCTGTGCTGTGCTGTGGCTGGCTGGTTTTGGGGCAGAGCTCTGTGGAATGCTGAACACCTGGGTGTTCATGTAGAAGTGGGAACTAACCCATGAAGGGTAAACCACTTGGGTCAGGAGGGTCAGCCTGGGTGTGTTAAAAACCTGCTGTAGTGTACACGTCTGCAACTGGCATGTAGCCCTGGTAGTCCCTGTTCCCAGTTTGATGGGCACAGAGACATCATGGTCACTGGCCCAGAAACCCTGTGACTGCCACGGAGAAGGAGAGGTGAAGGGACAAGTGGGAAGTCACACAGCAGGTCAGGGCAAGAACCAACAAGAAAAGGACTCTGCTTCCCTAATTCATGAACCTTTCAGGAGCATTTAGGATGCATTTGGGCGTAGGTCCACAGGAACAGCCCCCAGGGATGAAGTGACAAAGGGACATGTGGCCAGGGCATGTCCTTTGTGCCATGGGGATGCCATGCTCTCAGGGAAGCTGTGGACCATGTTACTCATGGGCTCTCCAGACTTATCAGGTTGTTTCTGAGCGTGGTGGTCCTGACACCACAGGCTATGGAGCACTTGTAAATTGTCCCTCTCTGACAGCCCAGACGGCCCTGTCTTGGGCATCATGGCCAGCACTTCAGTAAAACAGACAGGATGGGTCCCTCACTACCTGGCTTGTTCTTGGGTTTGGTTTCCAAGCCTGCAGCCTGGAGCTGTGGAAGGAGTCATGAATTCGGGTTACCAAACCATCTGCTGGCTGCATTTAAAAAAGCAATTAAAGCAAAATTGTTTCCAGCCCTTCTGTTTGCAAGATGTAGTCTAAAGAGAGATAGCCAAGCCAGGATTTGCCCAATCCTGCCACAGCTCTGAGTGTGAGTTAATTTGATTTCATTCCTCTGCTGTGCATGCTGGAAAATGAGGAGTTCCCTAATGAGGGATTGGGGAGCATGCAGGTAAACAGGACTGCTGTGCTATTAGGTTTAAATGATGATGAAACCCAGGAAAATGTAATTTTCAGACTTCTTTTATTGCTTTTAATTAGAAAATATTAAACAGGGTTAAAAGATGTAGGAAGTAAGAACACTTTTGCATGGTAGAGGATCATAGCATGTTGCTGGAGACTGACAGGTGGCAGGTCTAGGATGGTCTGAGGAGCTTCTCCTGGGCTGCCCCACAGGGCTGGGGGAACAGTTTGGGTTAGGGTGTGGGGGAATGAGGCTTCAGAGCATGCCCAAAAGAGCTGGGGAAATCAGTCCTCATAATGCAGGCAGGGCACATGGTTGGGGACACCCTTAAGGCCTGGGGACTGCTTGACAGCCAAAGATGACAGGATCAAGACACGCTTACAGAAGCAGGGACCATTTGTCCTAGTGCTTCAGGCTGTGCTTGGTGGAGAGGATGCACCCTTGTGCCCACAGTGACAAAGCTGTGATGCTCAGGGAGTGAGGCAGGGGGAGATGAGCTCTGATGTTATGGAGCTGAGGTTTGGGTCAAAGCATTTCCTTTTCCCAGCAGGACAAAGTAATATGACCCAGATCTCAGTCCTGAAGGGGGTGGGATGAGATCAATCATGGAATCCTAGAGTGCTTTGGATTGGAAGGGACATTAAAGCCCACCCAGTTCCAAACACCCCTGCCATGGGCAGGGATGCCTTCTGCTAGTCCAGGTTGATCCAAGCCCCACCCAGCCTGGCCTTGAAAACTTCCAGGGACGGGGCAGCCACAGCTTCTCTAGGCAACCTGTTCCAGGGCCTCACCACCCTCACAAGGAAGAATTTCTTCTCTATATCTAATCTAAACCTACTCTTTTTCAGTTTGAAGCCATTCCCCCTGGTCCTGTCACTACAGTTCCTGAAGAAGAGTCCTTCTCTGTAGTTCCTGTAGGCCCTTTCAGACACTGGAAGGTGCTGTGAGGTCTCCACACAACCCTTTCTTCTCCTGGCTGGACAGCCCCAGCTTCCTCAGCCTGTCTTCACAGGGGAGGTGCTCCAGTCCCCTTATGAACTTTATGTGTCTCCTCTGGATTTGCTTCAACAGTTCCATGTCCTTCTTGTACTGGGACCCCCAGAACTGTTGAGATGAAACGAAATGGTGGCAGCTCGTGGTGTTCTGTTCTGTCTGGGGACTATGGGATGCTATGGGGACAATCCTGGCTTGGCTGTCACCCTCCATCCATGCCCTGTCATGCCAACAACCTGCTGGTTGTGAATCGAGGGGCTGCCCAGGTCTTACATCTTAACTGACAAGGATAAAAAAAACTCCAAAAACAATAGGCTGACAAGGAGGCAGGAAAGAGGTCTTCACCGATGAGCAGAGTGGGTAGCACAACTTCAGGGTCCTGGAGGGGCTCTGCTGGGGCAGCTGCTTGGTTTACAAGAAAAAAGCCCCAAGCACAGCACTGGGCGAGCTGAGGGCTTATGTAAGAGCTGGCAGCGGGGCCGGCGGTGCGGAAACCCAGCAGGGCACAATCGCCTTTGATTTTCTCCTGTTTGCTCAGCAGCTTTCATGCGGTGGGGGAGCAGGGCAAGGGCACGAGATTCCTGCACACTGAACTCCCCTCTTTCTCTCGGCAGGATAAACAGGACATAAAACAAAGCTCTGAGCCAGCCCTCGCCTCAGAGGCAGTGTGCTGCCAAACCCCCTGTGGGACAGCCTGTCCCCCTGTGTGTTCCCTGGGGAGCAGCCACCCCATCCCGAGTGCCACAGCCTGGAATGCAGGAGGTTATGGGAGCCCACCCAGGGGGGTTTCTGGGTGCTGTGGCCCTTTTTGTGGCTGAGTGAGGTTGCCCCGTGGCATTAGTGAGCAGGAAAAAGGGGGCAAAGCTCCCAGAGAGGACTCAGGCAGCAAGTCTGATGACCCAGGATGAGTTCTCCAGAAATGGCACCAGGCTGGACACTGTGTGGCCATTATTTTGGCTGGGTGTCACCTGCTCAGCTGCCCCACAAGAAACAGTACCAGGCAGGAGGACCAAGCCCTGTCTGACCCACCATGGGATGCAGCAGGACAAGGAGGGAGTCACACTTTGTTCCTCTCTGCAATGGACTCTGTCTGAGGGTTCCAATGCTCCCTTAAAACTGGGCTGCTTTATTTATTACTTCTCCTAAGGGATAATTTCCAAGCCGTCTTGCCCCTATACTAGATCCCTGCCAGTGACAGAGGGCAATGAAGCTGACCTCAGCCCTTTCCCAATGCAGTATTAGCTAAGCTGGCTCCTCAGAGACACACCAATCCAAACTCATGCCAGCTCCCCTAAATTTCCACAGCACCACGATTTCACCACCACCAGCCTGCTGCAGGGTAAGGTGAGAAGGCAGGGGGACAAACGCTTGCTTCTGGGGTTTGCAACACTTCCAAGAGTTTTGAGTGGGATTTGCTTTAGAACAGAGTGTCCTGTAACCAATCATTTGATTGGGGAAAAGCACTGGCCAAGTGTGAGAATGTAGCAAAACTGATCAGAAACACTATTGCTGCTAAAGGAAAACTAAGGATGGTTTGGTGCTGTCCTGGTTGTCTGTCCTGCCAGCCATGGTGGGCAGCGAGCTCCCCTCTATTCCAGGCTGGTGAGTTATCCCAATCTGTCCTGCCCCAGCCCTACCACGTTCCTTGTGCTACTGTGTGCAATGGTGTTGCTGACTTTGCTCTCCCAAGAAAGAGTTGGGAAGGGGAAAAGCCAAGTGGTCAGAAAACTGTTTTCCTGGCTGGGATCTGGCAGCTCTGAGTCACACACATATTAACCCACTGGACATGCCAGGGTGAGGGTAGGAAAGGCAGATGTTGCCCTGAGGAGCAGCATCTGGTACCTGCTCTGGCTGCTCATGGGTAGGTGCTGGGGACCTCTGCATGTGCCTGAGCTGTGCTCTCCCAAAGCCCTTGGGATCTTGGTGGCAGGGAGGATGCAAACCCTGTGACCGCTTATCCAAACCTCTTGGTCTGGGGTTTTGTAAGAGCTGTCTTTCTCATAGGATTCCCACTCTGGGCTTGATGGGTTGGAAATACTGCAAGAGCAGCCCTTTTTCTGTTTTGGTTTGGGTTTTTTTCCCTCTGTTTGTGCCTTTCCACTTCTGTCTCTGGCCAAGGCAAGCAGTGCCAAGGCACAAGGGCCAGGCACACCCAGAGGGAGGGATGGAGAAGCAAAGCACCCTCAACCCACAGGAGAACAGGGACAGAATGCAAACACAATAACAGGAGTGAGGAGGAGGGTTTGCATACCAGCTCCAGCCAAGGGAAGACTGCTAAAAGGGATTCACAGAATCATAGAATGGTTTGTATTATAAGGGGCATTAAAGATCATCTAGTCCACCCCCCTGCTATGGGCAAGGACATCTTCCAAGCCCTATCCAACATGGCCTTGAACACTTCCAGGGATGGGGCACCCACAGCTTCTCTGAGAAAGCTGTGCCAGGGCCTCACCATCCTCACAGTAAAGATTTTCTTCCTAATATCTAATCTAACCCTGCCCTCTGTCAGTTTAAAGCCATTCCCCCTTGTCCTGTCACTCCATGTCCTTGTCCAGAGTCCCTCTTCCAGCCATCTAGGAAGCCCCCTTTCCATACTAGAAGGTAGTGGAAGATTCATGGACTCCATTCATGGCTCCAATTCTTAAACCCTGTCCTCTGCTCTTGCATTGATGATGGATCACCATGGGAGAGGTGAGGAGGGTCTACACATGGGGTGTACACAGCGCTTGACACTCACCCCTTCCCAGCCTAGTGTCCAGCTCTCCCTGCCCTTGCTCTGAGCAGCAATATGGGCTCCAGCTGCATGAGCTGAAAAGGCTCAAGCTTTCAAAAAGCAGTGCAGGATCAAAGCTTTCTAAACACTCGGGGCATTTGGCCCAGGAGGTTTTGTTCCGACTATTTATAGCAGTTGGGGCCAAGCGAGTTCAGAGTTGGAGGCAAACTTTTCCAAAGCTGGGGGCCATTTGGATGAGGGAGGGGGAAAGGGAGTTCAGCCAGGCCCGTCTCCAGCAAACGTTGACTCCTTCCCTTAGGTATGTGTTGCTATCCATGACACACTAACAACAGCTCTGCACACAAGTGCCTGGCTGGGCCTGTAAAGATTGAAACAAAAATGTGAATTGGTTGGAAAGGAGAACATGAAATAGAGAAAGTTTCCAAACAGCAAAGCTGTAGCATTTGAAAGTGAAAACTTTCCTTACCAGCTTGTTTTCATCCTCCAGCCAACATCTTTCAATTACAAATACACTGGGATTGTTTTCCAGGGGAAAGCTGGCAATGATTTTAGGGCAGAAAGACCAAATTATGGCTTCCTGAAGCATATGCCATGCCTAGAAACGGAGAGCAGGGACCTTTTCAAGGTGAATTTCTTTGTGCTCTTGCTAAAGAACATGTCATTTTTCTGTGCTGCTCCCTTCCAGGCAAAGTCAGGCTTAAACTCTGAGCAGGCAAACCAATGTGACACTCTTGAAATCATGTCACCCTTAAAGCTACAGCCCTTGTTGAGTACAAAGGCAGAACTGTGGTTTTCCTGTTTGCCAAGTGAATTATGCTCATGACAATATTTAATTGTGAGGAGCACAAACAGCAGGTTTTAGATACACACTGCTTTTTTGCTCTTGATTTAAGGCACTCAGTACAGGTTATAAAAATATCCTTATAGTTACCAGTAGCTTCCCAGATGCACTCAGCATCTCTGAGCTTCCGTCTCCCTAGGAAAAGGGTGCAATTATGTTGGTAGGTAATTATAATCAGCCTAATGAGTGCACAGCCTGAGGGAGGCGGGTTTGGCAGCTGGGTGGTGTCCAGCCCAGGTGGGCTGTTACAAGGAGTCTGGTTATGCTCTTTCCTAGCAAGAGTGGTATGGGATTTCTCCATGCTGTAGGAGCTGGGTGCCACAGCAACAAACAGCCCCAGCCTACCATGTGTGTGCCTTGGGTTGTTTTCAGAGAGAAATTCCATAGCTAGAAGATTTCCTTTCCTAGGATCACAGAATGGTTTGCGTTGGAAGGGACCTTAAAGATCATCTAGTTCCATGCCTCTGCCATCGGACACCTCCTACTCGACCAGGTTGCTGAATGCCCCATCCAGCCCGGCCTAGACATCTCTGATATCCCCACTAGAGCCTGCCTTCTGCTGCAGAGAATGCCCATTCTTGCTGTGGATGGTTGGACTGCACTGAAGGAGCTAAACTGTTCTCCTTCAGGGAAGGCTGCAAGATCTCCAATGGATTTTGAAGAACAAAATGATCTGTATGTGTTTGGAGATGAAGTTGGGACTGGACTGGCTGCTTATCAGATGGCCATGGCTCATGTTGCAAGGGGAACTGTCAGGCAGAAGGGAAGGTTTCCCTTGAAGCTACTCAGATGTCAGCCTCAGGGCCTGTCTTGTTTCATATTTCTGTGGATGACCCAAAAAAGTAGAAGAGCAATGTTGAGATGTGTGAACGAGGAAGAGCTGAGGGGGTATGAACAGTGTTGGAAGTTACAGGTGTTATAAAAAAGATAATTGTGTGACCAGGAATACAGGAGCAAGAGCAATATGAAGCTCAACAATATAAAACACAAAGTCTTTGAGCTTGAGAAGCAACAACATATTGATAAGTTAGGACTTTGCATTTTATGGAGGTACTAGAGGAGGGCTTCTGACTATCTACTAATCTCACAGTGTCTGTGAGCCACGACCTGAATGCTGTCATGTAAGAGGTAGATGCACCCTTAGAGGACTTGGACGACAAAGCCTCTCTGGTGACCTTAAAAACATCAGGGTGAGAGCCTTCAAGACCTCTGCTGGACCAGCGGACACAAATCTGATCATCCTGCCCTAGAAAATGTTAAGAGTGGAGTGAGTACAAAGCAAATCTACTGTCCTGGTTGCACCACAAATGAGAGTCAGATGTGTCCTTCTTCCATTTTGTTTTTTTCAACATGGCAGAGACAGGCTCTGAGCCCAGTTTCCACCCCTACCCAGTGGAAGAAAATGTTCTTGTTGGTTTTGCCTCCTAATGATGATGATGACTGTCATTCATCTCTTGTTTTGTACGTGTCCTTGCTATGAAAGACCATTCTTGTGCTCCGTACTAATGTTCCCAACTCTTGACTTGGAAAGGGTACACTGGCCAACTGGAGAGTCACTCAGTTTGCTGAGAGGCTGTGTGTTCTGCAATTAACAGACAAAATGCCCACCATTGTGGTTGGAAAGAAGTTTTAATTAAAATCCCTTGGTATTGGCTTTGGCCAGACTGTGGAGTGACTAGGAAGAAGGCAGAAGGGCCAGCCAGGTCAGTGACTTGGGTCAGCCTAGGAGAGTGTCCACTGAGCTGAGACTAAACACAAGGAAGGGCCCAGTTTATAATTGCATGGGCTTTATGTGTTTTTTCCCTTGAGTGACCTGCCCAATGGACAATTCCAAGCTGATAGGAGTGCAGATACTGCCAACCAAAAGTTGGGATGTGTCCACAGGTTGTTTGAGTCCTAATGAGGAACCATGAATGGAGGCTCACATCTACAAGTGAAAAACACCTCACTCCCTTCTCTAATGAGCGTAGCTCTCCAAATCCTTTTGTCCTGGGCTTTGCTTGGCTTTCAGAGGTGACCAGGGCTGCGTCTTCCAGGCTGGCCTCCAAGTTGCTGCCACCTACCCCATCTTCTCTCAGATGACCACCAGGAAGGTGCTGGGTGGCCAAGGCAGAACTGCAGTGTGTTCATGACAGTGGCATGGATAAGAAAAGTCTTTGAAGGGTGAGACACCTACTTGGGGGCATGTGGTGTGGTCTGGTCAGTGTTCCCTGGGTGGAAGTTGCCCTCCACGTGCTTGTCGGTGATGTGCTGGGCTCTGGACAAACAGGCATGCTGTTTCCTGTGTGGTGTTCCCTGCCAGTGCTGTAACCACAGGTGCCACTCTAATGAAAGAGTGAATGCTCCCCCCAGTGCCAAAGTGCATTAAGTAATGTAAACATCACATAAAAAGCACCATGAAACTGGAACCAGGATGGGTTTCCTGGTTGTTTGCATGGAGTAAGTCCTGCTTGCTTTCAGGTAGCCAGGCCTGTGGGCCTATTGATATTCCTTCTACTCAGGACAGGGTGACGAACTTTCTGGTTTGCACACTAATGAGCAAGCAAAATTAAGAAATATAAAACACCAAACGGATGTCAGCCCCAAAACTTGTCACCTGAAGTCCAGCACAAGCATCTTACCAAGCTACGTTACCCCTTGACAAGGCACCAGGGCCCTGAAGGCAGGTAGGTGCGCTTGAAAACACTATGCCAAAATCCCTTTTTATTTTCTAAGACTGTTAAGGTAATCTGGGGGAGAATTTGCACCTTCCCCTCCTCACCCACCTTGGTTCCATGCACTGAGCATTGACTCCTGCACCATTCCTTCAGACTTTTTCCAGAAGTACCCCAGACCCTCATGCAGAAGGGGCATCTGGCACAAGCTGCTGGTAAAGGGGTTTACTTTTTCTCTTGGACATTGGCCTGAAGATATCAATTTGCTTTCACATGTTTTAAGGAAAAAAGGAAAAGAACCCTAATTTTCTGCTGTTATTTAAAGTTTTTTCTCCTGCTTTTGAGTTTAATTTTGTCCTGTCAAGCTGCATGGGAGTGCTGAGCAGGTTTGGAATTTCTCAGCCTGTGCCGGTGATGGATGAGACATTGTCAAGGTGAACCCAGGCTATACCTGGACATGGCTGGGTTGGGTGTAGGTGCCCAGGGTGCCCCTGCCCAGCACCCATCCTGCAGGCAGGCAGGGAGATGGGGCAGTTTGGGTGGATGGGACCGGCAAATGGGGAGATCCCCAGCAGTATAGAACGGGAGGGGGGGGGCTCCAGGGACTGGTCAGACGTGGCTACAGGGCCGGGTGGAACATCCTGCTGGGCTTAGTTCAGCCCTGTGCTGGGCCAGCCACCTGGGATGAAATTAGCATTTGGGGGCAGTGGCAGGGGTTTTTTTTACTGTCCCCCTAGGAAAATACCACTTTTACTGTCCAAGTGTAGCAGACAAAGGGGCTGGCTGCGTTTTCCCCTTTCCTTTCAATCCCCTTTCTGCACGGTGACATTTACTTCTTCCAGACCCTGTTCTTTTTTTAAAAAACTTCTTTTCCCCCTCCTATTTCCTCTCCCTCCTCCCAAAGAACCCCCCTGGGGGCACAGCCCCTGCCCCTTTCCCGGGGTCCCCCGTCCTGGCAGGGTGCCGGGGAGGTGCCAAGGCGCGCAGAGGGGCGATGCCAGCGCTTCCTGCTCCCTCCCTGGCAGCACAATGGGGACATTCAGGCGGGCACCGCGTAGCCCAGCACCAACCCAGCGCCAGAGAACCCCCCTCGTCATCCCTGTCCCCCCCTATCGCTGTCGCCCAAATAGCAGCATGAGACAGAAAGCAGCTGACGCCGTGTCCCAGCGCGCCGGCGGAGGCGAACTGGAATCCAGCATCACAAAACAAGCCCTGTGCACGCTCCCCTCCCGACGCAGGCGCGTGTGCCTGTGCCCCCCTCCCTCCATCCTCCCAAAATCTCCAAGTCTGCCCAGTAACACCAAAATGGGCTCCCTTTCCCACCCGCCCCGGCCAATCTGCGCGCTGCCAACAAGCCAGGGCCTCCGCCGCGGAGATGCGAGGGGCAGGAGCTGGTGGAGCTGCGGGAACGGCATGTTTTCCTTCTCCCCTTCTTCCTCCGGAGCCGCTTGTTTTTTAATTCGGGGCCGGAGGGGAGGCGTGGGTTGGAGCTTGGAGGCAGCTCCCATCCTTTCCCAGTAACGCAGAACACCCTCCAAAACATACGATGAGATTTCATCGCTGCTCAAGGGAGCCTTGTTCTTAATCACGGGCAGATCAGCGGTTTTTCAGAGGTGGGAAGAAGGAGAAAGGAGGGGGGGCAGTGCAGGAGAAGCGGGGCTTCGTCCTCCCTGGGTCCAAGTGGATCTCTTCGGGCTTTCCTGCCTGCTCCGAGGGGTTTGGTTTTTCCCCTCCTCTTTGCTTTGCTGTTTTTCCGTCTCTCTGCTGGTACTGCAGCAGTGGCTGTGTTTGCAGAGCGAGGCTGTGCTGGTGTGATTCCAGTGATCCTGGAGTACTGGGGAGGTGGACAGTGGTTGCCTCCTGCCCTCTGAATGCCCCCAGTAAGAGGCTGGGGTAGATGCAGGAATGAAAACACTGACCATGCTGGATTTTAGGGGATGCCTTGCAGGGCAGTTGCTGGTCCCTGTGCCTCCTCCCTCCATCAGGCCTTTTTGCAGGTCCCTTGGGCTTAGCAGCCACTGAGCATGAGCTGAGGGTGACTGGGTGCAAAATAGTAAATCGCATTTTGGTCTTTCCTGGCATGTTCCTGGGGCAGCACCCTCAGGATGGGCTTGCCAAGGTGTGAGACATACTTAGAACGCAGAGTAACAGGAATGTCCAGTGCCTTTTATAAGGGACGGGTGGTTGGACCCAGGACCAGTGGGGCAGGCAGGATAATGTGCCATGTTAACTGCTTGGATGCAGAGCTGTGCCAGGATGCAGAAGTGCCTGTTGAGGGGTGCTCATGGCTGCTCTTCTGTAGAGCTGTAGGAGGTCTGCTGTGTCCTTGGCAGGGATGCTGGTGGACAGGCTGCCCAGGGAAGTGTAGGGAATCCACCCCCTCTCTGGGCAGCCCATCCCAAGGCCTGAGCACTCTCTCTGCAAAGAATTTTTTTTTATATCCAGCTTAAATTTCCCCTGGCAGAGCTTGAGCCTGTGCCCCCTTGTCCTATTGCTGAGTGCCTGGGAGAAGAGACCAACCC
>JAOXXN010000120.1:2139716-2161526 GCA_026770055.1 Myrmophylax atrothorax
GGGGGTGGGGGTGGGGGGTAAGCTCCCTACACCAGCAGCAAACAGAGCCCCATTCCCTCACCCTGAGCCGCCCCAGGCAGCAATGCTGACTGTGGGTTGGGGGTGGAAGGAGCCTCTGGGTGAGCAGGGCTGAATGGGAGCCCCGTGAGGCACAAACACCCACCAAGATGGGATGCAGATGTTATTACAATATTTTTAGCCCCAGTCTGAGGCTATGCCCTACCCTGGCAACCAGAAGAGCTCCAGAGCTGCCCCACAGAGCTGCTGGGACAAGGCAGAGCCATGCATCCCTTGCCTGGTCACTGCCCACATAGAGTGTCCCACCCGTGTCTCAGATGCCATGTGGCAGACAGAACACTGCCTCTACCTTGCTTTTCTCCCTTCTTCCCCCATCCCACCCCTCCTTTTTCCTTGGCATGCAGCTGTGTTAAACACACCTCGTGATCCTCCTGAGCCTTTTTCAGCATTCTGTCCCATCCAGCCCTCCAAAGCTTTCTCCAGGCGCTGATCCATAGGTGGCTGCTGTATATCCCAGCTTGACTGTTGTCACAAAACTGTTTCCCATCACTCCGTGCCCCTGAAATCACACTTTTCTCTGGCTAAGGAAGGGCAATGAATGGGAGGTTCAGTCCTCACAGAGGTGAGGCAGTTTACAGGGAGCCAGAGCACCAGTGCTATAGGGAGGGATTAAAGTACAGCTCCTCAGGAGACATTTAGGCATCTACCTCCTATTCTTTAGGATTACCAAGAAGGCTGGGAAAAGTAGGCCACTGCAAACTGGATAAAAAGAAGAAAGGGAGAGACTTTGGATGGATCACTGGAGAATCAGACAAGTTGCAGGGACCTGAGCCCTTATCTTGGCTCTATCCCTCCAGATACCAATAACAAGACAATCTCCCCAGTCTGTTTCTGCTGGCAGGCTGAGAGGGGAAGAGATGCTTGGAATCAGCAAATTTCCTCCCATGTGCTCTCAGCACAGCCCACTTCACCCCATCAGAAAAGGATTACCAGGTTTTCTGTCTGACTGACAAACTCTTCCCCAGTCCAGCCTGGAATGAGGAATAAAGCTTTTCTTGTTAAATCCATTGCCAGTCCTCATCCTGCACAGGGCATCGTGGATCATTTCCTTTCCCATCCATGCTGCCATGTGCACCTCCCCAGCTGCCCAGTGCTCCAGCTGATGAATTCCTACCAGATGGGAATTCTTGGGAAACCAAGGACCAAACAAGCCTTCCCCTCACTGCTGGAGATCAACCCAACCTCCAGCACTGGCATCTATTTTGGCACAGCCAGGAAGACCTGAATGTTGGGAGGAATTAATGTCTTTGCCAACCCTCCAGCCAGTTCAGCAAGTTATTGAGGGATGGGACAAGTAAATAGAATGAGAATCTACTTGCTTTTGTAAAGCTTGGGAAAACAGACTACAGTACAGTACATAAAGTAATGAAAAATAGACATACTGGGCTGAGTTCAGTTGCTTTGGGACAGAGTGAACTATTTTTCATTTTTTTTTTAAAGCCAAGGCTTCCTTTACTTTTGCTTCTAATTCTGCCAAGTCTCTTCTGAGTGAAGTTTTGGGGATTTTCCCAGCTGGGCTCCATTTCTGGTAGGAGAGGCCAGGGCAGGAGTGTCTGCAGAGCCCAGTCTGGGAGCAGCAAGGAGACACACATCAAACATGACACCTGAGTTAGTTCTGGCCCAGCATGGCTTGTTGATATAACCAAGGCTGGAAGCCAAAGGCAATAAGGGATTAGAGTAAAATGGCTGAGGCAAGAAATCATGGGGTTTTTATCAGCAGTGTCTTTGCTGGGTGGTGTGGACAAGGGGTGATGGCTTCAACCTGAGAGAGGGCAGGCTTAGATTATATATTAAGGTCCCTTTCAACACAAACCATTCTATGATATGTGGGTGATGCTCCCACAAGAGCAGTAGTGCTGGAGTGTACCCAGGAGTGCAGATGTACAGGGACAGAGCCAGGACATCAATACAGAGCCTAACACCGACCCACTGTCTCTATGGTGGTACCCATGACAATCAAGGAAGAAGCCAGACAAAATGGGTGCTTGATGCTGTCAGGTCTTTTGGGCAAGCCATTATTCTCAAATGAACTCACTCTTTCCTGTTGCTCACCCCAAATACTCCCTTGCCTTCCAAAAAATCATGATGAGGATCATGTGAGCCCCAGAGGCCCCACTTTTCCCCAGCCTTGCAACATGGACAGCTCCTCTACCACGAGCAGCTGTACCTCACCTGCAGGGTGCTGGAAGCTGTCAGGCCTAAAAAATTCACAGCTCTCCAGGGAACAGGAAAGCTATTTTAGAGGATTTAAAATTGCAGCAGCTGAAATTATTTCCTGAAGCCTGCATTAAGTTATTTAAGCATCTGGCTGTGCAGGTACAAAGCAGTTCACTCATAAAAATGCTTCTCCCTGATAATTTTCTTCATTTTTCCCACAGTCCTGTTTTTTTCTGTGCTAGTGGGATGCAGAGGAATAACCTGCTTTTAGTGAGTATGTTCAGGAAGGGACCCAAGCCACTCAAGTCCCTGGAGCACTCAGCCTGTCAGAAACATGCTTGGGATTCATCTGCAGGGCCCCAGGGAGGAGAAGCTGGGTCAGTGACCTCCCCACTGGGCAGCCCATGTCCCAGCCCGTGTCCCAGCCGTACGCCAGGGTCAGGCGCCCCACATCACGCGCCGAAGCATCGCCACCGACTGGCACTTCACAGCTGCTTTGAGGTGTTGCCAGGGACTGTAGGTCGAGACTGCCAACAAATCACAGCCATTGTGCTCCATCGCTCCCCCCTTTCTCCCTGTTAATAGCCCCTTTCTGTACCCAGGGAACGTGATTCTGCATCATCCCATCCCTCTGTGAACCCCAGCTCTGCTCCAGGCTGGCTGCCTGCAGCCACCACAGGTGATGTCCCCACTGGGGCTCTCCATGCTGACCCCGCAGAAGGTGGGTGCACACCAAAAAAAAAAAATCACTGTGATGGTCAGTGTGTTCAGAAAAATCTTTGCCGCCGCAGTATCCATAACCCTGTCCACTAAAAATGGCTTTAATTCCCCAGTTGTTGCAAAAGCATCTCCCCTACTCACCACATAGCGGATGTGTTGCACCCAGAGCGGTGGCATCAACATGAGGGCTCAAGCAGGTGGGTTGTTTGGAGGCTCTCCGGGAACATGGAACACGAGCCACTGAGCCAAGCTGTTGTTCTCATTTGTCATTCAGCGTTAAGGAAATCTGCACTATTCTCCCGTCAGCCTCCCCATCCCGGAGGATAATTGATGCTAACGTCATTTCATTTTGGTCCAGCTGCTGGGCTCAGGAACAGATGTTTTATTGTTTAAACTGAACACACAAAACCCAAAAAGTAAAAAAACCTCCAACCCACAAAGCAACAAAACCCAACTAATTTCGGTTTGTGGTGAGGTTCGCCGCAGTTTCCTCTCCTCAGAAATGCAAGGAGACAGAACAGCTGTCCCTGGGAAGACTCAGGCCTTGGGAAAGCCAAGATTTATACCTCCAGCTAAAAGTCAACCACAATACATGATGCAACATCTAGACCCTCCAAAATTCTGCCATATCCAACAGGCAGGCACTTCCAGCAAAGGACTGTTTCCCCAACACTAAACTGTCACCTTCAGGTGGGATGGGCCTTTGCCTCCTCCCAGGAACAGAGATCCACCTGGATTTTACACAGAGGAGTGCAGCACTTGCTTAAGAGCAAGGATACATACGTCCTCCAAGGAGCAGACAAAAATAGGTGCAGGAATGTGCCATTGACACATCCATCTTCAGAGCTCACCCTCTTTTACAGCTCACAGACAGCATCCTGCACGTTCAGTGTTTCTGTGGCTCACAGCTGTAGAGGAGTGCTGGGAGCCTCACATGGACACACACACGTTTCTTCAGGAGCACAGGATGGAGGGAGGAGGTCCTTGACTTGCTCTGCAACAAGTGCATGAAAATACTTGGTCCAGCCCTGGTCCAGTGAAGGATTTCACTGTGAAGCTGCTACCAGGTAATCTGGAGCAAGTGGAACACACTTCCTTGTCTGACAAAAAGAGCTGTTTAAAATAAAAAAGTCTTGCTAAAAAGGCAAAAAAAAAATCCCTAAACCCACCCAGGTTAATAGATATTTAATATTCATTTTAACTCTAGCACTAACAACCCTGTAGGTAAGAATGGCACTTCTCCCATTCAGAACTGGATCCTTGCCTCACTTGCAGAGGCACCTTTGCTGTAGGTGAAGTCTGACCCCAGAAATAAAGGGCTCTGAAATGCCTACATCAAATTGCTTGGATAATTTTCCCCACACAGGCAAATGCAGAAGGCACAGGGCTGCCTGTGAGGCTGAAGGGAGCATCTTTTGACACCTCCTGTTTTGTGCCATATGCTTGGCATTATTTCTGACAGCATATTGTGTTTTCTCTGTTCTACACGAGTGAGAGTGAGAGGGACCTAATCAAGGAATCCAATCCATGAAATGCCCCAGTCCCCCTCAGGAGTCTGCACTGAAGCCGGGACCCAGCATTTAGTTTGAAAAGCCCTGGCAGAAGACTGACCAGAGTATCTCATTTTACCAAGCCAATGGTGGGGAAAAGACACTGATTTTTCATGGCTGCAAGTAAAACAAGCCTTGACCATGACCATGAACATGACCATGACCATGACCTTGACCTGTGCTGCAAATCCAGCTGCCAAGACCTGCTGGAAATCAGTGCCAGATGTGACTGTCCCCTTGAGAAGAACACTGTCAGGCAGGAGAACTCTGTCCGGTAAAAACACCGAGAGGCTGGAGGAGGAAAACACCTGCTAGATCACACTCCCCTTCTCATTCATCTAGACGAGCAGCAAGGATACAGAGTCAGTAAATGTCCCTCATCTTTGCCTGGTTACAAGTTATTCCCACTTCAAAACAGCCTCCCTGTATCCCACCTCAAGCCCACGGATGCTTCGCACCTGCTCTAAGGCTGCCAGCTCCAGCTTCCCAGCTGGCTTGGCAGCAGCCCATGACCACAGGCACGTTAGAGCTGTGAGTGGGCAAGGGGAAGTGTTGGAGAAACCATCACAGCAGGATTTGGTGTCCCCAGGGAGCAGCACTGGCCCACAGGACACCTCATTGGCCAACAGAGTCCCTGGAAGGGGGTCCAAGGAGGTCAGTGAAACCTTCAGGTGGTGACATTGAATGGGGAAATGTAGGGAAGCAAGGAGAGGGCAGAATCCACTCCTGCACCAGCAGAGCTGGCTGCAAACCTGTAGCTGGGTCAGCTATAGGTACAGAGCCTGAGAGGAGATGTCCGAAGGAGATGTCATGGAAAATATTTGCTCTGTGAGGTCAGTGCACCCTTGGCTTCCCTTTGGAGGGGACTTTGAACACAGGAGGGCAGACGTTTCCTGCAGGCTCCTGTGGGCAAGAGGCTGGGGAAAGCAGGCGCTTCCCTTTACCGGGAAGATGAAAAGCACAAGTGGAAAGTTTTGTGCATAAGGCAAAGCAACTGAGCCATCAGCTGCTGGCTGCTTGCTATTAGGGGAAACAGCCTGTTTTGGAAAAAAAGGGGTGGATCTCTGAGAAAAAGACCTGGGGAAAAACCGCCAGGGGGGATGCCCCAGGACAGAGCCACTGACTGGCAGTATGACATCAGGAAGTGCAGGCAGCCTCTGGGTTGGGTATTAGAGGGGGAAAGTCATCCCAAAACTGTTGTGTGTTGGAGGAGAGGTGTGGGCTCTCAGCATGGAAAGGCAGAATGGATTCGGCATGCCTGTGGAGCCAGCCATCCTCCCCCCATCACATGATCCTGTCCACCACACCAGGAAAGGCTCAGAAAAGAGATCCCAGTTCCCATGTCTGTCTGTTTCCAGCAACAACAAGAGTGCTTTGCATCCTCTTCTTCAGCTCCCTCTGACAGGGATTCTGTGGTTTGAATGTTGGTCCTGCTAAATCCCATCAGTGCGTGTATCTCTGGATGAATGCAACTGGCTCCCTGCATGTGTGATCACCACTGGATGTTCAGGCCACCTGAACCAGATGATGCCAAGCATTTGGGGTAGCTCAAGCAGGGAAAATCATCTCCTAGAAGAATATCAGAAAAGGCAGATGAAGATATTTCACACCTCTTGAGGTGCAGCTCTCAAACAATGACTCTCAGCACATCTTGCTTGTCCTGATTGCCAGGTGAATTGCTTGCCTTAAAGCAGGGATCTGATACCTGTTGCTCTTTCTGGGAGCATCTCTTCTGCACTTTCTGGTTGGGTCAGCATCCCAGGGGACAGTTTTTGCCTTTATTTCAGGCTTAGCTTATAAAGTGATGGTTTCCCCCCAAAGCCTCCCCAAGGGGACTGTGACTCCACCCCTCCTCACAAGTGAAAGTGGGTGGGGGCAGCTCCCAGTGCCGTCAGCAGCGTTTCAAGAGGTGAGATTCCCACCCACCCCTGTCGAGCCCAAGCCCTGGCAAGATGCTTCCCTTGCATCACTCACTCACTGCTAGAGATGATGAAGAGACCTGAGCTATGCTCTCAAGGAGATGTGCTGTGCCATTTTAAGCTGCTTCACATTCCCCTTTGCTGTTTTTCCCCCTTCCAGCTTTTGACTCACCATGTTGCCAACTCATCACTGAGGAAGCACGGTATGGATGACCTTCTCTAGATGCAGTGGAGCTCCCTACCACTCTCCAGCTTGTCCCAATCTCATCTCAGCATCCCAACACCTGCAGCTCCCTCGGTGCAGGCTGCCCATCATCCTACCAAACAAATCCCCCACTGAGATCCCTTGCACCGAGAGTCCTCAGGCACCCTGTGCCACTCTGGAATGGAGCCTCCAGCTTGGCACAGCCAGACTCTCACTCCATTAGGGCTCTTCTAGGAGGGGTAGCAGAAGGAGGATTGTACTCTGCACACCACCTTGCTGGTCCCCAGGCCTGCCACCCAGAGCCCTGGCCCCCATCCACCCAGCTGGCCCTTGCCCTCACCTCAGCTGGGCACCACAGTGGCTGGGACACTTGAGCCCTGGCTCAGCTGTTGACTCCAGTCCATTCCCAAGGAGAGGGATGGGGATAAGGAGTTGCTCTAGGCTCCAGGGTGGAATTTCACTCACTTCAGTGACCTAGTGCCTGTGGTGTGCTCTAAAAATACAAATAAACCAGTGGGCAGTACAAAACCCACCCTGTTTCCCACAGAGGGCTGCTCAGCCCTGCCTCTCTGGTTGAAAGAAATTAAGCCGAGGGCTAAAAAAGAGTCACAGGTCCTGTTCTTTCCTGGTCTCAGCTGAAGAATAGCTGTAGAAATTGATTGGGGCAAATTTGGTGGAGACCTGGGCATGGGGTGAGGAGTAAGAAGGTTTCCTGTGCCACTCATGCTAAGCCAGACCAGCCAAGCTTTTCCTATCCCCCCTGAGTTCTCTCATCCCTCTGACCACCCCATTGCCCCTCTCATCCAAAGCTGACTGCTGCAGGAAGGTCAGTCTCAGTGCAGGGGACACAGCAGTCCCCTGTGCTGTGAGGGACATGTTCCCACCCACCAAGAGCATCCCACACTCATGGTGTCCTTGTCCCCAGCCATACCCTCCTCTGCCACTTCAAAGAAGCCCCAAAGTGGCAGCAGGAGCTTTTCTTTCCCATCCTCACCTGTATAACTTTATGCTAACTAACTTCATCCCCGTTCCTACCTGCCCAGGTCTCCCCACATCTCCCACTTGGGATCACCACATGGGTGTTGTTAACAGAAACCATTCAAAGACCAACACTGGTCTGATTAATATGACGTACTGTGATTGCAAAACTCCCTTCCCACCCCACTCTTCTTGTATCCAGAGACCCAGATGCCCTGCCCTGCCTTCAGGTGTCCCTTTGCATGTCCCCAGCTGGCTCCCCGCCACTCCCAGGGACAGGGAGCCAAAGGAGATGCCAGGCAGCAGAGGTCATGGTTTCCCTGCACCCAGCAATAAACAAGTTCTCCTGAGAGGCAGGGGAGGGGGGCAAAACGCCCAAGCGAGATGTATTTTTGTAAGCAGGCAGATTAGGAGCTGCTCAAGGAGCGCTGGCAGCCAGTGCAGGGGAGAGGGTGTTATCTGTGAATGGGTGCAGGATGTTTCCTACAGCTCCTGCCGCCGCCAGGACGGGGAGGTGAAGAAGGGGAGCATGGGGGAGAGGTCTGTTCCTCGGCCAAGTGGCTATTTCTGACTTTGGGAGAGGGTTTGCAAGCAGCAGCTGGATCTGGGCTGCACCCGAGGAATATCCACCCACTCTGGGCTGGAGAAGCTTCCCTGACTCCAGACTCTTAAGTGCAAGCTCCCCGCACTATTCCCATCACTCCTGACCTCCCGCTGGTGATGCCACATGCCCTGGGACGCACTGTCCCATGCACTGCCACGCCGAGAAGCTACAAGGCTGGTGCGATCCCCGGGCAGGGAGCAGCTAATGCAGGGAGCCGATTGAGTTACAGGCCAGCGGTTGTATCATGTTTACCAGCTCCCCGCCGTGTATCCTGTGCTGGGAGGATTCCTGGAAGTGGGAGCTGATTTCACACCCCCTCCCCGTGCTGCACAAACACGCGGGCTATGCCGAAAGCAGATCTCTGCACGTGACCCCTGCCCGATATTGCCCAAGCGGCTGGCAGGGAGCAGCCGCCACCTCCCATTTCTCTTCCTCCTCCCATCTCCAGCACAGCGTTGATCCCCTCCCTTTTTTTATTCTCCTTCCCCTCCCCTTGACTCTGTTCAACTTTTTCCATTTCTTAATTTAAAGCAGAGGTGGTGGTTTCTGCCAGACATGCTAAAGGCCTCCAAACCTCCAATGGGATGGTTAAATCCTCGGTTTCCTCTGATCTCGTGCCATCAGGCTGCTCAGGTGACACCAGAGCATAAGCCAGCCACTCTGGGGTGGCTGTCCTGGAGTCCTGGAGTCCAGGCTCTCTGCATGGTTATGAACCCTTTACCTGTGAAGGTAAACAAGGTGTGAGTCTGAGAATCACTTGCAAACCCGGGCATTAGGACAGCAGTCTCCGGCCTCATGGCACTGAGGTTTGAGGATACTGCAACACCTTCCCTCCATCAGGCAGACAGGGACAGAGCAGGAAGATTCTTCTGCCTCCCTTCAGGCCATGCATGGACACACTGCACAGCTCTGACACTAAGCTGCTACCCAGAAGCTCAGCCTGGAAATCTTCCCTGCATGGCACCTGAAGGCTTCCATTCATGGAGGTCAGGCTGTTTCTGAAGCCCTACTAACCTCTCTGCTCCCTGCCAGCAGATTTTGGGGTGGTAGTTTCTGGGTTGGTAGGTCCCACTGCTGCTTTTCTTTAATATCTGAGCCTCAGGACTTCCAGTGTGATGTCCAGCATCTCCACAGGGCTCCTGATATACTTGCTTTCTGATTCACTTTAAAGACATCCCTTCTTAAGACAGATTGTTTACATCTTTCCGAGGGTCGTGTGGTCCAAATATATTTTTATTCAAGATTTCTTTTTGAGATAGACTGGAAACTATCCTGAGTTGCCACCAGGGCAAAGGTTTCCCTTGGATAATTTTACACATTCAGGAAGACAAACTGCAAGATTTAATCTTGCAAAGACTCCTGAAGTATTTGACTCAGGACACCTACACTATTTCTTCATGACAAGCGAAACAGCTTCAAGCTGAAAGTTAACTTAAACCTCCTGGGTTTTTTTCTGGTATGCATTTTCCCCTTGTAAACAACGAGCCAAACAAAGCACCTTTGCTACCCAGTGGAAAATTCAATTTGAGCAAAGAAAAAAAGCATTTCAAATAAATGGTTGGATTTGCAAAGGGTCAGGACAGCATCAACCCCATTGGGTGGGCTCTGGGAACATGAGTGGAGAGTACTGCTGCATAAAAACTGGGGAAAAGGAGAAAGGAAAGGGGAGGATGTGAAAAAGAGGAGCAGAGAGCTTCTGCAGGACTGAAGGGAAATGCCATGACCATCCCCAAATTTAAGGTGACTGCTTCCAGTGCTCAGCATTGTTGCCACATGGTGGTGGATCAGCTCTGACATTGTTTGGGGTCTGGATCCTCATCCCACAGACAGGAACACCCTGTCTCCAGTTCTCCCAGCACAGGGATGACTTGGGAAGGAACCCACAATGCTGTCATGGATATGAGTAATCTTGACGCTGACTTTCAGCGTAAGCATCCCTCCCTGTGACCTCCAGCTCCTCTGCAAGCTCCATTTCTCCCATCACATCTCTGTGCTGTTGTCCTCGTCCTCTGTCAGCCCCCTCCCACCTTCCTCTAATTACAAATATCATGTAGGCCCTGGCAAAAGCCCAATTAGCAGCCAGGCCTCTGTCAGCACCTATTATCTCCCTGTGTTAACCGTGTCCTTAGTGAACTGCTTAAAAATAAAGACAGAAGGATGTTGTCCATGGGCAGGAATTTTCCACCAGGAAGGTACGGCCAACCCGGGTCATGCAATGTGGTGCCCTGGCTTGTGTCACCCACTGGAAATGTGAGAAGCAGCTGTGCCTCCCCTTCCTATGCTGCCCAAATCCCTCTGTCCAGGGCATTTCCCCAAAAAGTCACTTTTCATGGGCCAGTTGAACCTGAAACACCCCCACCTCATTCCAGGGGCACAGACTCCAATCCCCAAACTCATCCCACAGGGACACCAGCTCACTTGAGACTCACTTGGCGTGACCTTGGCATGAGGCTTCACGCATGAAGTTCTCTGTTGAGCCCCGTCCTTGGGACATGGGAACTGAGCAGAGGGTGAGGTCTCTCGGCCATCATCTCTGTCCATCAAGTTGCTTGCAGGAATTGTAACAGAGTCCAGCCCCACTGGTGTGGCTCAGGAGGAGATAATGAGGATCAAGACCAGTTTGAGGATAAGAAGGTGGGGACCAAGGGCTCCTTGAGGATGCAGACGCACTTGGGAGGGAAGGCCTCCTCGCCTTTGCTGGAGGAGCACTTTGTCACTGCAGCATGGAGCACACTCAAGCTGTTGCAAACCAGCTGAATAACTGGAAGGGCATCCCAAACCACTTCCCTTGGTCACAAGCAGTGAGATCCACAGGGTTTCCAAGGGAAAACTCCACTATCCTCTCCCCAACCCACTTCCTGGCTGGCAATGGGCTGTCTCCAGCTCTCTGCCATTGCACATCTGGAAGGGAAGCATGAGGAGGGGACATGCTGGGCATTTTCCTCCTGCACATCTGGGAATTGAGAGCTCTGCTTCATTGTGCTGGGGCAGGGAGGGTTTTGCTGGGGTTATTATTCCAAACTGGCCTGGAGTCCAAGGGAAACAAAAGCTTCTTCCTTGCCAAAGGGAGCGCTGGCTGGAGGAAGCCACTGGAGACAAGGGCTGGGCTATTCTCTGGGCTTCTAAATGCTACATGTTGGTGTTTAAATTTAGCCCTAGACTGAAGTTTTGCAGACATGAGCCCTTCTCCTGAGCCAGCAGCCTGGCCAGCATCAACATTAACTTCTGCCATGCAGTTTGCCCTTCCTTCCCTGCAAACTCAACCTCCAGCCCCAGCAACAACATGCTTCACAGGGCAGATCCCTGGCAAAGAAACCATCCAGACATGCTCCAGAGAGCAGCCATGGCTGGGCAAGGCAGACTGGTTGGAATAACAGGCTTTTTTGCCATCCAGACTGCATCAAGAGAAAGGGAGATACTTGCAAATTTTTCTCTCCTTGTTGTGCAGATGACCAGCTTGACCAAAGAGAGCTTTCCAGAAGTGATGGAGAGGTCAGGTGGTGAGAGGTCTGGGGGTGTCCTGTGTCACCTGTTTTTCTTCTGGGGCACAGAAAGTCCTTGTGGCTTTTGGCCTCTCACACTCCAGTTCTTGAGCCTTAGGATGCCAGTCCTTGTCTGGGAAGGGAGCCAAGCCTCCCACTTTTATTTCATCACCACTATTGCAATCCATTTCCCCCACCTTGCTCCAGAGCATGGCAAATGGCTTCAAGGAAAAAAACCTTGCTCACAGCAGGTGTCCCCTCTACACTTAGACACCCAGATGGGATAGGCACTGTTTTTTACCTCCCAAATCCATAATTTAAAGGCTCCAGCCAGAAGTTGTTTCCATGGTGCTTGATCATACCACCTGGGAAGCTGGACACAGTCCAGTACTTGCCAAAGGCTGTCACCCACCCTCTGCCAGGCTCTGTGGCCTCTGCTTGAGTTGGCCATTGGAGTTAAAGTGGGCAAATAAGGAATCAGGAGGAATCCTGTTTATTTGCTGGAGTTCTGCGAACAATTAATATGGCCTTGTCCTTTGGATGAACTTGGTTTGATAAGGATCCTATTCATATTCCAATGATTCCTTAAGAACAGAAAGTTGAATGCAAGGGAGCAATCCAGCTGTTGCCTGCTCTGTGTCTGCAAGGAAAACATGCCTGCTGCCTCCTACCCCTGGGAAGAGTGCGGTTCCAAGCTTTAAAGGCCTTTCTTCACAAATCCCATGTTGTGTGAGAAGTACCTTATATATAAGGTGCAAGGCAGAGTGGATGGTGGGGAATCACTGGCTGACAAGAACTGGAGTAGGATGTGACTGAAGAGACAACCTGACTTTCAAAGGGCACCAAAGGATAGAAACATCACAACAGATCTTTAAGATGAATGGACTAAATATTGAATTTTTTTAATACACGGAGTACTGGAATAATGCAAACAGCGCAATGCCCAATTTCATGGCTTATTAAAATCCTGGGAAAGATGATCCTCTCTGCAAACCACTCCCTAGGGATGAACTGTGCTTCACTGTTCTTGGTGGGGTTCAAATGTTACAGGGATGCACACAAAGCTTTGAGCACAGCAAGCCTCCAGAAAACACAAAGGTAGTTTTGACTGGAGTATGTCATCCTTCTTTTTTCCTAAATACTAATACTGATTGGAAGATAAATATATACCACACATGGAAATATGTGCTCCTCTCTAGGAAAGGACCTGTAAACACACACAGCCATATGCAAGCTGGGAAGAGCAGAAACACAGCCAGCTCCATGCTGAAAAGCTTTTCCCCGTGACAAAGACAACCTGGTGCCAGCGTAAGGAGAATTAAGTGGATTCAGTGAGTGGCTTAATATGTTTTGCTAAGCTTGTGGCTCATTGAGGAAGAAGGATGGAGGGAAGATGCTCCCTGCTGCACAAGAGAACCATAGCACAGAAGCTTAGCTGCTCTACTGAAGTTTTGAGTGATCCTGAAGAATACAGGCCAGCTTGATTTACACCAACTCAGCCGTTCCTACAATCTCCATCTACTCCTTCGCAAGTGCTTTTTCTTTTAACCACTTTTATTCCTTCCTTTCCCTGATCCCTCGCTGCCATGACAGGTTCAGTGCTGTCAGAAAACCTCATGTCTGTGGATTAAAATACGATTCTTCCTGAAGAGCAGCTCTGGAAGAGTTGAAGTCATGTGGTCTCAATGACCTGCAGCAACCGAGCCCATGGCTGCATCAGCTCTGCAGTGCTACCGAGGGATAATAGGGAATGGTGCCACCAAAGGAAGAGTTTGATGCTCAGAAAACCCATGGGAAGCACATCCAGTTTTCACTGGGTTTTTTCCCTTATAGAGACTGCACCAAGTCTGCCAGAGATCAAGAAGCATTTTGGCACTGCTCTCACATACCCTTCCGACTCAGGGTATTTTATGATTCTATGTTTCTCCAGGATGGACTGTGCTTGGAGATGATGCTTGAACCCCACTAATAAACCCCAAAGGAGAATTAGTAAGCGTAACAAGAACAGTTTGCATATTTATTGCCCAAAATCACATCTTTGCTTTTGGTTTGCAGGAAGCCCTGATATTTTTGCAAAGGCTTATTTGGCCTTGGTAAAAGGGAAGTGTTAATGGACTCAAGCTCCTTTGGATAAAATTCTGTTCTGTAGCTGCAAAGGGCCACACCCTCTCACTTCTGTGTGGTTATACAAATATACAAAACACCTTGCTGAGTTTGTACCACCCTATGTAATTTCTACATAGGGTTTCATGAGAACCTTCCTGGACACCATCTGATTTCACAAGTACCAAGAACTTTTTAAACAACTCAGAGAAACCAGGGAAAAGCATATTTAAAATTAGCAAAGACTAACAGCTGGGGGGGGGGGAGGACAACAAACCTCCCCACTCCCCCCAGCCCCTCACATGCCTTGAGCTCTCCTCTTGGGGAAGGGGAGGCAGAAAGCCAACACTGGCCTCGATGCTGACCCTGTCCCATCAGTGGGGATGCAGCCTGGGCAGTTGGGAGGGCAGTCCAGCACAGCCCTGCTGCCTCCAATCACACCGCTGGCAACTCTTGTTGCTATGGCCCTCAGGTCTGAAACTTTGGAAATTAGGTAAAAGGTCTAAACATGAAGCTTTGTTTTTCCCCTCCTCCCCCTACGCAGTGGTGCCCCTTGCCTAGCACAATCCCTCTTCCTGCTGAGCTCTAGGAGGAAAGCAGCTGGGATGAAGAATTAACTCTCGCAGTCCCAGGGGTTTTCCAAACCAGGAGCAGTGATGTGTGACAGGAATGATATCACAGGGAAGGGGGAATTGTACCAGTGGATCTTGTTTCACACCTGCCCTGTGGCAATGAATCAGAGAACAAACGTGGGCTTGAGGAGGGATGCATCCCCTCCTGCCCCCAAAAAGGGCACCAGTTTTAAGTGGGTTTCATGCTGGTGGAACAAGCCAGTGGCAGGTCCCAAGGGATGGGATTTTTCCACACCCTGGGTAGAATTTGAGATTTTTAAGGGTGCCTCCTAGACCTGGAAGGACCCAACTCCTCCCCTTTCCAAGCAAAGGATACAGCCCCAACACCCATGTGTGGATACCCAAGTTTTCCCTTCACCCGGGGGGAGGGGGGTGGTGGCTCTGCATGGCAGATGTTGGTTTGGCACAGGCTGGACCAAGGGCATCTCTGGCCAAGGTCAGAGCACCAAGCTGGCACCATGCCCACCCACCACAGGCCCACGCAGTGACGCTCACCCTGTTCCTCTAGGAATCCTGCCTGTGCCCACTCACTCCATGCTACACAGCCATGCCTGCAGCCCCCTGCCCTCTGGGATCACCCCAGATGTACCCCAAAGAGTCAGCCATCCTGCCATAAGCATCTCCACCTAATCAAGGTGGGCTAGGAGTGCCACCCCATCAGCAGTTTTAAGGGTTATCCCTTCTGAGCCCCATTATGCTGCTGCCAGGAGGGAGGCTGCTTTTCCAGGTGAGAGAGCAACTACCACCAAGTTCCGGCTCTGGGAAGCTCTTGGCTGCTCAGCCAGCCTGCCCCAAACCTCAGGAGAGAGCCAGGCACCTTAATGGCACGGGGCCAGGCAGCTCTGCAGGGCTGGCAAACTGAGAAACCGTGACAAAGGTGTCTTTGTTCCTCCTGCCTGCTCCCTGTTTCACCCCAGCCCTGCTGTGACACCTACGAGGTGGAGTCATCTTTCCACAGAAAGCCTCCAGCAGCGTTTCCCAGATGCTGCGTCACCAGAGCCAGCTCGGGTTCGTCACCCCCGCCTTTCCCTAAGGAAGACGCCAAGCCAGAAGCAGAGCAAGGGAGCCAGAAGCAGAGCAAGGGAGCCAGGAGCGATCCAGGCAGGATTCGGTCGCTATCTGCTTGCCCAGGTGTTTGCATTAATCCTGCTTGGAACAGACTCCCGTCCCCGTCTCCTCCTGTCTCCCCTAGAGCCAGGCTCGCCTCCCACCCGGTATGCCCTTTCCCAACACCATGGGGTGGGGAGCTCTGAAAAGCATCTTACTCACCTCTCTTTCAGCCTTGTTTACATAGGAAAGTTAAGATGGATAAACTGCAAGTGTCAAGTCCTTAAAGCCTGTAGGGAAAGGGATTATATTTTAGCGAGACAGCTGGGAAACTCCAAAGAGATGCTGGCACATATTCACCTTAGGTCTGAGATGGAATAAGAAGTCTCCAAACCACGGGCAGACCAGGAGCATTCTTGGTTTGAAGCTGGCCGTGTCTCTGCTTACACGTTTCTTGTTTTCTTTCCCATGTGCCAGCAGGTCACCTGTTTTTCTCCCAGCGATCCAGTGTGTCTAACAAAAGCATTACCTCTCCTGACAAACACTGCCTTGCCCATCGCCCAAAACCAGCCCAGCAGCCACAACATTACTACAATCCATGTTCCTGCAGATGATCTCACTGAGAAGTAAATCTCCATTTGGCACAGCACCTACATTTAGGGACAGCAAAATATGACCATTTTCAGAATGGTATCATGTACTTTGTTCACGCTCTCAATTCCCTGCTTTAGAAAAAGCCCACCTGGAAAAAAAGTTGCCTGTGGACACTAAATACCTGCAGCTCCTATAAAACTTCATCTGGGAACATTGAAAAGGAAAGGAGAGCCCATCCATGGAAGAATTTGCTGCCTGAGTCTTGCTCGGCTGCTCTCAGCACTGATTGTTTGGGCACTGTGAGCTGGACTAGGATGGAAGCTCACACCTCTCCCACTCCAGCCCTGCTGTGACACCACTTCCAGGGCAGCCCAGCTCCTGGCCATCCCTACCCCTGTTCCAGGAGAGCAGCAGGAGCCAAGCCAGGACCCATCAGGGTCATGCACCATGATCCCAGGCTGCTCCAGTACTCTGGGAAGTAGCAATAACCATCATTTTCCTTGCAAAAATCATCCAGAGAATCTAAACTACAACAGATCCCAATGCATTTGGGATCCTAAAAACGTGCATCCTATGCCTCACTTTTGTGTCTAAATACGGAGCTGCTTTGAAGAGCACTGTTCTGCCTCACCACCTGCAAAATAGCACCAGACTCAAAATGCTGAAAAACAACCCCATTGGTGAGAAAGACATTTCTCCCAGGTGTTATGCTTCCTCAAACTTCCTACCAAGTTAATAATTTCATCCCTCCCACTGAGGACAGACTGCAGAAGTGAGCTCACTCTTTGCCTGACCTCATTACTCAGTGGGCCCCAGTCCCCCTCCTCTGGAAAATTCCCTGTGCCCAGCCACCCCTGCAGGGATCTTCAGCCTGTATGAGCATCCCATATCCAGGCAGCAAGGAGAAATACACCTTGCCCAAATCCCACCCACGCCAGGCAGAGCTGCAGCCTCAACATGGGCTTGGCTGCAATTCAGGAAGCACCATCATGCCTCAAGTGCCATGTGGTGACAACCAAATGCAGCATTCTTTAGCCACTGACTCCAGCATGGTGAGAGACAATTAAATGGCATCTCATTTACCCCAAGAGCAGGCCAAATTATATTCCTCCCAATCTCTGCAAGGGGAAAAGATTGGGAAAAATACAGAGTGGGATAAAAATAATGAGGTATCTTCTCCCCCTTCAATTCTCTCTTGCCACATAGGGTTTAATGGTTGGAAAGCAGTCTGAGATCAGCAGGTGTCAACAGCACTGGAAAAGCAGACCCATGCAAGTGAGCCATGAGCCCAGCACACCCATGCCAGCCATGGGCATGATTTATTCTGTGCCTTCCTCTCACCCCCACTGCTCCCGTCACTGCTGTTTCCACTTGCCACTGTGTTGAGGGCACAGCCACGTGTTGAGGGCACAGCCACATTGCCCTGGAGGAGCCACCTCAGTCCCTGCAGATTTGGCAAGCTGGAACCAGTTAGTGCAGGTACTGGGAACAGCACGGCCAGGACAGAGGCATTTGTTTATTCAGTGAGGGGTGGAGGGAGGTGCAAAGCAGGGGGAAACCTCTGATAGTAGCAGGGGCATGGATATGGTGCTTCTGACAGCAAAGGTCACCTCAGGACTAAGAACCAGATCTTGGGGCAAGGGAGAGGAGGGGTGGGACATGGAAACCACAGAACCCCACAAAATATATTTGAGAAAAAAATCAGAGTTTCCTTACAGAGAGAAATCACATGTTTCCTCATGACCAGAATATGACAAATGGCCCAAAGAAAAATTCAAAACAAACAAACCAAAACCTCTCATCTGAGCATGTTCCTTCCTCTCCAGCTCTCTGAGACTTCTCCAGTCCCCCACATCCTTCTCATCGCACAGTCACGCTGAGCTACCCATTAGTGAGCAAACAGAGCAGAGGGACAGGAGGTTGAGCTGAGGATCCAAAGGAGACACTATTTTAATTAGTGCAGCTTTGCTGCCCAAGCCCTTCTGTGCAAAGGACAGGGGTCTGGCTGAGAACATGAGGCACTGCTGGTACATGGGGGTCCCACTCATCCCAGGGGTCCAGCAGCACAGGGACAGGAGCCTGCAGGCAGCAGTGCCAGAGGACCAACTCCTGCCCTGCCAGGGAGATGGGCCAGCAGTGCCCATGGGCACATCTGCTCCTGCCTTCTTTACTTTCCCTGCCATCAGTGTTCAAAACAAGCTGTTCCCGAGTCCAGAGGAAGGGTTGGCACCTGCCTCATGGTACCTGGCAGAGGGAGGCACGGCAGAACAAGCACACAGTGCTGTGGACACTTCCCAGAAGTGTTGGATGTCTTGGCAGGGCTGGTGCTCTGCTCTTGCAGCATGCACAGGCAGAGTGTGGCAACACACACACACACAGAGCTTCAGGTGCACCAGACACGGGAAAGGCTCCTTTTTTTTTTTTTCGTGCTTCAGAAGAGGACTATCCAACAGCAAGTGCTTGGAGACCTCTCCACACAACCAAAATATGTCCAGCAGTGATCAAGCTCCTCATCCTCCTGGTCTCATAGACACCACTAAGAGCACACATGGCTATTTCACCTCTCCAAAGAGCACTTCTCCACCCAAACCCCCCCAAAGCCGCAGTCTGGGAGCCCAGTTCAAAGTTGGTGCAAAGCAGCTCAGTACTGAGGTCAACCAGAACCACACCAATTTCCCCCAGCCATAGATCTGGCCCAGCTTTGCTGAGAACACTTGATCTCTTCCCTGGGCGCTGCCAGCTGGGTGAAATACAGCTGCTGCTTCAATAGCGCTCGCAGAAAAAATGCCTGACATTATTCACAACAAAAAGACAAGTACTGCAGTGCTTGCTTTAGATTTCATGGGAGCAGTTTCCACTGGTTAGATGGGAGGAGGCCACGAACAGGGGGAGATGAGCAGGGAGAGATGAGCAGGGGGAGCTGCTGGATGTCAGAGAGCTCTTTGGGCAAAGCTGTCACAAGCTCCCACCCAAGATATCCCATTGACCTGCAGAACCCATGGGGTATCACCACCATCTCCCCACCCCAACCTTTCTACGGAGATTTCTGGTTTGCCAAGACCAGATCTTCCAGCAGAAGCTCCCATCTTATGGGCTCCTGACCTTCTCTGGCCCAAGCCCAGCAGCAAAACATAACATGCAGAAGGGCTGTTTTGTTTCAAGAGGAATCATGTAGATTCGTGCTTACTTATTTGCAGGCTATAATTGAATGGCCAATTCCTTCCTGGGTGCTTTGCAGTCACCACTCTGGCTCACAGCTGACTCAGGGCTCTTCTGCTCCTGCCATGCTGAAGCCTGACCCTTATAAACATAGGAGTGTTGCAGTGGCACCATTCACCCTGTATTTAACCCCTGCTGCTCTCTGTTGCCAGTATAAGCCAGGCAGACACCTTCTGTGGGGTTCTGGATACTGCCCTGCGTCCTGGGATGTTTCTGAGCCATTCCCTACCATGCACAGAGAGGGGTGAATAGGGTTTGCCACACATGACCTCTACAAGTCACACTTTGGTTGCCAACTCTTCTCCCTCCCCATGAAAACAGAGACAAAATGACCCAGAGGAAACACCTCACTCTGACCAGGACGTTTCCATGGCACAGACTGCTGGCATGCACCGAATCTTTAGGATTTGGTCCCAGACCACCATCCATGGAGTGTCCCTGTCTCCTGGTAGAGAGGGCATAGCCCCAGCTCTGTTCACAGTCCCAAATTGTTGCCGGGTACAGCCCTGCCAAGACTCGAGAGACCTCCTTCTTCCCCAGCCAGCCTTCACAAGCAGTTTTCTTCATCCTAGAGAGATAACAGATAAAAAACTTTCAGTCCAAAGCAATCTCTTCTTTTAATGAAATGCTTCCTCACAGGTCTACAGCCCACAGTGGCAACGTCACCCGCTGATCACTGGCATGGTTATTTGCCAGAAGGGAACGCATCCATTTTACAGTGAAAGCATTTAGAGAAGCGGATGGAGAACTTGCCAGGAGAGCCAGCCACAAGGAGAGGTGAAAAAAGAGAGCCAGTTAATCACCCAGCATGTGTTAAATGTCTAGGTGGAAAATACTCTGAAAATATCTTGCATTTCAGAGCAAGCACATAGTTTTTGGTGATTCAGCCAGCTGAAGCCCTGGCCTCCAAGTTTCAGAGACAAACTAAGCCCATGTCTAAGCCCAGCCGTTGCTGGGCAGCTTCCTAAATGGAAATGGCATCTGGACAACATAGTCTTGGGCACAGCTATTCCCACCTCACACTTGGGGACATGCTCAGGGTCCCCTACACACGGAGAGGTGTTAGGTAGTTGGGGTTTATGGTTGAAGCAAATGTTGGTCCTAGCATTTTACCAAATACCTGTTGGCCATCATGATTCCAGAGTCCTACAGGTTCAGCTCAGCAGGGGAGGAGGCTCCTATTCCCTTGGTTTCCTAGTATTTTGGGCATTTTAGCCAAGCTCCAACTCGGGACAGAAGCAGCTGGGCACTCTAGCCAGCTGCTCAGCATCTTCACAAGCCATACGGATGGGCTTGAGCCACCCCGCTCTGTGAGGAGAAATAACAGCCTAACCCTGGATCTGATTAATAATTCTCATTTTAACAACATGTTTGGCACTGGAGGAAGCTGCCAGCAAAAACTGTGGAGTCTAGTGCCTTATCCACCCACAGGAAATGAAAACAAGGCACTGCTGCTGTCAGCTTCATCTAAGACCTGTGTGGAGAATGAGGATCTTTCCTTCTGAAGCTGCATGACCCACGCCCAGCCAAATGGGCTCCTGAAGATCATCAATCCCAAACTCAGAGGATAAAGGCACTGGGCTTAGGCTGCTGGGAAGCCAACAGACATCCTGCTAAGTACTCATTACTGCCCTGCACCCTCCACCCAGCCAGGCTGCTGCCATAGGACCCCTAGGTGCAGGATCTCCAAGGCTCCCCCAGATCCCTAGTGGGACAAGAATCCTACAGATGGGCCACCCTGGGAGGGTAGTCAGTGGTAGGACAGGTGGAGAAGATGTTGGTACCAATGTGGTCTTTCCTGGACTCTGCAGCCTGTGGTTTCCATGCCAGCCTGGCAAGCAACCTCTGCCATTGTTTTCTGGGGCTAGAATTGTAGAAGTTTCCACTTCCATTTTCCTCCCTCACCATCCTTTCTGAGAAAGTGCAAGCTAAGCCGTGAAGCAAGGAGAGTTCAACAAACAAGGGGAGGAGAAGAAGGTGCCCAGGTGTGGTCTGCATGCCTGGGCCAACCTTCCTGACAGCCAAGGAAAGGGCTTACTAAGAGGAGTCATGGGCACAACCTATTGACAAAGGAGAGCTGGCTCCACCTGGAGCAAGGGATTAGAAACCCCATCACAGCCCTCAGATTCCTTTTAGCAAACCAACTGTGGCTGGAGGCAGGGATTAAACCCAGTGCTGAGGAATGTGGCTCCTTCCCGCTGCGGAGTCCAAGTTGGCACCGTGTCCTCACTCAAGACACGGCTTACATAATGCAGCTTATGAAAGCAAAATAGCCCAGCCTTGCCAGCCTGTGGGCAGGCCAGGATGGAGAGGAAATAAAGGAAGAGAAAGACATTTTTTGGCTGAGGTAAAGCCTAGCTGCCCCCTGCACCACTACCCCAACCTTGCACCATCTCACCAGGGAAGGAAGGGAGCAGTGAGGGAGGAGGCTTAGGAGAGGCAAAGCACCCAGTCCTTCTACAAGACTGTGAAGAGCTCCAACCCTAGCGTTCATTCTGGAGTCACAGAATGTGGATTTTCCC
>JAOXXN010000120.1:2161626-2172435 GCA_026770055.1 Myrmophylax atrothorax
CCAGGGAAGGGAGGAAAGGAGCAGTGAGGGAGAAAGCTTAGGAGAGGCAAAGGGGCCCGTCCTCCTACAAGACTGGAGCTGCAGCCGTGGTGCTTGTTCTGGAGTCACAGAATACAGATTTTCCCCCTAATTTCCCCCTCTGACCCTGGGTTTCTCCCCAGCCAAGCAGGTTACCATTGAGATCAACTCATGTATGCTCAGTGTGCAAGGCCACTGCAGGTTTTGTGGGGCTAACCCACAAGAAGCACCCAGCCCCAAATCTCATTCTTTCCAAACACAGGCCAGATATCTCCAGAGGCAGCTGGGAGATGCTTTGATCCACATCATCTCCCGCTGGGAATGGAGACCCTGGAGAAGCTTCAGTGTGAAGAGCAGAACTGTTGGGTCTACCCAGAGTCCTTCTCTGCATGCTCCCATCTGAGGTCATTGCATAAGAGAGTGGGACAGTCCCCAAACACTCAGCAGTGGCTCAGAGCAGAGTCACAAGGAGCAAACTAAGATCTTCATTCATGAATCAGGCAATTAACAAGTGACATCTTTAGGCATCCAGATGAGTCATCACTCAGTGACTGACATCCCCATCATTTACATGGCCTCAGGAAAAGCAGATCCTACAGGGCCTGGCTGGGCCCCTTTATCAGCAAGCAAAGAGTCAGAGTTCAATTTAAAAGCCACAGGAGACAGCACGGTGAAACCAGGCACTGCAAATAGGTTGTCCTTCACAGCTGAATAGCCTGGGGAACCACTTGTGGGTGGAGAATATACTCATGAGCCAGGCCAGGTCCAACTCTTCATCCAGATGGCTGGGAAAGCCAGGAAGACCTAAGGAGATCTTCCCCGTCAAGAGCTCCCACTTGTTTCCTAAGCAGCTGTCCTCAGTTTAATCAGTAACTGAACAACTGGGATGAAATCTTGGCTCAGCTGAAGCTGAATTACTGATGTCTTTGATGGCAGGATTTCCCTCCCAGCAGCTTCACCACCTTTCTCATCTGCGTCACATAAGAAACCGGCCACACTTGACCTGTTCCCACTGAGCTGGGCTCCAGCACCCCTCTAGAGCATGCCCTGGCCTCTCTCCAAGAGGGAAAAAGACCTCCAGTCACTTTTCCTGTGGCTTTTATCACTGATGAACAGCAAGCATGGATTTCTGCCAGGACCTCAACTGCTGGACCTCCAGAAGGCATTTCAAGATAGCAAAGCAGGGCTGCCCTGATAACATGAGCTTCTAGCCCAAACAGAGGCTTTTGCAAATCATCCTCTCAGCAGTTTCTGCCTGGCTCCCTTCCTGGGACCATCCCTTCCCATCCTCCACAGGCAGGAGATGCAGGACAGTCACACAGGCCAATATCAACATCCCAGGAAAAGGAGAAAACACAGACTTGGAGAAATAAAAACAGCTTCACCTAGCAACCAGAAGTGCCTCTCTTCTGCCCCTTTGGCCCCAGGTAAGGGCATCCAAAAAACAGCTCAGCAAATCCTTATCCACCTAAGGCTGGCTGATTTCTTCTCCAAAAGCCATGTTCAGGGAGAGATGGGAGAGGTGTGTTCAGCCAGAGGTTGTGTAAGCAGATGAGGGCTGATCTACCGAAATATGGTAATCTAGGAAGATCAAGTAGCACTAAAAATCCACCCAAAATAAGAAAGTAAGTGGCATATGCATACTGTAGCAGCATCAGGGCACCCAGGAAGTGTGAAAGGGTAGGAGAAATCCAAGCAGCCACACCTGATGCATCAGGTTTTGCAGAAAGAGGAAAGCCCTCGTGTCCTGTCGATAATTGGGCTGGCACAGCCTGGCACTAAAAGATGCTTGAAGTGTAATCTTGATTAGCTCATCTGCTCTAGGCTGTATTTGAAGGGATCTGTGGCTAATCTTATTTTGATTGCCTTAAAACTCAGTTATGGGGAAAAGCCTGGCATATGAGCAGATATATTAATCGTTTTGGAGCAGCCTCGTCTCCCAAGCTGGTGTTTGATTAAAAGGGAGCACAACCAACAGGCACTTCAAAAAGCTGGTGCTATTTTTGTCTGCTTCATTTGGAGCAGTTCCTGATGCTTCAATGTGCCCAGCAAACCCTTTGGGACCGATCCTTACTATATCATTATTCACATTTTAAGGATGTGTGAGTACAGAGAAAAGGGATTCACTTCCTCCTGAGAGGCTAAGATCAGAAGTCAAAATGTTTTCTATGAATACATAAGCCATAAATTCAGCTTCTGAGAATTTCAGGCTCAATTTGTAAGAGCCCCACGGCCTTAGGAGGAGGCTTCCTTACCGTATAGAGCTGGAAAATGGTGTTTAGGTAACTACAAAGCAGATTCAGAAAGAAGGCTACAGGCAAAAAGTCAGAAAACAATGTCTAGAGACAATGAGGGATTTTTTTTCCTTCTAATTCATTATAATGTGGGGTTTCTTCACATATTTTTTAGTAATCATCTGAAAAGCCACTTTGCAGCACAACGCTGTTTCGACCTTGTTTTCAGTCGGGTAATTGTGCAGTGAGTGGATAAATGCTTCCTCAGCTGAGAACAAGAGGAACCATTAAGCATCAAGCTCCTGACCTAAATTTATGTTCAGGGCAGCTGGAGAAGCAAAGGACTGATGCCTGCTCCCCTTGCCACTCTAATGGACAGGCTGGATATGGCACCTTGTGCAGGGACACAGAAATGGTGCTCTGCATCTATGAGGTTCTGTGAGGCACAGAGATGATCCTAAGGACTTCAACCCAAGGAACCTGGTCTAATGGAGGGTGTCCCTGCCCATGGCAGGAGGCTTGGAATGAGATGATCTTTAAGGTCTCTCCCAACCCAAACCATTTCATCATCCTGTGTCAAAACCTGGCTGCCCATCAGCTACTGTGTTGGTGATGCTTAGTGGCCAAAACTGAACCATGCCCCCTTTTCCCAATTTTTTCATTCCCCAGGAGAATAGAGAGGGAAAGGGGTCCAGCCTCAAGGATTCAGTGTTTGGAAGTACAGGAATGTAAAAACAAAAAATAAAAAAAGCATTATCATGTCTTGTTCCTCCTTCGGTGCAAAAGCCTTTACTACAATTTCCTTAATTCAGGTTTTCCTCTGCAACATTTCTTGGACAGTAAAAAGAACAGCAGCTGCCCACCCCCTGCACCTGAATCAGCACAAAACCTCGGTATTTCTGGGTTCATAACTTATCCCATGAGTTTCTTTTGGCTGCAGCACCCCAGCTCCGAAATCCTCGTGGACATGTCACAATGGGAGGAAAGGACCTGGTGTTCACTTTGCTTCTGTTCTGGTCACACTCCACCCCACACAGACACAAGGATAGGGCAATTTTGGGTACTGTGGTGAGGAAGGTGATGCCTTTAATGCTGCCCATGCAAAAGATGCAAAATAACAGCTGGTCCACAAAAAACACAATAGCAGAAATGACCTCATCAGCCAGCAGGTTTCCCAAGTGTGGTTAATCCCCATTTAAAGGTGGGAATGGTCAAAGCATCCACCCTTGAGGGAAGTATATCCCAGGGAGCTGGGGAATAGCATCACAAGATAAATAAAGGACCACAGAAGCAAAGGGACACATTTCTACTACCTTGGTTACTTTTCTAAATGATGGGTTTATGCCAAAGGGGGACAAGCAGCATTTTCTCAATAGGGAAAGTGGGAAAAGATGTTCTCTACAAAGCCCCCCTTTTAAGTGAAGTTTGCTGAAATTTTCTGTAGGACTTCTATATCCTGAAGAACTTGTATGGGAGGAGGCTGGGGAGATGCACAAACACCTGTACTGACTCCACAACCCTCTATGGACACTCAGAAGCCCAGGCCCTTTCCCATCCCAAAAGAACCCCACTCAAGTCACATCCGGGCCATCACTCACCACAGAACCAATCACCACTGACAAATCCCCATTTTCTGGAGAGGACACACGGATTGGAAGACCCCTGCCTCCCAAAAAAACACCACCCAAAGGAAAAGCCCCATCTCTCCACTATGAGAGTCAAACTCCCTTCAAATGGTGAAGGCAACATACACACAAAAAAAGAAGCCACAGAAGTCAGATTTAAGGTTTTGTTCTTTTTTTCTTTTTTTATTATAAAAAAAAAAACTATTCGGAAGAAGTCCAAATGCAACGGAATATAACTGGCACCATCTAAGATACCCAAGTGTAAAATCCCGGAACGCTTGAACCCCCCAGCGTGAGCTGGGGGTGCCAGGGCTGGCAGGGAGGCACAGGTGGCCTCTCCCTTCTCCCAGCCCCCTTCATGGCTGGATGGCAGGCAGCCCGAGAGCCAGGAAACAACAGTGGCATCAACGGTCTCTGTAAAACCAGTCAGTTTGAGAAACTAAGAACATTATGAAAAAAAATATCTAAAACTTCTTTTTTTTTTTTCCTTTATCAAAAGCCCTGCTTCAGTGACATGCTAGCCCTGCTGGAAAGGTAACACACCCACAGCTCTGCCCGGAACACAGGGAAGTTGACCGGTCAACTCTTAGTTCAGGACACCTTCCTCCTCTTGATCTACACACTTGTGAGTGCATTGTGGCCACTCGAGTTACAACACTGCTTCTGCGGGCAACCAATTCTGGGAGCTGCATCCTGCAAACTCCACTTCATGCTGAAACAAATCTCATCTGAGTCTCCTCCACTGAGCCCTCCAAGCTCACCCTCAGTCCCACCTGGAGGCCCTCCAACAGCATCCGCAAGAGCTCTGCCTGCTCCAGCTGGATGAGGCATTGGAACGTCATCTCTTTTAAGAAAAAACACTTTCATATATAATTTTTTTTGCTGTTTTTACATTTAAATAGAAAAATACTACTTCACTCTGTGTTATGAGCCAGAGATCAGTTGACTTCCAGTGACAGAACCAGGAGTTCTCCTCAATGCTCTTAAGCTGAGCTCAATGCCAGAAGATTCCCAGAAACTTCAGAGTGACTAAAGGGTGATGATCTCCTCATCATCTCCCTATACAGGCAGGGGCACGTGGGGCTCCATCACAGCTCCCATCTTCCCTTCTCCGCAGAAAGGCACCAGCCTCAGAGAACTGTTAGTCTGCAGAGAGCCAGCAGTGGGACTGACAGCCCAAATCTGACTGTCAGGGAATTCAGCTATAGTTTTAAGCTTTCCACTCTCCTACTGGCTTTCTGCATGTGCAGTCTGTCCCTGGAAGCCACTGGATCCCATCAGATGTACACATGAATTAGACAAAAAAATAAAACAGTGGTTAAAAGTTCTCTAACATCCTCTCCTCCTCCCATCTTCTGAAGAGTCAACGACAAACAGACATCGATAAAACTAAATTTGCCCTCCTCCCCACCTCAAGACAACAAGAGTTACTGAGACACAAAACATGTTATCTTGTACCCTTGGGACTACATCTAGAAGGGAAGTTTAGGGGTGCGGGAAGCGTGGGGGGAAGGCGGTGTCTGTGGGCGCAGTCTGCTTAGTTCTTGTACTCAAAAGGCTCATCTCCGGTTTCGTTGAGGAGACACGTGCGGACGAGGGCCTCTGTCACAGCATAAGGATCACAGTTGGCGGAGGGCCGGCGGTCCTCGAAGTAGCCCTTCTTCTCATGGCCCACGTTCCTGGGGATGCGGATGCTGGCGCCGCGGTTGGCCACGCCGGCAGAGAACTCGTTGATGTTCGATGTCTCATGGAAACCCGTCAGGCGCCTGGCATTGTCCAGCCCCCCCTTGGGGTCATAGGCACGGATGTGGTACTGGTGACGCTTGCTCAGCTTCTCAATGGCCTCTTCAATGTGCCTGCGGAGGGAGGGAGGAAAAGGAGAAGGCACAGTGAGTGTCTGAGGGACAGGGTGGGCTGAGCCACTCTGGGCTGTTGCAGCAAAGTGACATGAGATTCACTGCTGTCCCTAGGCCACTTCACGATGATGCCTTATGCCCCCCCACAACACACTCTGCTCATCATCCCTACACTGGGCTTCTCTCCACTCCTGCTACTGACCCAGCCTGCTTCTTGGGAAAGGATCTTCATGGCCAAATCCCACAGGATCCCTTGGGAGTGCTGTCTGTGAGACACTTCAGTTCAACCCACAGCCAAGCCTCCCAGGCACACTACCACTGGGGAACCTGCTCTCAGAGGGGAGATTTTTTGATACTGAAGCTCCATTTATGAAGTTCACATAGACACAAGTTGGCTCAGGGCATCACCAGGATTAAGGCAAGAAAACAGGGTTGCCAGGAGGAATCCCTTCACAGAGCTCCACTGCAACCCAGTGCCGTAGGGTCCCTGCCAGCACTCAGCATACCAGTCCCATACAGGAACTTAGCATTTGCATTTCCAGGATCTTCATCTTTAAGAAAACATGGCATCGGTTTCCACAGCCGTGCCTATGGTCTTTCTCTTTCATCATAGTTATAAAAAAATTAATTATTAAAAATTAATAATTTTTAAAAAAACTTATGCTGAGTTTGTTTCCAGCACCGGCAGATTAAGAGCTGGGCAGGCTGTTAAGAACAGTTGCATCCTGGCCACTTGTGCTTCTGTCAGCACCAATGGAACTGTACAGCTGGCTCAGCTGCCCACCCAGCATGAAGATGAGAGTGTACTGTTATATAAAATATATATAAAAAAACCCCCAAACAATAAAGCAGCCAAAAAAAAAATCATCTGGAAAAAAGGCTTAAGGATAACCCCAAACACCACAGCAGTATCTTCTGTGTCATCACAAGCTTTGCAAAATCTTGCTGCCTCATACACAGATGCCACTGGCCCATCTCAGAACACTTACTTGAGACCTCCGTCTTCCCTCATGCTCTTGGTGCTGAAGTTGGTGTGACAGCCAGCACCGTTCCAGTTCCCAGGGATGGGTTTGGGATCGAAGGACACAATGACACCGAAGTCTTCACACACCCGATGGAGGATGAAGCGTGCAATCCAGAGGTGATCCCCCATCTCAATCCCTTCGCATGGTCCCACCTGGAACTCCCACTGTAAGGAGGAGTCACAGGCTCAGTGGTGCGGAGACACTCGCTGTGAGGCACCTCCCACCCCCTCATCCTTCATGCAACTACTCAACTCGGTGCAGGCAGCCAGAGCTCTCGCTGCCTGGGATTCTTCCATACTACTATCTCGTTCCATGAGACATCTAAAACATTTTACCTGGGCTGGCATCACTTCTGCGTTGGTTCCTCCAATTTTCACGCCAGCATAAAGGCACGCTCGGTAGTGGGCCTCCACGATGTCTCTGCCATAGGCTTTGTCTGCACCTACACCGCAGTAGTATGGACCTACAACAGCACAGGTGAACATCAGCTTCCATGAGGGAATCACTTTAATTCAGTGAAGACCAAGAACACACAGGGAAGAAGAACTCTCCAAAGGCTTGGAGGTGTAGAAAAGCCCCAAAATCTGCTTTTCATGGAAGGATTAGCAGAGTAGAACATTGATAGAGAGCAAGTCCCCCAAAGGTTTAAGTCCCCTGCAGACTAACAAATTTCGCAGCAAATCTGGATGTGGCCAATCCCCACCTCAGCCCTTCTGTAATGATCTTAATCTCACGGTTAATTTTTGCCAATATCCCACTTGCTATTGTCCACCATTGGCTCTAGAAACACCTCAAATCTTTCAGCTCGCCTAAAGCTGTGTCACACAGGTTACAGTGCAAACACTCCTGATTTGGTCCAGCACAGGCTCCCAGAAGATTACCTTGGGGTCCAGGGAAGCCATTGGAAGGCCAGCCAAATGGATGCCCATCTGTCCCAAGGAGAGTGTACTCTTGCTCCATCCCAAACCAGGGGTGCTGGTTGGACACCATGTCCATAATCCTCCTGCAGGTGTGTCGGAGATTTGACTCTAGAACGGAGAAGCATCACAAGGCTTATTAGCACCTCCACCTCCACTCCCCATTTCCATTTTATTTACAGTTTGAGTCCCAGCAGCACTGGTGAAGAATCCCAGGCCCAGCCCTTTCTCCACTGCCAGCACTTTGTTTGCCCTTTACTTTCAGTGCAGGGATTATTTTTGTGTCATGAGTGATGATAAGGGCATGGACAGCATTTGGATCGCTTTTCCCTTCCCCTCCCCAGACCCACCACCTCCATCAGGGAAAGGGAGAAGGTCCATTCACCTGCAGACTGGCGGTTGTATTTGAAGACCTCACAGAGAACTAGTTTATTGGGATCCTTGCGGAAAGGGTCCCGAAACATGGCAGCAGGTCGCAGGTACATATCGCTGTTGGAGCCTTCAGACTGGAAGGTGCTGGAGCCATCAAAATTCCACTCAGGCAGATCTGGAGCAGAGAGAGGAACAAGTCACACTGATCCACGGTCCCTGGTCACCAGAGGATGAGCTCCCTGCAACCTTCCAGTAAGACAGAGGTGAAGATGCTTATAGAGAGCAGGCCTACAATGGGTTTAATCCCAGCTCAGCTGATTTTGTTCCAAATGGGGGAAGCAAAAAAGCCCAAAATAAGCAAAAACAGAGGAGTGTAACTCCCGAGCCACCCTGAGAAATAACAAGTTGCTGGGCTGCTGGCCAAGCCTGAGTGAACTGAGCAGCACTGAGGACATTTCCCATGTCACAACAACCATGGGGATGAGCAGAGTACCCAGTCTCCTCGGCTGAGCAAGCTGGGGGAGGGCAGAGCACGACATATTCAAGCTATGGGAATGAGGGGAGCCATGGAATACCCTTATCCATGTTACATGACCTGAAGAAGGTGGGAAAGTACATCATATATAGGTGGAATCTCATGGTGGGGGCATACTCGCCCACCCCTCTGGGCTGTGTGCTGCCCTCCAGGTCAAAGCACAGCGGGAGCAGCAGTGAACTCGACCCGGGCAATGTTATCTCCTCCACGTCCCAGGGGGAAAGCGGGAGGATGGGAAGCACAATGATTTCAAAGAAGCTGTGCCAACCACTCCCTTGCAGGGAAAAGGGGAAAGGAGAGGGGGGGAAAAAAAGATTATAAAAAAAAGATAATTCTGCTCAGTCACACACAGTATTTTCATTTCATAACTGTCTCCAGCCAGCACCATGGCAACCTGGGGAAAATCCTAATGCTATTATTGTGTAAGCTGGGACTGTTTGTTCTGAGGGACACAAGCTCTTAATTACACCGGATAGCTCCATTCTTTCCCCTCCACTTTCTTCTGCCAAACTACTTCCGGCCAAAGCGAGTACTCGGGAGTCAATGGGCCATCGAGCCCTTGCCAACAGCCCCCAGCCCTTGCCAACAGCCCCCTCCATAGCAGGGACAGCACCAAGGACAGGCTCCCAGCCCTCAGGCATCCAACTGAAACTCCACATCTGGAAAGCTGGGAACATTCCCTTGGGGTTTCTGGGGAAAGAGGTAGCCAGAAGAGGGTGAGGAGGAATGTCTTCCCTAAATACTATCCTTCTTCCACAGAAAGAGAAAATAGCATCCTTTCTCCACCCAGTGAGGGGCTGTGAGTCCTGCACGTGTCCTCTCACCTTCAAGGCTCTTGGGCTCGTGGTCCAGTGTGCGGGTTTTGCAGCGGAGGTGCTCCCCTGTCCCATCGATCCAGATGTACATGGCTTGGACCTTCTCCCCCTGTGGCAGCTTCATGTACATGTGCTTGATGGCTTTGCTCAGGTGGGAGCTCGCCGAGGTGGCCATGGCTGCAGTCCTGACAAGGGGGTTCCTGCAGGGAGAAATTAGAAACAACCCTAACTTTGAGCCCTTCCTGCGATCCCAAATTTTTCACCACCACCCCCCCCAGCCAGGGAGGAGCAGGAGACAGCTCAGCCACAGGGCTGGCTGCCATCTCCAGCGGTTCCATGGGAGAACACACAGCAGCTCATGCAGATGCTGGCAGCCAGGAAAGCCCTGCTCCAGGAATGATCCCTTCAAAGAATCCTATTTATACCCAAACTCCTGCCAATAAACTAGGTCTTATCCTCTGTGCAACAGACTTCCAAAGTGCTCCTCAGCCCTGAGTGAACTTTTCACCTCCACACTCACCACTGCTCCAGAGCAGGACTAATGCAAAGAAAGCTTAGCTGGGGCTTTCTCAATAAATCTGATTCATTGAGGAGGGCTTAGACACCCCAGCTGCCTTCTCAGCCCAGATGAGGTTGTCCAAACCTGGTCCCAGGGCAGGAGAACAAGCAACAGGCAGCACAAGCAAGCCCTGAGCACCCCAGGCGGTGATGGGGAGGCCAGAGAGGGTTTGGTCCCAGCTGGTGGGAACTGCAGCATCCCCACAGCCCAGCACATCCTGGAGCTGGGCTCGCAGTGCCAGCCAGCCCGGTTGTGTCAGACCCATGGCAGTCGGGCTCCACGCGTGTTTTCAGGAGCTTGGAAATGCCAACAGTTTGCAAATGTGGAGTGACCTGAGAAGTCGCTCCAGCACCCTGTTCCTCTGCAGGGAGGCTCGGGCTGAGCCCTCCCCAGCCTACCCCTCCGCGGGGGAGCCCCGGGGGGCTCCCACCGCCCCACTCCCCTGCCAGAAGCATCACCCACGCGTGCATCTCCTGGCAGGGAGGCGATGTCCCCACGTTTTCAGCGAGCAGCTGAAGAGCCTCGTGGAGGGAAAAAAAAACCCAAACTGCAAAGCGAATGTTTTCAACAGCAAACTCGAGCAGCCACTTCCTCCTCCTCCACCACCACCACCCCTCCTTCCCCCAAAGGAGGCATTTTCCCCCTGGAAGGTCTGGCCTCCGGGAGCCCCGGGGCTGCCCCCGCTGCCCTCCTGTCCCCGGAGGGCTGCGGGGGCTGTTGGCCGGCGGGACCCCCTCCCTCTCTCTCCCTGCCCCGGGCCAGTACCTGGGCTCGGCGGCGGCTGCGGGCGGGCGCGGGGCTCCCACGCTCGGCTCCCGGGGCCGCGCCCGCCGCCCCTTTATGGCGGAGCAGC
>JAOXXN010000120.1:2172821-2189739 GCA_026770055.1 Myrmophylax atrothorax
GGGGACACGGGAGGAGGGGGGACAGGGCCACCACCCCGCCTCCCTCCTCCTGCGGCCTCCCCTGGGGAAGGGGGGGAAGCACCCCCGCTTCGCCCCGCACCCGGGGGAGGCGGTGGGTGGGTGCGCTAAGCACAGGGAAGAGAGGGCAGAAAGCGGAGGGAGGGTGAGTTTGTAGAGGGGTTAAGTCCTTTTAACAAGCCTCCCGCCCGGAAAAACAACCCCTCGTCCCCGGGCAGGCGGGAGCGGATCCAGGGCTTTCCGCAGCGTTTACATTAGCGGCTGCCTTGGCATAACTCGCAGGGATGGAAACCGGCCGCCCTGGGTAAACGGGGGGACAGAGGAAGGGACCGGAGCCCCACCAAGCACTGGGCACAGGCGCTGGCTCGGTGACCACGTTTGGGAGCAGGGAAACAGCCTCAACGCCCCGCTTTTTCTCCTTGGAGCAGGTAAAAGCCTCCAGTACCTGACTTTGCAGACCCTCACTCCAAGGCATAAAGGATCACGGTCACTGCCACTCGAGGGAGGAGAAATCCCCCAGCCCCACCACGACAGCACCTACTTAGCACCCAGGAAACTGCATGAACTGCCCAGTATTTTTCCACCCCCTCGGCTCGCTTGTTGTCCCATGTCCTGTCCAGCCCTCTGCACCTCCCAATCCGGATCCAAGGGGCAGGAGAGCAACGCTAGCACGAGCAGACGGAGCTGCCACCCGTGTGCACACGCTGCGCGCACACGCGGGTCCCAGGCCAAGCACACGCCACCCACACGCCTGCCCCGGGGCGACAGGCTCATGGGCTGCCCCATGCCAGCCTCGGGGAGATGGCACCAAAATCGTTATTCCTCGAGAAACTGGAGCCTCCTGACCATCCACAGCCACCCTACCGCAGACACAGCCACTGTACAGCCAGAATCCAGAGGGAAAATGGCCAAGGAGAGCCAGATCCTCAGGGAGGAGGTGGCAGAAGTGCTGGCAAAACCTAGCCTTGATTTATTGCCCATCTCAAGAGCCAGATCCCCACCCTGCCTCCGGGGACAACCTGGCTCATTCCTCGCCACCACCTTGCAGCAGCCATCAGTGTGTGGTAATCCCCTGAGGCCGTCCAGAAGGGAGGGGAAATTCAGGTGCTTTTCTCCTCCTGGAATTGCTTGGGCAAGGCAGACCCATCAACCATTTAAACAGCCCCTGCCTCCCCTCAAGACCCCAGAAACTGCCTCCTCCCAGCACCTCAGTTCCTGCACCCTGTGCACAGAGAAATGGTTTCAACACAGAAAACAAATGCAGTGTTTTACCCACAGAAATGAGCTCAGGATCTCACGTTCAGCCCAAGTTCAGCTGTGGCCACCCAAATGTAACAGCTCAGCTGAAGCAAAAGGAAGTAGGTAGGAGCTGCTGCCGAGGCCCAAAATAGCTCCCATAAAGGGGAGCTGTCAAGCCATGGAAAATATAAAGCAGTGTCCAGCCCTCTTCCCTACGTTTGCAGTGTTTCTGTAATCGGGACACTGAGAGCTCTGATAGCTCCAAATTCTTGGAAAGATGTTTGCTACCTGCTAATTTCCTCGTAACTTTGTGCACCACAGCTGCCTGCAAACAAGCCCAGGTGTTCACAGGTGGAAGTCCCTGCCGGGTGGGGTGACCCCCGTGCTGTACAAACCCCTGTTTGGGCTGGGCAGCTCCAAACAACCCTGAAGGAAAGCGAGAAGCGAAGGCATCTTGCTATATAAACATGTCCTCTCCATCCCATAAATCCCTACCGAGCAGTAAACCCCAGCCTGGGAGAGACCCGCAGGGTGGGCGAGGGTGTGATGGCAAGGGTGGCAGGACGCAGCTGCCGGCCCCGGCGGGGTTTGGTGGTTGGCTCATGACCAAGCCCCTGCCCTCACCCTGCACAACATGTTTACGAGCCCGCGGAGAAGCGGCAGCCGCGGGTCCAGCGCCCTCTCCCGGGAACCGACGGGCGGCGGGGGAGGGGAGCGCTCCCGAGCAGCCTCGCAGGGCTCACCCGGCTTGTTTACCGCCAGCCTTCCTTCCTCTCCTCCCCTTCCAGCCTGTGTTTCTTTGGGAAAGCCGGCTCAGGCTGTGCCTTCGCCCAGCTGCGTGCTCCAGTGACCCTCATTGTCGCTGACAAAAACCTCCTCGGGGAGCCGGGGAGGGCACGATGCCAACAGGTGACACGTCCCACGAGTGGATGTAAATCTGCCTTCAAAGGGCCCCGCTCCACATGCATAGCCAGACACAATGTCTCGCTCCAGGGCAAGTCCCAACTGGCACATGTTTCTTCCTCCTATTAATTCACGGGAACACCTTTATTCTCCTGCCCCAGGACTTCCCGCCGGCGTGGTTTATATCCTGAGAGAAGTGCCAAGGCTGGAAAGCGGCTGGGGAGCTGGGAGGGCTGGGCAGGCTGGACTTTGCAGCCTCCTGTCTCCAAGGCAGCTGTGCAAACCCTCAGGGACAGGACACAGTCAGTTCCCTGTGCTCTCCAGGAGAGGTTTGGGCACGAGGATGAGCCTCTCACAGGTAGCATGAGACATGCTTGCTCTTTTCCAATTCCAGCCAGCAGACAAGCAGTAAAGGATCATGGCTTCCCTCCCCACTGTGCCTTGCTGGGCCTGCTGTGATCCATCCCTTGTCCACGTGCCCCGCTTCATCCCTATCCTCATGTACCCACACAGCTGCCCTGAGCAATTTGCTCTTAGCAAAAAGGCCTGGTTGCAGGGACCACCTGAAAGTGCAGCCTCATAAATCTGGGAGTGCCTTAAAATGCAGAAATGTCACACCACAGAGGGGGAGAAAAAGAGGAAGATGACAACTCAAGGGTTAAAAAGGTAGGACACGAAAGGTCCCCGTGGCTCAGGCCCTGGGGCAGGTGGCTGATGGCTTTGTTCCTGCAGTGCTGGGACTCTTTCCCAGCACCACAGGGGCCATCTTCAAGGGTGGCCCCTCACCACAGATCCTGAGATCTCAATTCCAACAGACTGCAGACCCAGACTCCTAAACCCAGGTACCCATTTATCTTTCACCAGCACTAAAAAAGAATTTCTTAAATAGAAAGGAGGGCCTTACTTTTTTTTTCAACCAGAGATGTCACACAGGGACAGGAGTTGTGATGTGACAGCCCATTTCGTTGTGATGGTTAGATCCCAGGAGGAGGCCTGACGCACCCAAAATGCCCCAGCCTCCAGCAGTGGCACAGCTGGGATGGAGGAGGGATGAGCATAGCATCACAGAACGGTTTGGATAGAATCACAGAATGGTTTGGATTGGAAGGGACCTAAAAGTAATCTAGTCTAACCCCCCCCTGCAATGAGCAGGGACATCTTCAGCCTATCTCCTCTCCCTGTGCCCAACAGCTGAGACTTTCTCAAATTCATCTATATTACTTTCAGACCCTTCCAGGGAGGCTTTGGGCTGTGAGGTCCTGCATACAGAACTGAAATGCACCCAAGTGAGACCAGACATAGGCTGTGTGTTCTGATGCTGCATTGTCTCCATCTCTGCCCACTGCTGGGCACAGCTGCCTCTGCTTGGACCCACAACAGTGTGCCCACCACTGCCCCTGAGCCATGGGCTCTAGAGAGGTTCATAGGTGGAGGAACTGGAGATGCAGCCCCTTTTACCCATGACTAGCAACACAAGGGCTGGAAAAACAAACCTAATGCCTGAGCAAGCGCTCAATTCAGAAGTTGCCCAGCTCAGAGTGGCACAGCAGTCACTGACTGAGGACAGGGAGCTCTCCTGGGGGGAACAAGTACACTGGGGGGAACTGACCTTGTGCAAACAGCAGTGGCCGACCGGTCTCCCCCGGAGCGCTGCAGGAGGCTGATGAAACCCCCCAAGGCAGGGGGGCCGTAGCTGCTGGCCCTGTACGTGAGCAAACATTGCACACTCCGCAGCAGACCCATGCTCCCTTTGAAGATGCTGCCAGGGTCAAGGGTATCCACGGGCTGGTGACCAGAGGGATTTCAGAGGCAGAGCAGATCACCTGGGCTGCACAGAAGGGCAATTTAGGAAAGCGGATTAATAAATGAAAACGTGCAGAGGCACAAGCCAAGTCAAAAAAAAAATGCTCCTTTCCTATGCAGCTCACCTATAGCATGTGCCCATGACACATGTAGGAGAGAGGGATCCAGGGACACAGCACCTGGGAAGCCTCATGCAACCCTCCCAGGTGCTCACACCTCCCTCTCTACCTCTTCCTCAGCCACCTGGGTGCCAGTCCCCTTGCCCACTGTCCACTTTGCCACCCCTCACAGGAAGCCATGGTATTGCTTCATCCCGCAGCAGCCCCTTCCCCAACTCCCCCCGTGGAGGGGGCATCGCTACTGCCCGCTCTGGGACAATCCAGCAGCGATCTCAGCAGGCAGCACCTACCTGCTGCCGGCTCTGCTCCTCAGACCTTGTGCAGGGGCTGAGCGTCTTCTGTGAGCACGTGCTCGCCCTCAACAGTGACCAGGGGAAGCTGGAAGATGAGAACGTCAGGGGCAGGCGGGATTTGAGACCTAGAAATTGCTTGGCTCGGTTTGCTCTGTACAAGGGTGGAGAATATCCCAGGGAGCGCTCAGCACATGCCTTTCCCTGCAGTTGGAAATTGGTCACAGCGTGCATCGGCAGGGTTGGTTTTGTTTTTTGTTTTCTTTTCTCTTTCCTTTTTTTTTCTTTTATTAGCGCTGTTCACACTGTTAAATGCACTCCCAGCTAGGCTGGGGCTGTGTTAACTGTGGCTGGCAGATTAATTTCAGCCTAATACACCTTACAGCTCCATAAGTGAGAGTACAGAAATCCTCAAAGCACTACCTAAGTGGATTAAATGGTGAATCTGGGCCTGACATTGTGAATTATAAAAGGTAATAGCAAAGTGCCGTTTTCCATGTCCCTCCCTTGTGGCTGAATTAGGTCTCTGTCCTGCCACAACACATGCTTAACTCAGGCTGATGAAGTCAACAGTCCCAGACGCTCGTATAAGGTTACACCACTGATTTTGCTTCAGCTGGAAAAGAGGCAAGTGAAGGCAGAGCCTGCTGTAGGGGCTGTCAGGTGTAAGGGACAGAGCCCAACCTTCACAGTCAGACCCAGGAAACCACAGACAGATGGCAACAGGCTCAAAATTACTTGTAATTAATGTAAGGAAATACCAGTGATGTCCTTGCTGAGCAAACAAGTTTTGTGCACCCAGGAGACCAAACATGAAAATCACGTATAAAAAGTAATCATAATATGTTCAAGAAAGCAATTAATATTTAAAGCTGAACTGGCAGACCTCAGGCAACTCCAGTTTTACAGTGCTATTTGCCCAAAAGGATCACACCCATTGCTGATAGTCTTTGAGGTGTCCTAAACTATTTACATGAGAACAGGATGAGGCTTTATAGGGGGGAAAAATTGCCAAATCTTTCCCCAAAAGCTCACTCTGGGAATATAATACTTATGCTAGAGGGAGAGCTGGTTTGTGCATTCAAACTGCAGTTTCCCAGATTACTGGGACTCTAGACCATCACCTGAGACCAGAAGTGATGTTGAGGTGTTCAGGGTTGGGTACTGATCACAGCTGGCAGGGAAACAACCCCCACACTCCGTATGGCACTGCAAGGGACAGGCTGGGCTGCCGGGGGAAGCTGTGAGTGGCCAGTGACCGCAGGTGGTGATGCTGACCCTGTGGTCAGGCAGCCTTGGACTTTGCCACCATGGGAAGCTGTGCCAGCTGATGTTGGGCAAGGATAAAAACCCAACCCCATCCCCTTGGATGCCCCAGGAACGTGAGGCTCTGCCACTGGCGACATCAGGTCTGCCAAGGGTGGGCTGCTTACCACACCAGGACAGAGGACGTGGATAATTCAGGTTTGGGCACAGCTCCTGACGTGTTTGGTTTTGCAACCCTGCCCTTATCTTTGTATGGAGTCCAGCCACTTCGTGCTCCTCTCCAGGCCCTCTTCTAAATCTGGGCTGTGCTCATGTGTCCACCTATTTTTTTAAGCCTGATTTTTTTTAACCTTTTTTCTTCTAAATAGCCACACAGCTTATGTGAGCTCCTTTTGTGAGGAGATAAACAGGGTGAATGTGCCCATGCATGCACTGAGCAAATCCCAGGAAGCTGCAGTCAGGCCGAGCAGAGCTCCATCCTGCCAGACCTCTTGAAGTCTCCTCTTGGGGAAAAACACCATGGAAATGGCCTTGCCACTTCCCACAGTAACCATGTTGGCCTGTTCCTGCTCACAGCCTTGGTCCTTTCATGGCAGAAGCCATTACTGGCTGAGGTCAGTCTAGAGCCAGATGAACACCCAAGGAGCTACCCCAGCCTCTGAGGATCTCACTGGGCATCTGCTCAGTTACCAACTGGAAAATATTTACTTCTTTTTACAGTTTCAGCTTTTCCCTAAGGACTTACGAGCCTTTCATGTGTGAGGCAGCCACCATACCAGCTCCTCCCTAACCCCTCCTTTCATTTCTTGGGCTTAACAGCACAAATCTTTATGAATTCATGATTGGAGCCATTCCTCCCCAGGGTCTCCCATAACTCCTTCCCACAGCTCTGCCTGTCACTGTTAGGGCAAGCAGGTATTTTGTGGCTCATGGCTGCTCCTTCCCCATATCAGTTTGGGTTTTGGCATAGGGACAAGCCAGAGTGCCCAGGCTGTGACTGAAGGAAGGTGAGTGTGCATCCCAAGGGTCTGTGCTTGGCCCCATCCCAGAGCCATCCCTGCAGCAGCTGACACAGGACAGGCATTTCCAGCCATCCTGCAGAAGGGCACAAGTCCACACACGCCAAAAGCAAAGCATCACCCAAAGGACAACATCTCTTCTTTGTCACCAGAAGGACATGCATCCCACATGCCCCATGAGGACAAGCATACCATCCACTGCTGTTCAACCCAACAGCTTCAACCATGGAGGGACAGGACAAGGGGGAATGGCTTCATACTGAAAGATGGCAGGGTTGGAATAGATATTAGGAAGAAATTCTTCACTCTGAGGGTGATGAGGCACTGGAACAGTTTGCCCAGAGAAGCTGTGGATGCCCCATCCCTGGCAGTGTTCAAGGCCAGGTTGAGCAAAGCCCTGAGCTACCTGTTCTAGTGGAAAATGTCCCTGCCTACAGCAGGGGTGGGTGGAATGAGCTGAGCTTTAATGTACCTTCCAACCCGAACTATTCTAGGATTCTATAAACTAATACAGCATGGCAGGACATGGCCCTCCCAGTGCACATGTGTGTGCATGGGTAGTTCAGGTGTGATCTCTAACACACTTCCATGAATCTCTGGGTCCCTCCTGGCTTGGTATAGCACCAGTTACCCTCCTCACACAGGGCAGCCCAGCTATGGACAAAGGAATGAGCTCCCTTGAACGGGGTGACAGAGTGTGCTGGTGCCAGTAGCCCAAGGCTGTCCCCTTGGGATACCCAGAAGCAGCCCCACAATTAATTAGGAGTTGTCCCTGTACGGATTGCTGCTGTGGAGTCACAAGCCCGATGCTGAGACGCAGAGCCCTGTTGCTGCTGGGAACAGCTTCACATTCTTGATTTGACAGCGCCACCTCGTGAGGTGGCCCTGCTCTTAGGGACACTGTGGGACACTGTCCTGCCCCACCGCTGCCTGTGCCCACTGCAGATACCCTCCCCTGCACAGAGGTGACTCCAGGGAGGCTGCACACCCTTACGTGTGCTTTAACCTGCCCATGGAAGTGACAGTAACAGGGATTGCAGCCACAGTTGACAGAAGGGGACATGATGCTTGACATAACACAACTGTGTTTTGTTAATGGCAGAGTCTATCCTAGTGCAGGAGAGACCACAAAACCTCTGCTCCACACACTTCACAGGCACAGAACCCTCCCCACTCCCACTGACAGTGCAGAGCCATAGACCAGCAGACTCACTTCTCTGCTACAGGGCACATCAGAGACCCCAGGCACAACAGTGCCCAAAACCTGGAGGACAGCAGCAGCCCTGCCAAGTCTGACACCACGGCATTATGGACAGCAGGATCAAATACCCACCTGGGGAGCAGATTCCTTCTCCTGCCAGGGAAACTGGTCACTGCTGCTTCAAGAGGGGTTCCTTCTTTCCTTCTCCTGTTCCCACTGGAGGGTCTCCAAGGTTGGGTCTCAGTCCCACCCCTGATGAAGCAAAGTAACAGGTAAGAAATCTGGATTGGTTTGTCCCAGGCAGACATAGTGGAGTCTCCTGTGAAATTTTTATCACAACCTAAACAGATGCATTGACAGCAACCACACACAGCACCGAGGTGCTACCAAGAACCTGGTTTGAAGGCAAGAAGTTTGCGCAGCAGAGAGAGGGGATGGGTTCCATTTCAGGACTTCCCAAGTACATTTTCAAGGCTGGGAATTAAAAGAGTGACATTTCACAGAATCACAGTATGAGTAAACACAGAAATCACAGAAGGGACCACCAGAGGTCTTCTCATCCAACCTCTCTGCTCAAGCAGGGTCCCCTAGAGCACAGTACTCAGGATTGCGTCCAGATGGTTCTTGAATATCTCCAGTGAGGGAGACTCCACAGCCTCTCCAGGCAAGCTATTCCAATGCTCAGTCACCATCACAGTAAAGAAGTTTTTCCTCACATTCAGGTGGGACTTCCTCTGTTCCAGTTTTTGCTTATCCTATTGCTCAGCACCAGTAAGAAGAGCCTGGCTCCATCCTCTTATCATCCTCCCTTCAGGCACATACAGACATTGATAAGATCCCCTCTCATGCTAAGCAGGCCTCTCCATGCTAAGCAGGCCTGGAGTACAATTAAGAGGCACATGCTGAGAGCCCTGGTGTACCTGAGACCCTCAAGGAGTCGCCAGGACAAAGGTGTCACAATGAGCATGACACTTTGGAACACACCCCTGGAATACACCAGGATGAACACTGGTGAGTTGCCCTTTGCTGGAGGCTTCAGCCCCTCTAATCTCACTCCAAAGTGGACAGTGGGCAAAAAAAGCAGTATTAGGCTTCTGAAATAAGGGCCCTCCCTGTAACACAGCCTTCACAAAAATGGGCATTTCCAAGGGTATCCAGCCATCATCCCACTCCCTTGCATCCAGATCTTTCAGACATGAATAAAACTTCACAGGATAGTGGGAAGTGTTTGGCACTAACTGACATGTGCTTTGATGTCTTGGATGGATGGGGTGGTGGGCTGCAGTGAATGACACTCTGTCCAGAGCCATAACCTGCCCCCATCCTGGTGGTGCCTGCTAATTTGGACAAATTCACTCCAAGATCTGGAGCAAGAGGACTGAGAGAGCACCAAGGCAGTGGGGCTCCAGCAGCAGCACCAGAGCTCAGCACACAGTTCCTCTCCATGATAGCAGGGTTATGCCCAGTGTCTGGGTAAGGCAGAGGAGCACAGCTTGTCCCCTCCAGACATAGCACCTCCCTAATCCTGCCCTACAGATGCCACCACATTTGTACCCAGACTCTATGAACCATTTACCTTTGCTATTTAGGAAGCTGCCATTCAAACTTCCCAGCTCCTGCATGCTGCTGAACCTGATGCTTTCCAAACAGCCTGTACCACCATCCCAGAGTACATGGGTGCACTGGGACCCAAATTTCATGGACTGCCCCAGGTCCAAATCCTCCCACGTGTGCACAGTACAAGTTGTACCACATACCCCTAAAACTGACCCACTCAGAACTCATCCTGTGATACCACATTGATAACACACCTGGCAACACAAAGCTCAGGTAACTTTCTCTTTTCCCCCTGTAGCGACCATAGCCTCCACGGAGATTGGGCTTCTACTGAAAGATGATGTTTTTGTTGACTTTTTCAACACATTTCTGAATCTTCCTGTAAGTCCACTCTGCACCATAAAGCCCGGGATCTTTCTGAGCTCTCTTCAGGTGAACTTTCAGCCTCTGTAGTGTTCAAGACCCCAGGAGAACTGGGAATGAACCACACACAGGCTGGAAAATGAGGGAAGTCTGAGGATCTCAATATGGAGATACAGGTCTAAAAGGGAATTTGGTGCCCTTCTCTGTAGTGGGAACTAACTAGAACAGCTGGGCTCTGGGCTCCCCTGCCATTCTCCATCTCTTTTAGCTCGTCACTTTTGTTTTGATATAGGTTTTTGGCCAGACACCCCTTTACATAAGTGGCACAGGTCAGTGGGACCTCTGGCCAGAGCTGCCAAGCCATCTGGTGAGAACACGCGTCTTGTGAGGAGGGTGAGGAGGCAGAAAGGGCACAGGGCAAGAGAAGGAAGAACCCAGTCTGTCATTGCCAAGGCACCTCTCTGGCTCTCCCGTTCTTGCAGCTGGGGGATTATTTCAAACTCGGGTGTCATTTGCTTTTAAGCCCTGGGAGGAGCATAAGCCATTTAAAGTCCTGCTGCAGCTTCTCAGGTCCACCCAGCCCTCGGTAAACAGTGATAGCTGGAGTTAAGGAGAGCATGTGTGGTGGCAGAGAAGGAGGACATAAATATCAGCCCCTTGTTCTCCTGAATTCAACAGGAGTGAAGCCCTGTTGATCATCAAACTGGCTTAGCCCTCCCCACGAACGTCCCCCTGCCCCACAGCCAAGAGCGCCGTTTGCAGCGCTCAGATCGCGTAAGCGAAAGGGAACCTGCTCCTCTCAGCTGCCGGAAAGCAGCCGTGCCTCCCTGCCTGGGCTCTGGGAGGGCAGGCTGGCTGCGAGGAGAGGCAACCTTGGAGGCAGCCACGCAGCACTGAGGCTCCCAGGTCTGCAGGCAGAGCTCGTGTGGACACAAGCAACGGCTGTAACTCGAGTATCCCCCTTCTTCTTCAGCTCCAGGATGGCATTTCTCGCCGTATAGCAACAGGGTGCCTTCCCCACCTCCTCCCCCTGTAGCAGGGACCCGTTACTCACCCTAATCCCCAGGCAGGAGACGCTCCTTGCTCACAGCTAATCCTCTCCTTGGGCACGGGGCTTGCAACGCAGGATCCCAACCCCACGGCTTTACTGGCTTGCTTAGAAAAGCACCGGCTGCCTCACTTCTGCAAATCCAGCCTGTGCCTCCACCTCGTCCTCTGCCAGAAGCTCCTGGGTTTTTTTCATTCGCTCGGGGGAAGCAGGTGAGTCATCGCAGCACGGAGGAAATCGGATCGGGCTTCGCTGGCGCAGCTGGGCTTCCTCCCTCCAAGGCTGTCACTGCCTGGTGCCTGCCCAGTGGGTCGTGCCTCTGCTCCGGGTTAAAAAGGCGTTGCACATCCCATTTTTAGGGATGCAGCAGATCCCGGGGTTTCCATGGGATGCGCAGGGCTTTACTCCACCACCCGGTTAATACAGGCTCGCTGTGGAGTTGAGCTGAAGTGGCTGCTTAGCAGGGTTTACCATGGAGTCCATGGGTGGAGCAGGGATGGAGAGCATCCTGGGGCGTGCAAACTGAAGTGCAGATGTTTCAGGTTTGCCGCTGTGCAGGGTGCTCCGGGAAAATAGGCTGTGGTGTCTCTTACCAGCAACAAGTCTGAATTGTGCTCACTTTACCCCTAAAATGAGTCATCTCAGTCTATGCAAATGTTCTGTCAGGCTGTGTGTCAACTGCCACTGGAAAGAAAGCTATGGCAGCAGAAATGCAGATTCTTATTTCAAAAAATAAGCAAGTTATCAAGGCTTTTCTCGACTATATTCCTGCTGTTTCTCTAGTCAGGTTGAAACTCAAAGCTGGAGGAAGTTGAGGGCAAGCCCAAAACTCAAGCCAAAAGGATGGATGTTTGCAAGGGGAAGAGGCACCATAGCTGGGCAGACTGTCCCAGACAGGAGCGGGTCGTCCTTGCAAACACCACATGTGCCTCCCACAGCCTGTCTGAAACTCCCAGTTCAGGGTGATATGCTGGTTCTCCTGGCTCACAGCAGTCCTGCTCTCATGCAGCCTCTGTCAGGGAGGCTGTGGGTGCTGGTGGGGATTGGAGGGCTTTCCTGGGCTCGCTCCTGCATGCAGCCCCTGATGCCATGCTCTGCAATCCCTCCAACAGCAGAACTCCTGAACTGGCAAAGTGCTGACCAGTGGCTGCTGGAGAAGTGCATCAGCGGGAGCCAAGGCATGCTGCACTTCCGGGCCTTTGTCCAAGGAACAGCAGGTGGGCATGCGATGTTCCACAGCCCCTTCTCAGCCAGCCATGGGTCACCTGCCTGGCAGGACACTGGCACAGACCTGGGGGTACAGGTAGGTACCAGTGGGACAGGAGACACTGCGATCCCAGAGAGGGTTTTAGAAGGTGAGCCATCAGCAAAGCTGGAAGGGGGATGCATAAGCCTGTCTCCTCTCTACCCTGTTCTCTCAGTTCATCCAGGAGATTTTTCCTTCTCTTTTTTACACTGCTCCACCCATCCTTGGGGTTTTCAGGGACTCCCTCCAATTCCCAACCCCTGTCTGATCCATAGGGGAAGAACTAACTCACTTCTGGCTCACCACCAAAAGGCTCCTGGATCTGAGTGAGTCAGATACAAGTCAGAGGGACCTCTACCTGTCCTTGATCCACAGACTGAAAGCCACTCACCTGCGTGAAGGCTCCAGCGTTGTCACTCTCTGCACAACCATCGCTGGTAAGAAACATCAGAGTAGGGGATGTGCCATGCCTTTCCAGAGAGAGAGTCTTTTCTGGATGCTCTCAAGGAGATGGAATGCCATCACCAGCTTTGTTTGGCTGGGGAAGAGTCTGCATGGAGCCATCTCCCCATCCTAATTCCCCACATCCATTTCAGGATCACTGCTGAAAGCCAAGCACATCCAGTCCCTCAGCAATAGGAGAGACATCCTAACAAAGATGCAGGAACAGGCCCTTTTCATGCTTCAGAGTTACTGGCTCCCTAAATTCTTCACCCACTGCAAGATAGGAATAGAGGAAGAGGAATCATGCCAGCTTTTGCTGCAGGAATATCAGGAACGTTTATTACAGGCCGACTGGCAGGAGCCCTCAGGTTTTTCAGAGACCTTCCCACAATGCATATCAAAAGGGGTCAGGGCTTGTCGGGGCCCTACTGCAGCCAGAAGGCCAAAGCAAAGATCTGGGCTCTGGTCAAGGAAGGAAGATGCACTCAAGAAATGAAGATGCCCAGTTTTCATGTGAAACCAGAAAGGCAGCCATGGTCAGCTGGGAGCACAAGGGAATCACATCTGGAGAAGGATGCTTTGGGATCAGTTCCTCAGCAGTCAGAGCATCCTGAAAACACTGCCTTTGGTGGCAAAGGAGTAACTTCTCCCAGAAGACCTAGACCCAGTGCAGAGCAGGTCATTCATCTGGCAGACCTCTGTAAGGAAAAAATCCTCTCTAACCTGCCTTCCTCTGCACCTCTTTTCCAGCTGCCATCCCTGAAGGAGCCAGTCAAGACCCTGAGTTTCCTTCACTGGGCCCTTAGTGCAGAGTCCTGTGCAGGACGGCCCTTCAGAGACTTCTTGAAGCACCAGGACCGGTCCATGGAGACTCATCTCTTGGACCTGTGGCATGACCTGGAGGAATTTCTGCCCATGGTGCTGGATTTCAGGAGAGAAAACAGCTTCTTCCTCCGTCATTTGACTGGGGATAAGATATGCAAGACATACCTGGAGGAGGACAGCACTGCGAAGCTTCCCTTGGAGACCAGGACTCTCACGGGTTTGTGGAACCGTCTGATGTTTGGAGAATTCTCCCCCTGGATATTCAGAGCCCAGAAGGAGATTTGCAAGGTACAGAGGGGTGCTGGCAGTGGTCAGGCTGGGAGGTACAGCTGGCATTGGCACCCCTGCAGTGGTGTGAGGGCTGTGAGAGTAAGAGATGAGGTATTTGGCAAATTAAGAGGAAAAGACATTAGAAAGGAAAAACTTACAGTCACAAGTCACCTTGCACTGAAACCAGTGATCAAGATGCACCAGGCCAGTGCAGAGGAGCATCTTCACTGGTTTGCCAGGCAGCAGAGCACGGGTGAGCAGTCACTGAGTATCTCTGATGACTGGTTGTTAGAGGCACATGCCAAGGACCAGAAAATGACAGGGCAGGGGCCACCCTTTCACATCTGAGTCACTGAATCCAGCACAACCCAGGGAAAACACATTTAGAACCCAAGCCCTTTTGGACAGCCCCTGAGCAGCCCAATGGACCAGCCTGGGGGTACAGTTCCTGGCAGACCTGTCCTGGGCATCTCAGCAAGGTGTAACCCATCCATGGCACCACCATGGTGACCTTGGGGTGCGGTGGGGCTGGGGGCTGGTGGTTGCTACTGGAACACTGACTGAGGCCAAGCCACCTTTGCTCCTCCTTAGGTGCTCTGCTGCTTCTATGAGGAGTTTCTGGCTGATGAAGATAGAACATTCCTCCAGTTTATGGTAAGGGGGCTGCACAGGGCACACAGGCATTCTGTGGGATGTGCAGGCATCAGTGGGGATGTAAAAAGTTGGAGAGAGAGAGAGAGGAAGGAGAAGCCCAGAATTAGCTGCAATGGTCTAGCATCCCACAATGTCCCCAGCCAATGCTGCCTCAGTGTGATGCAGCAGATTCTGCCCTGTTCCAGCTGCCTGGAGCAATGATCCTCAGCTCTTCCAGCACAGCATCCCCTAAGTCAGTAGCACTGCAGGCACACCCTGCAAGAGCTCCCCTGAGACAGGCTGTGACCCAGCCTGAAAGCAGAGAGAAACATAATCACAGTCTTTCAGGGTAAACAGGGGTGAGACCAGCACTTCTGGGAATTAATTCCTTCTCCTTTTTTTCTTGCCCACAGTAATTACTGCTATTAATGTAACTCATGTACAGACACACACATGGTGACCCTGTCCCAGCACCAGTGTCTGGGCCAGCACAGGGGGGAAGAGGGTACACAGCCTTTTAGCCTATGATTCAACCACCCTCAAGTTTTCCACATATTTTTTCCACTGTGTAAAGGGATGATTTACGAAGCCAGAGTCACACAAGCTCTCTTCCGAGACTATTACTCCTCCTGGCAGTGGAAATCCCAATAGTACCTACTCCAAATGCTAACCTTACACCCAGAAACCTTGCAGACAGCAGCCCCTAGGAATCTCACCTGCATGGGTACCTGCACAACCTGTGCAGGCAATTTTTCTTACCACAGATTGTGTTCTTCAAACCAACCGCTTTCCCTAAAATGAAACATAAAATCAGCAGCTGATCCTGGAAATGTTATGGAGAGGCTGCCAGGGCTGGTGTCCTCAAAGACCTGGCTCACTGAGTCTCAGTGAGAGCTGAGTATTTTTGAAAAGTCAGCTGGCAGCTGCTGATTCATTAAGTACTCCTGGTTGGAAGTTAATTAGCTGCCCAGGTTTTTAAGCATCTCTTTTCAAGGAAATTACCCCTCGGAGGACAGACCTGGTCTGGGAGTGCAATTAGCACTTCAGCAGGCGTCAAGGCTGTACAGACACGGACACCGTCCCCTGAGCCAAACTCCTCCTGGGTCTCACTGCACTGGTGTCAGGGGAACTGCTGGGGACTTAGCAGGGTTATTTTTGGTGCTTGCTCTCAGCAGTGTTTATCTCAGCCAGAAACCAGCCACTATGAGCCTGCTGCTTGGTGAGTTGTGCAAACTGCTTGCCTGTGGGGAGAGACAAAACCTGTAGGAGGGTCTCCAGGGGAATGAGGGAGGCACTCCCAGGGCACCAGCTAGAGCCAGCCCCTGGAACAACAGCCAACAAAATGGCACAGGAGGCTACCAGTCTGCTAGGAACACCTTCAGGGCTGTTTTCAACCCTTCTTGGTGGATGCTGGGCTCTTCAGGAAAGTTGCAAGCGCTTGTCTGGACTACCCACAGGACCTGCTGCATATCCCCAGTACATCCCAGCTGCAGGCAGATGTGAATCAGCTTTAAGCAGCTGCATGGGTAGTTTAAGGTCTACGCTGAGCTTCATGCTCGCATAGATTTCTTCTAGACTGTTTAAAGCTAAAGCAGACATCTAAATTGGGTAGGTCTGTACTCCAAGACACAGTAAATGATGCGGGCACAGTGTGGGAGATTCGGAACATGCTCTGTGCAATCACCCTTCCCTCTTCTCCCCATAGTCTCCAGGGAATGATGTCCCAATGCCCAGCATTCAAGGCTGCACAGCTGACAGAGGTGAATGTTTCCTCTTGTCCCAGAGGATAAACCAGACCTTGACACTGAGCCAGGCCTTGCATGGCACGAGGAACTTGGAACGTGTCTGCTCTGAGTACTGGCAATTACTTGCTGCTTGGGACCTCCAGAAAGGGGGTTCCACTCAGGCAGAGGTGGAACTTCTGTGCAGCACTGGTAAGAGGAGGCTCTGAATTTCTGCTGTGGCTCATGTTGGCTCAGTCTGGTAAAGCATATTTTAGGCACCAGCAGTGACTAGTGAGCCTTGCCACCATGCTGTGACCTATAGGCCAAAATTCCCAAATGCCACATCCCTGCACTAGCCTGGGTCACCAAATCAAATGGAGGCTGCAGCAAAGTGACTGAAACCCCAAACCAGCATTGGCTATTGCCACCCCACTTCCACATCTTAGCCTTCTCCTGAGGATGCTGGGACTGGCCATGCTGGTGATACTGGTGTCATACCTCAGCTTTGTCTTCTCACATAATCTTTTGAGAATGACATCAAGTTTCTGCGCAGCTGCAGTGCACTGAGGGTGACAGCAGTCACCTGCAGCAACACTTAGGCAGCTTGTGGGGCCTCACTTGTACCCAAGAAATGCAATGTCATGACTAGATCATGGAACACAACATGCAAGGGGATAGGGAAGGTAACAAAAATATAGCACTCAGAGCCAGTGCTGAAGGGCTGTCATAGCCAGAAGTAATTGCCATGGGATCTGTATCCACTTCTCTCTCTGATACAGACTTCCAGAAGATGATGTTGGATGAGCTGGCTGTGGATAGCCCAAGCAAGGATGATGAGCTTGTGCATCTCCTAAGTGCATTACTTGGTGAGTCCAGTCAAGAAGCAGAATGGGCTCCCAACCATCATGTCCTTGCAGGTGCTCCAAAATGCTGTGAGAAGACTGGACAAG
>JAOXXN010000120.1:2196487-2206702 GCA_026770055.1 Myrmophylax atrothorax
CTGGAGTTGGACCAAGGGTTGGACTTGATGATCTCTGAGGTCTTTTCCAACCCAATCCATTCTATGATTCTATGAAAAACCAAAGGTTCATGCAGGATGATGTTCATGCAGGATGATGGTAACTCCCACCATCACCAGTAATATTCACAGAAAACTACCAGCTGCTGCACCTCTCCATGCCCTAAACCCCTCCCCAGGAGCACACAGCTCATCCCTGATCACCCTCACCCTGCCTCCAGCAACAGCCACTGATGCGACATCTTTCCCTTCCCTGCAGGCACCAGGGAAAGGACAGCCCTCGCTTCAACAACCCTCCCAACAGGGAGCAGGATAGGGGTGTGATCCCAGGAAGCTCAGCAGTCTGGACACTCTGAATAGTTTGCACTTAATCAGCAGTAAGACCTAAAAATAAAGCAACTCACAGCATACTCCAGCTTACCTGGTACCAAAGCACAGTAACCTGCAGCCATGGCAGGGACGTGCCACAACACATTTCCAAAGGTGCACCCTCATCCACACAAGTCCCCTTCTTCCCACGAATCTGTAAAATGTATCTCAGCTCCGCACTTCTCCACACCTTCCACACAAATTAATTACTTCCTGTGGTGGCAAGGCTGATAGACCCCACCTGGTTCACCACTCAGCTGCCTCTGGGTGCTGAAAAGGTGCCTGTGTTGCTAAACCCTTTCTGATTTTCCAATCAAAATCAGCTCATGCCTGACTAAGGCTTCAGCATGATTTTTTGAGGTGTTTTTTTAAAGCCATTATGTTTACCAAGCATTAACCAACTAATATCAAAGGCCTTCATTTTCCCCATGTTAAACTGAGTCAGAGTGCCTTTTCCAAGTCAGCAGGAAGCTGCAGAAATCCCAAATGTTCTTTGGCCCTATGAAGAAAAGACCACAACCTTTATCAGTTGGTCTCTGTCAGAGGCAAGCTGTCAGCTTTGTCATTTTGAGCTATTTTTAACCAATTTTTATTCCCTCAGGTCCTAGAAGACTGCATCCTGGGAATAACACAGGTACATTTAAGGCAGATGACAACATGATTCATATTTATCAGTTATAATTATCAACATTTTGCATCCAGAGGATCAAAAACACCCAAACAAACAAAAAGGCCAAGAACACTTATTTAAATGAAGGGCTTGGCAAGCTGGTGCCACTCCTACAACATGAAATGTGACCAGCTCCTCAAAATTGCCCTTGTGCTATAAGTTGATTTTGCCCCAGAAGATTTCAGCCCCAAAAGCTTCCTGCATTTTTGTAAGCTTTGCACTAACATTCCTGAGCCCAGCTGAGCACAGTCCCTTAAAGGCTTCGCAGATGTGCCTGAAGCTCAACACAGCAAAACCACAGCTAAGAGCAAACTCCGCTCCACTGCTTCTGTGGACTGTTTGTGGTTTTGTTTTCCAGGACAGCAGATGAGCCACAGTGATCTGGGAACATCCCAGTGCACACAAGCATGTCCTCAGCACACAAGTGCCAGGATAGGGAGCACCTGATCCCATCACATTGGGCTGAGCCCGTTGTCCCGGGGGTCACCCAGCTGAGCAGAGGTAAAAGGCAGAGGCACAGCAAATAGACAATGTCCAGGCAGGACAGCAGGAGAATGAAGCATGTAGGGCCAAATCAGACTGTTCTTGGGCACCATCCATGGCCTGCAAGCCTGCCTGTATGGGGCAAAGAGAGGCAGCACCTCCCACATGGGCACTGATGCTGGCAGGCATCGGCACATCCCACAATTTTGGCAGCTGGCTCTGCCCTTGGCTCCCCAGGACACCCATCCCCAGGCTGTGCCATCAGACATTGCCACACCACCCAGCTGCAATATTATCCAGCTGCCCTTGCCACCAGTTTCCCATCCTGACTGACCTGATCTCACTGAGCACTTGTCCATTGCAGCCTGGAGTTTTCCCCAGTCTTGCTCCCTGTCCTGCATTCCTTCCTCCTCTCACAACCTGATGTTCTGGGGGCAATCTGCTTTGCAGATGCTGTGCATGGATCATGTTTTTTCTCTGACACCAGCCTGCTGGTACCTTTAGCTTCCTGGAATGCAGGACACAAACCTTCTCTGGAAATTCTTCCCAGAAGCCAGATTGCCCCAGAGAGGTAAGTCCCAGCCTCCCTGGATTCAATCATTGCTCTCTTTTGGGCATGCCTTTTAAGGCTGCTGAGTCACAGCCCTTTAGTGAAACAGCAGAATGATGGAAGAAGACACAAAGGTCCAAGAAAGCTGGAAACGTGGCATTTTACAAGAGTTTGAAGGGGCCCAGCCCATGGCCTCGCAATTACTCGTGCAAGAGCAGAAATGCTGCTGTGGGACAAGGCCACCATGGTTCTCACAGCACCCCTGCTCCCCGCACTGCTGAGACATGGGCACGTATCTCTGGGTGTCCTCCTGCCCTCTGGGCATGAGAGAGAAACAATGAGCAAGAAAAAAAAGAGCAGGGAGGAAAGGAAAAATAAAAATTATTGACACAAGAGGAGTCAGCATTCTCCTGCTTGCATTTTCTCTAATGGTACCTCATTGACAGTCACATAGTCAAACTTCCATTATGTATTTTAAAGGTTCTCAGGATCATCAGAGGGACCTTTGGTCCTCTGAGCCAAGACCCCTGATGCAGGTGGTGGTTTGATTATGCTGCACGGTATCTCTTTCTGTGCAAAGGGGATGGGGGAAACCTCATTCCTAATTGATGTTTGGTCAGTTTTCCAGGCAAGTTTATTTCAAGTTTGTTTCCCCATAGGCTAATTGAAGGAATAACAATATCTGTGTGTGGAAAAAAAAAAGAAGAAAAAATCAAAAAAACTTTCAACAGTTGAATAATATTAACATGAGAAACATATAATCATTGTGCAAACTGAAGCAGCAGCAGAGAAATAAGCAAGCCCTTGGGCAACCAGGCCCATGTCACATGCTGTGGGATCTCAGAAAGGGGTTTGTGCCACCCAGCTTCCATTACTGAAGCTCCAAGCTGGCTGCACGTGCAAGGGAACTGAGTCTGGCAGGAGAACAGTGACACAGCAGCTGTTTTGAAGACAGGGAGTGCTTGTGCCCAGCCCTGCCACGGCAGAGCTTGTCCTTTGCAGGAGGAAAAGGTCCCTTTGATGTCAGTGACCATTTTCAGGTGGGTCAGGACTACTCACAGTAGCAGAGTTTTGTGGGATCGTGCTCGTTGCATCTCTTCCTTGTGCAAGCATCTCCTGCATCCTCCAAATAGGTCCTTCAGGTCCCAGCAGGGCTGGACAGAGAGTTCCTCTACCAGGTCAAGGGGCTAATGGCCAAGGGCAACCCTGCAGCCAGACATACCATCTTTTGGCTGCTGAGTTTCCAAAAGACTGAAAAGAGGGAATCCATGTCTTTCTAGGGGTAGATGAGCAGTTCATCAGTGCAAGCTGTAGGGAATATTTGCCCTATCAAGAAGCTTAAATTCCTTTTTCCTTATCAGAGGGTCCCATGTTGTCTGGCAATGCCTATGCTTCTGCCTCCCAAATGTGCTGGGTATACAGGGGCTGTTCCACATCTCCCTGCTCTCCATAAGGATCAGGGCCTGGACCTCCACATCCCAGAGGCAGACAGGCCCAGAGGAACAGAGGCAGGTCATCAAGGGGAACCTGGACTGGCACCCAACTTGGTTCCTCTCTCCGAAGCTTGTGGTCGTTACACCAAACACTTCTGAGACATCTTTCATTTCTTAATTTAAGTCCTCTATATTCTGTCCCTGTATGTGGTCTCTCCCATCTCCTTACCCACTTCTTCAGCTCTTTTGCAGATGAATAAATAAGGAATAAAAGGAGGCAGTGATGGTGGGGTCAGACACGGGACAGGAGGCAATGACATCCTACAGAGAAGGGTCCTGGATGTCTGCAAAGTGACTGTATCTGGGATTCTGGCGTAAACTGTTGTAGACATAAATGGTAAGTGCTGGAAAAACCTTCAGAAAATACTCAGCATAGTCTCCTATTTTGTCACTGATCCTGAAAGAGAACAAAAACAATAAGGATTTTTAAAGTTTTTCCAAGGAGTCAACAGTCCAGGACGCCCTGTTTCCTCCCTTGCAGGGAAAAAGCCATTCCAGAGGCTTTCTGATGACACACAAACATTTCCTAAAAATCCCAAAGTTGTGCCTATTCTATACCTTCCCTAAACTTTTTTTCTTTTGCTATTCCTCCAGCACCTCCATCTGCCTAATCCCACCTACATCTTCCCTGAAGGGCACTGGTGGCCTCAGTGAAACCATCACGAGGAGCCAACACCCCCTCTAACCTCACATGTGACTAGAGAAGGTTGAAGAGTGGCTGACATCACTGTGTTTGTTCAGCCTGGAGAAGAGGAGACTCGAGGGGAAACCTCATCAGGGCCTGCAGCTTCCGCACAAAGGGAGGCAGAGGGACAAGTACCAACCTCTGCTCTCTGTGACCAGTGACAGGACCTGAGGGAACAGCATGGAGCTGTGTCAGGGGAGGTTTAGGTTGGTTATTAGAATGTTGTTCACAGAGGGTGGCTGAGGAAATGTAAGTTGGATATCAGAAAAAAATTCTTTCCCGAGAGAGTGCTCAGGCATTGGATTGGGCTGCCCAGAGAGGGGGTGGATTCCCCATCCCTGGAGGTTTTTCAACTGAGCTTGGCCGTGGCACTGAGTGCCATGATCTGGTAAAGGGACTGGAGTTGGACCAAGGGTGGGACTTGATCATCTCAACCCAATCAATTCTGTGGTTCTATGAACAGCTCCCCAGGGCAGTGGCCACAGCACCAAACCTGACAGAGCTTAAGAAGTGTTCAGACAATGCTCTCAGGCACATGGTGGGATTGCTGGGGTGTCCTGTGCAGGGTCAGGACCTGGACTTAATGATTCTTGCAGGTGCCTTCCAATTTAGGGTATTCTGTGATTCTATGCAACTGTGGCAGGGGCAAGGATGAGAACATGTACCCTTTATCCTTGTGTTCATCCAGGTTTCTCATGAGCCTCAGGAGGTCAACGACATCATTGCTATATTTGAAGGGTTTGATGGCATGATTGCTGTATTTTTTAGGTTTGAATGGGTTTACATTCCTGGGATTTTCCATGACATCCAGAATATCTTTGTCAATCTGAAAGAGAAGACATAGATTATTCTCTGCCTTTCACACACCACAGCAGCACATCTACCACCACTGCCTTTCCTCAGGGACATCATCTTGCATGGGAAAATCTCCTGACCCTTAAAAGCCTATTTCCCAACAGGAGCAGAAGAGTTCACTCTGCCAGGAATGCACCATACAGCCCCCCTGACTCCACTAAGGCTTTCGTCTCCTGCTTTGCCAAGGTGTGGCATTTACATTAGGACTGTAAATATCGCGCAGGAGATTTTCATGCATGCCTGGAAAGCAGGAGGGACTCAAGAGTCTTGATCCAACTGTGCCACTGAGGACCACGGGGGCTGCCATACTGAACTGAGACTGTCAGTTTCCAAATGATGTGGCATGATGTTACCTGCAAAAGCAGGCCTGGCCTTGCTGCTTTTGAGACAAACAACAAAACACACTTGCCAGAAATTTGCCGGCAACAAGGACCAGAGGTCATGGACTTTCCCACAAACCAGAGGTCCTTGTCATAAGTGATCACAAAAAAAATCCTTTGAAGGTTTACCAGCTAATCTATAATGACCACCACCTTCTACCACTCCACTCAACAGAGCTCCCTTTAGCATCAATATCTTTTGACTTTGTGCCTTACGTTTGTTTCTCCCTATTGTCTGTATTTGTATGAGGCTTTTTAAGCAGAACATACGGAACACTTGGGAGAAGCTTCTGCCTGAGTGTCTCACTCAAACTTCAGTCCAAAGAGAAGAGGATTACCTCATTGGTCCACTGTGGATAAGGAAAAGTTGCAGTAACATTAGGATCTTGAAAAATAGTTTTTCGGTTGGGGATGTCTTTGATTTGATTCCATATACTCTTCAGGAAGTTGAACCTGCTGTGGAATGAGAAGCTTTGTTAGCTGCAATAGGACATGGCTTTTCCCAGCATTACAGCCAATTCCTATACCAAGAGCTTTCCCTTTGTATACTGCCAGGACTTACATCTGTTTGCTCCAGAAATAGGGATGTTTGCTCAAACCTTCCAAGCCTCGTTCATCATGAGACGACAGGCTTCTTACAAGGTCCAGAGCCTCCATGTAATCTGGGGAATCAGCAGCCAAATCCTCGATTCTGACTTGCTGAAGGGGTTTCTTACCCCCTGTTAAAACATACAGCACGAGCCTGCCGAGGGCCTGCCAAGAGACACATCACTGCTCACGTGCCAGGTGCACAGAACTTCCTGGAAGAGGACTTGTATTCCTAAACCCTGTAGGTGCCCAGGTGTATGCAAATACACACCAACACAAACTTACAAGCTATATGTACAAGGACAGAGGAGACAGGCATGGTAACCTTCCTCTCAGGGGATCTGTGGATATCCCAGGACCAGGCACAGTCTTGTATCATAATCACTACCATTCTGATGCAGCATCTACCATTACATGGACTTTCCCACAAAACAAGGTGTTTTATAGCTGAGAATGCAGAAAGACTTTCCATAGGACTCAGAGCAACAGAAAATGTCAGAGAGAACCCAAGATTTTAAACCATAGGTTGATTTGCAGAAAACTTACCTCTAAGTCTGAGTTTACAAGTTCTTCTTGGCCTTCAATCAATGTTCTTTTATTATCAAAGTCTGCCAAGTAAATTTTGCCACCTAAATCTGAGGAAATAAGAGAAATTTTTAACAACGGTGGCAAAACTTGATACAGTCCATCACTAACTTCTGGATGGCACTTCCTTTTGAAAACAATTTTATGAAGAGATTTGTTGTGGGCTGGTATGTCATGGACTGATCAGTCTTCACAGCCCTGGAAAGGAACGCAAAGCTAATGAGACATATAAGGTTGTTCTCTTCACTCCTCAGTGGCTGTCTGTGAATATATCTATAGTTATTCAAAGAGGAGATCTAATACCACAGACATTCCATTTGGCATAAAGCCATCTGTATTTTTACAGACAGGTATGAAGCATCTTCTCTTAACTACAGGCAATGGGAAAGTGAAATGAAAGCATAAAGAAAGCAAAAGATAACCTATTACAAAGTTCCTGGGCTGCAGATCCTGGTGAGTAAATCCAAGGGAGTGCAGCTCTCTCAGTGCTCGGAAGATCATCTTGAAAGCAGCTTTGTAATCCTTTTGGTCTTCTGGGTCCTGCAGATGTTCTTGGAGATTTTTCTCCCACAATGGGAAGCACAAGTACATGCAGCCTTTTTCCTTCTCAGACTGGAAGAGCTTCAGTAGATGTTCACAGTGACAACATTGTTCAAAGAACCTTTTCTCTTCCTCACCCTGTCTACTGCGAGTTACTTTTACTGCTACCTCTGTCCCTCCATGGAACCCAAGGTAGATGCCTTCCTGAATTCTCTGCTCGATGTAATGGAATGTCTTCAGTTTGCCAATCATAGGGCGATATATTTGATCAAGCTTTTTCAGCTGGTCCCTCCAGCGTTTGCTCTTTGGCTCCCAGTCTCGGGGGGTTTCTGGGACAAACGTGGCATTATACTCACGAAGAAGGTTTTCCATGCTGAGAGAACGATTTCTGTTCGCAACTGCGATAAGGTTCCCAACATCGGTCCTTGCTCCTTTTTCACACAACAACTCTGCTGTACTGTGATCCTCTCTCTCTACAGCCACCATCAGTGCTGTGTTGCCCTCCTCATCTGCATCATCAATATCTATTTCATCCTTCTCCAATAAAGCTGTGACCAGCTCTGGGCTCTCCATTTCAGCAGCCAGGATGAGGGCACTTTTCCCACATTCATCTTTGCTCTTCACATCAACACTGTGGTCCAGCAGGAGGCGAACTATGGAGAGAGCTGACTTGGGTCTTTTTTTCTTTGAACCTTTCTTTAGAGCATGAATCAAGGCATTCCTATCTTTGTTGTCACGAATGTTCACATCAGCCCCCATCTCTTGGACAAGGAGTTTTACAGCTGAGAAGTGGCTCTCCCTACAAGCATCCATCAGCGCTGTCGCACCTCCTTTATGCAGTTTGGCTTTCTCCTCACTAGTTACCCTCCTCAAATTCACATCTGCTCCTTTGCTATACAGGAATTTCAAGGCTTCCTCCCTCCCATACCACGCAGCCTCCATGAAAGCTGTGAAGCCATTGCTGTCAGGATCATTAACATCTGACCCATGGTCCAGGAGGAGCTTTAGTATATTCACGTTTCCCATGATCCCTGCCTCAGTAAATGCAGTGCCACCATTGTCCTTCCTGGCATGCAGACAAGCACCCTTTTCCAGCAGAAGTCGGACCAGGTCCTCCTCACCAGATTGCACGGCAGTCTGCAGTGGTGTCCAGCCACCTACCACTTTGGAGTTCACATCTGCCCCTTTATCCAGTAGCTCCAGCACAAGTTCTCTATTTCTGTTCTTCACAGCAGCATTTAACTCAGAGGCAAGGACTTCTGCTGTCTTCACACTAGAAGGGGTAGTGACCTCCTGCTGTCTTTGAGCTGTGGGCTCCATGATGGTCAAAAGGGCTCCGTACCAGGAATCCTGCTGAAGGATGGGAGAGGTGCAATGGTCAGTGCCTTCATTGTGGGGGATGCTCTGGGTTTGGCTGATGAAACATGCTAGTTAACAGCTTTTTCACTTCATTAACAAACAGAAAATCCTGTTTTATTAGCCTGCAAAACCTCACCATTTACACTTGATGTCCTGCAGCTCTGTGTGAGGGGCAATTAAGGACAGCAACACCAGTGCCAGCCAGGAGAGGTAAGGCCTGGCAAGAAGCACAACTTCAGCACTTAAGGATTCACTGTGTTTGCTTGCCTGGCCTTAGAACCTCTCACTGCCCAGGCAGGTGCCCCCTGGGGCATCAGGGTGAGAGGACAGGAGAGAACCCAGGCTGTTCTTGCTATAAATGTTACCTCAGACTTATCACAGCTTACCTAATAAGCCATCTCCCAGCAAGTTTCAGGTGGAGAATACAGCAGGCAGGCAGAAATTTGCCTTCCCCTTCAGTTTTGTATGGCAGCCACACAGAGTCCTGAATGTCCCTGATGCGATACCTGGAATGAGATGGAAAGCCAACCTTAATCCCTTCTGCTTCCACAGGCAATTAGGAGATCCTACCTGGCAGGAAGCTTTTCCTAAGCTTTTTATGACATTAAGAGCTTAATCAAGTAGGACCTGATCTATCTATGTAGCAGCTAGAAAGGCTCAAACTCCAGTACCCACTTTCCTGCCTGTGAAGGCTGGTTCAAGTGACCAGCCCTTTTAGGAATCACTATCTGACAAGCTCAACTAAGCAAATCAGAAAAGCCTAAAGGTATAAAAGCAAAGTATCGACTCACATGAATTTACTCTCAGGAAAGCCAAAGATCATTTTTTGGAATGGTTTTTCTCCCCACCCAGCAGGAAATGAACACCCTGTTTCATTTAGATGCATTTCATTTCCTTGTAGTAATTTCTATGCCTTTCACCACATAGGAAAAAAAAAGAAAAAAGCGTGTTACTTTCCTGGCTGGAAAAGCAGCACAGCATCCCCTGGGAACAGTGGGGTTCAAGTTCCTCGCCCCTCTGAAGAAGGAAGAAGCTTGGGGACGGGGGAGGCAGGGGCTGAGAACCTTCCTCTTCCTCTTCCTTCTCCGAGCAGCAGAGTCACAAGCTCAGTACTCTAGGAAGCGACTCGCCCCCCTGACTTTTGACCGCGAGCCGTTCGCGTCTGCGTATCGCGATGTGCTGATGTGCAACGTCACACAGCCCTGCCTGACGTCATCCCTCACCACCCACCACGGGAATAGCTCTTTCTGCCCATCCAGTAACAGAGACGCTGCTTGAAATGCCTTCAAAGCCGCAGAGCAGCTTTGCTGAGCAGCTGCTCTTCATTGCCCCTTCCCAGCAGCCGTTCCCAGGTGGCGTTTGTTTCCCAGCAACTCTGTTAGGCGACTATCCCATCCCAGGAAGGAGAAGCCCTGGGAGCATTTTATCCATTTGCGGAAGGATGTTGGGGTTTGGGGGAGAGTGTTTGGAGATCTTTTTTAATCCACGTAGCAGAGAGGTCGTGAGCAAAGTGCGCTGCCCATACAGCCCCATACATACAGACCGTGTTTACCAACAATGGTCCCCGTGGTGTAAAGGAGAGCACTCTGGACTCTGAATCCCAAGGACCTGAGTTCGAGTCTCAGTAGGGACCGTCCCCT